>OX463852.1:10567664-11167664 GCA_949825065.1 Odontocerum albicorne | reverse complement strand
TATGCCGCCAATACGGCTGAACATGATTGCTCTATGCCCTCCCTCAACAGTGTATAATGATTGTGAAATGCCGTAAGCTGCGGCCCCGGCGACGGCGAGAACTTTCAGGCCTATTCCCAATCCGGGAGGTCCACCCTTCGCAAATTTTCCGGCCATATCGTTTAATGTGCTTTGCGCCATTATTTAAATGAAATAATATTATATTTTACTCAAAAATGGTACGATAAATTAATTAGTATAAACTGCCGCAATCTAGACCCGTGAAAAATCAGGCATGTGCGAACCAAAGACTATGAATTACATCTGCCAAAGACAAACCTTCTTCTTCTTCTTGAATGATAGTAGTGAACTCCTATACTATATATGAAAGACAAACTTTCTGACAACCAAAATATCTAATTATTATACATAGTTCAAGAATAATTTGATTATTTATCAAAAATGCAATCTCGGAATTCTAAATACATATTTAATTCTAACGATTGAACTCAATCAAGTTTTGACAAAATGGATAATTGTATTAATAAAAAATAAATTGATTTCCCTAGCACTGTTTATTAACCAATAAATCTGTAATAAATGCGGCTTACAAATGTATTTTTGTAATTTTTTTTAACAAATATTGTATTTGTTGACAAATGGCGATTACTTGGAAATTATGGTATTTTTGTATCCTTTATCCCAAAAATATAATATATGTGAAAATGTACTGTAATGACTTATAAATTACATTATGCGTACTTTTAGTAGCTACACTATTAATACTTTCAACCCCAATCACCATGGATATTTTATACTGAAAATTAAGTGACTATAAGACCCTTCTCGAGAGATACACAAAACCAGCATTCGAAATTTTATTTTCTAGGAAAATAGTACAGGGTTTGCTGGTTATCTAATTTTCATGCCGATGTAAGATTATCAAGCCGTTAAATTTATAAGATACAGAGATTTTAAAAAAATTGAAGAAAATGTTATAAAATATTTGTGAGGAATTTAGTGTAATAGATTAGATAAAAAAACGTAATACACATATAACTCATAAAGCGTTGCATTCAACATGGCGTAAGACTGGAAAGATGGATATAGGCTGTGTGCCGAGTTTGAGGTATAGCAGAAGACGACGATGCTTAACATTGAGCGTATGATGATGAAGAAGAAATAAGTTCAAAAAAGGAAAAGATACTAATTGTATACATTATAAAATTAAAAGTAGTCCAAAATATTATTTTCCCCAATTCCATAAAACTAATTCAGTTTTTACATTTTTTTTATAAATCAGTATTTGGTTTTTCTTATATATTTTGTGAATTGCTCATTTTATGTGATATAAAAATAATGACAATATATTATACGCAAACCTGGAATTTTCAGAAATAATATTAATACCGGAATGTGTTAATTTATTAAATATAACGTAATATACTCTATCAATGTAGACGTCCATTTTCATTTTTTGTACCTCCCCATTTACCCCTACTACCCTTGTCTGGTATCACGGCAGTCTATCTAGTTTACTTTTCGCCAGGGTTTTTTTTCCCCGACCATTTTCGTGTTTTCGATGGTCTGTCTTGGTAAATGATCGGCGCGAGTTAAAGTTGATTTCTTTACATTTATCTAGTTACACTATGTAAAACTCCCTTCCGTATTCATCGGAAAGTGTTCAGGATAAAGTAAAAGCTCTATTTAGGCGGTAAGTACGTCTATGTTCAATAGAAAAAAAAAGTTTTTTTGCCCATTTCACAAATTGCAGAATTTCGTTGTCATTCGAAGTTTATGTGGCTATTGCACGAGTAAAACTTTTTTTATTTTTTTGTTCATAAATGTTTGTTGAAAATTTTATTTTCTCTGACATTTATTAGTTTACCAATCGCCGGGCATGTTGTGCCGCTAAATTTTCAATTCTGTAGTCACGGAGTCATCGGCCATGTTATCTGTTCCTTAGGGATGGGAAGTTATTTTTCATATACGTTCTTTGTCTAGTTCAAATGTTGCGTTCACTTTTATGTAAATATTCAAGAAAATTATTGAAATGCATATTGTATATATTATTTCGATACGTAACAAACTATGTATGCAAAGAACTTTTGGATTAGAAATAAAATGCATATTTCTTCACTTACTATTATGTGAAAATCTGTTCTGGATTTCAAATATAGTTTGTATATTTTGCTCTTCATTGAATTTTTGACGCGTATTTTGATAGTTCATCATAAATGTCTTGTTAATTAAAATAATTTCTCATATACTAAGAATTTGGCTTCCTTAATCATTGTAAAATATCTGGATTTGATGTTTTTCTTGAATAATGGCTGTGAACTCGTATATGGAGTATTTGCTTGTGATGTTAGCATAAATTGTGTTTAGTACGATAGTAATGCAGCTTATTTCCACGTAATGTATAATACGTGTTTCCGTGCGAACTTTATTTACTCTAGATCTGACCTTGATATGGAGATCAATTATACGATCCGAAGAACAATATACGCTTTGAAAAATTATTTAGTTTTCTAGTTTCTTAAATATTATTTTACTGGAATAGGAATTCGCGACTGTCTGGTTTGTATGGCCGCGTACATTTTGTTATTAGATGTGGCGTAATGGTTGAAACTGTGTGATAAAACATATTTTAATATGGTTTTTATATTTTATTTGTGATAACGTAGATTTGGTTAACAGTTTGTCCGTTACATTTGTTGTGTAAAAAGTACAGTCAAGTGCCTTCGTAAGTTTCTGTATTGTGAAGGCGCCAAAACTCGCGATCATTTTAGAAAATGGTGAAAATTGGAAAAAAAGATAGTTTTACAACGACACTTGTTACATTGTAGGCTAGTAAACAAATTATTGATTGATTTTGCGCAGCTTTTGGGCAGAATCATTTTGAATAATGTCGGACAAAGATGCACCTCTCGATAAATGTTTGTTGGAAATCTTAGTGTACTTGGAGACTTTGGGATGTAATATACAAAAAAGAACGCAAAATTTAATCGAGAAAAGAATCAATAAAAACTACCTCAGCTCCCCTGAAAGCATACAAAAAGTCGTTGAAAAAATCAACCTAATATGCGACCTGTCAAAAGCTTCCATCGACAAGGTTCAAAACGGCGTGAAGAAAACTGTCGAGTCTCACTTAAAGATTACTAATCCCGATTCTTCAGATGCTCTTGATCGAGTCAGCCTCGATGGCAGGGAGTCGGGTCAATTGTCGGAAAAAATCCTGAAGAAGCCGCCAACATCTAGAAGTCTCGAAGATAGTGCTAGAAAAGAAATTACCCTACCAAAAGTTAAAACTGAACAAAATAAAAATTTTAAAAAAGTGGTTTATGAAGATAACACATTATTTATTAACGAAAATATAATTTTAGATGACTATTTAAGGTGTTCAGTGAAATTAAATTGGTTCCCACTTGAATATTTTGATAAATATAAAGAAGTAGAAGCTGATGATATATTAGGGGAATTCGAAGATTCCAAAAAAAGAGTAAATGAACATGTTCATTCAAAAAAAATTAAATCCTATAGCGGTTCAAGTAAAGAATCTAATGTTATCGATAAGAGTGAGACATCTAAAAGTTGTTCGAGTAAATACAAAAGCAGTAAAAAGGCACGGGTGTCTGAGAGCGAAAGTGACAAAGCAATAATGAAAAAAAGAAATATGAAATCTACCGAAGAGTCGAGTGATTATGAAGATACTGAACGTTCAACTGGTAAGAAACAAGACGAAAATTATTATAAGACTGAGGAGAGAGACGAACGTGGATTGTCAAAACCTGAAGGGGAATCGGAGTCAACTCGTGAATATAGTCAAGAAATTGAACTAGATTTTCTCATGAAGGGTGATGAAGGTGTTGGATCTAATAAAATTGAAAATGTAGATAGCAACATTGATACAGTAATAGGTGATAAGAAAGTAAAAGAGGATCCTGAAGATCTTGGAATCGGAGAGAACAAAACAACTTCACCGAATAAGAAAAAAACACCTCATAGCAGAAGTAAAGAAAAGAGGAATAAAAGGAAAAGTAGCGATCAATCAGATGAAAAATTAAATGAATCGTCAGAAAACAATAAAGAACCCAAAAGCAAAAATGAAAGGGCAGATAAAAGTTGTAAAAGAAATAGGGATAAATCTGAGGGAAATTCAAGTAAGGAGGAAAAACGTAAAGAATCACAGAGAGAATGCCATAAAGAAAAGTCCGACAAAAGTGAATATCATGATAAGTCAGATGAAAACTCAAATAAAGTGTGTATAGACAAAAGTAAAGATGTATCCAAAGAGAATCACAAAGGAAAATCTGATAAAAGTGACCGAAAGAAATATACCCACAAATCTAAAAAACCATTCAAAAGAATTATTTGTGACTCGAGTGGTTCTGAAGACGAAAAAAATGACAAAGATGATATTTCAAATGATGTCCTTCAAGAAAAAGAAGCGTGCAAAAATACTTTGAAAGTAGAACATGCCCTAGACAGTGTACTTTTTGAAAAAGAGAATGTGGAAAATGATTCTGGTGTTGAAAATAATGCAGCGATATTCAATGCAAAGGTTGATTCTCCGGAATGTTCCAATTCATCATCTAATGACATTCAAAAGAAATTAGAAAATAAAGAATCTGATAAAAATCTCAATGTCTCAGATGATTCGCCCTCCACTCAATGTAATATTGATATTGTTGAAAGTTTATCAAGAACAGCCAAAGGAGATGATGAACTGGTTGTTCAATCATGTGAATCTCTAAATGAAGCTGAAATTTCCACTCCGTGTGATCCAGAAGATCAAATTGAAAATAGGTATAATGGTGAGACTTCTAAGGTACTGGAAAATAAAAAAAGTAATGTAACAGAAGAGTCACTTCATAGTAATGAAAATAGATCCAACACAGAGCTACCCAGTGAAGATAAATCAGAGGATAATAGTGAATCTGAGCATAGTAATATAGTAGATTTTGATCGGTTTTCGGAAGATTCAAATGATTTACTAAGCAAAGCAGAAACACGAAGTAAAAAAAATTTGAATTCAAAGCTTGAAACCAAGAAAGTTAACAAACAAGGAAGTACATCAATCAATGAATTTTGTGAATCCGGTGAGGAAAATATGAATAAAACTAATAAAGAATCTAATGCTGATAAAGAATGTGAAGAGAATGCAGAGTCAATATCAGCATCAGCACATAGTGAAAAAGTATCGGATTCAACCCTTGCTGTTGATGATAACATCACAAATAATGTTAATGCATCTGATGATCAATGTGATAAAGAAAATGAACCTGAGTTAGGTGTAGAAAAATGTGCGTCAGGTACATGTAATAAGGAAATTGAATCTAATTTAAATGTACCTGATGTTCAATGTAATAAGGAAACTGAACCTGATATAGATGTAAAATTAGATGCATTGGGTGAAGAAACTGAATCTTATTTGGATGTATCTGATGTTCAATTTAATAAAGAAAGTCAACCTAAAAACACAGAGACAGAACCTAATCATGGAAATGAGCCAGAATCTAACTCCATAGCAGCAATTGAACATAAACTCGATACCGAGACAGAATCGAAGTCTGAAGCAGAAAATGAACTTAAATCTGATGAGACAGAATCTCAACCTGAAACAAAAAATGATCTCAAGCTTGATGAGGAGACCAAGTCTAAGCCTGCAGCAGAAACTAAGCTCAAGAATGATGAAGCTAACAGCCAGTCATCTGAAAATATCGAAGAATGTCAAACATCTGATCAACCAAAAGAATCTAAAGAGAGTTCTTCTATAATACCTCTTATTAGATGTGTCAATATACAAAATTTGTTGGATCCTTCTAAAAATGTATCTAATGATAAATCGCAAGATTTACCTGCTAAAAAACCAAAAATGGTTACCTTTTTTGACAAACCAATTCAAATTACTAATCGTAAAAAAGTTTCAGAAAAACCCCTAGTCAATTTTACTAAAAAGCCTTCTTCAATTTTACTCAAAACTAAAGTAACATACGCTAGTGAAACTAGATTGAGTCATGACAAAGTTGAGATAATTTCATCTGATTCGGATTCGGATATTTCATCTACCACTAGAGAACTTATGAAACGAATCAAATCAAACATTTTAGATGGAAATTGCAATGTTTATGTTAGTTTAACACGAGATCCTATTCACTCCTCAGTATATACAAATTCTTTAACTGATATAGGAATTAACAAGGTATATAATGAATCTGGTGACCTCTGTTCGAAAGACAAGGTAAAAGAGCTTAATGAAAATGCGAAAAGAGCCGTCTTAAATTCTAGTTCTTCGGATAGCGATCAAGATGCTCCAGGATCTACAAAATCAACTAAAAAATCTACAAATAGTAGTTTTTCTAGTGATATAGAGTTTTCGGATAAAAATGAATCTTTCTCGACACATAAGAAAACAAAGAAATTTTCAAAAAAGCGCCATAAAAAGCACATCCATTCTGATTCTGACACAGAAATAAATAATTTAACATCTTTGCCTAAAAAACGGAAAAAAATGTCCAAAATGAATACAAGTGATGAGTCTTCCAGTAACAAAGATAAACAGATGACGGACACAGATGAAAGTGAAGATGAGGTTAGTTGAGTTCAGAGAAATTAATAATTTTGTATAATTTTTTGCATGATTTTAAATTGAATTATTTTGAACTTCTTTTTGTGTTATAATTTTTGTTTTGTGTATTTTATTGTATGTTAGTGTGTCATGAAATTTGTCAGCCCCTGTTAATAAGACTGGTATAACTTACATTGGTCATGCAGCCGTAATAATCGTGTTTTTACGACTGCATGACCAATGTATAGTGATTATGATTGAAATACTATCTAGAATGTTCAATCAATTCAATGAGTATGGCAGGCTTATTGCCAGGCGGCAATTTCTTCCAACCAACTAGACAAAAGTAAATGAAGGAAGTTACATGGTCACAAAAAATATTTAAATGATATTCATCTTTATGAAATTTATGAACAATATACTCGTAGTAAAAGTTAAAATTAGATATCTTCAATCAAAGGAAAAGGAAGGGATAGTGGAGAGAAAATAAAAATCAGGAATTATTTTTTTTTGCTCTTCACAATACCTTCCTTTTTCTTTCCTCTCCACATTCTATTGTGTGTGAAGTTTCTGTAATAAACATAACGGGTTTTTAATAAAAGAGGAAGATTCGGTAAATTTGTAGATCTCTGGGAAAGAAATAAAGATATAGTTTCTTGAAATTTCAGTCAACTGGTGATAGTGACCACCACAATTGAAAATCTAAGGGTTCTTAGTACAATCCCTGGTTTTATCTATTCATTTTGATTTTGTTATTTGTTTATAATCAAGTTTTCATTTTGAATTTATTTTGTGCTGCTGTGTATGAGAAATGTGGGTTGTCTACTTTTGACACCAGTCAAAATCAAAAGAAAAATTTCTTAAAAAGTCTTATAAGGGTAAAGGAGCAAACCCTCGCGTGGTAAGATTGCCTATATCAGGCAACACACGAATCCGCTCTGCCATACTGTTCTATAATAAGACCTACAATACTTTTGTATAGAAAGTTTTATTACTTTGATAAAAAATCACATTTTTGAAAAATAAATAGGTATTGCACTAAATTAGAGGAATAACTGCGTATTTTATGTAATCTAAATGCATTTTGCTTTTATATTAACATCCACTTGTTTGATGTTCTAGTATTAATGCTAAAACCTCTATTAAAAGTGTGTCTCTAATTGAAATATCATGAAAGAGCATGTCTTATATTATTTAAACCCTTAAAACATAAAACATTGAGAAGTTAAGAGATTTTGCATATAGTCTACATCAACCCTGTGATGGCCTTTGATCGTGATTTACGGACACTGATCTATCTAGCATTACGAGCACATGACGTGCCAGAAAGCGTATTTACACTATCTGTTCATTGCGAAAGGTGACTGACGGGAAATGATATACAAGACATTGTTTATTTTTAGTTTATGTTACCTTTTATTCAAATACACTCCTTGTAAGTCAATACAATACTGGAAGCGGTTGTAAAATTTTCTGAAGCACCCCTGAAACTTATTCTTCGGAATTCTCTCCAAAATCGCAGTCGTAGCCTTTTGGATGTCTGAAATTGTCTCAAAACGCCTTCCTTGCATCGCCAATTTTAGTTTCGGGAATAGTCAGAAATTGCATGGAGCCAAATCAGGCGAATAAGGCTGTGATCGAAACTTTTTTTGTCCAAGAAATCGCGTACAATCTTGCTTTTGTGCGCCGGTGAATTGTCGTACAACAAAGACCATGCCCCTTGTTCCCGGTATTCGGGTCAGACTTGAAGAATCCTGACCCATAAATTTTTCAAAACACCCCCAAGTACACATCTCGTTCATCATTTGACCTTTTGGCGTGAATTCCTTATGGATAATTCCTTTGGAAACAAAGAAAACGGGTAGCAGAGTTTTGATTCGTCTTCTGCTTGCACACCTATTTCGATTTCGTAGATTGAGGACCCTTCTATTTCGAGCTCTGGCGCTTTATAAGTGGCTCATACAGAAAGCGCCATGTTTGATCACCATGGCGCTTTCTGTATGAGCCACTTTTTCGTTTGAATCATTTCAAAAGTTTCTGTGGTACTTTTACTCAATTTGAAACAACATTTAATGTTGATGCGTTGCTCTATTGTTCCTTTTCCGACAGGGACTCGGAAGGTAATGTCAATTGTTACATCATTACAAATGAACCAGCAATGCCAGCGCTTTGAAACTTTTACGGAAGATAGTCGAAATGTGTCTCTAGTTAACTAATGTATTCATCCACAGATGGTGCTGGTGATTACGCAAAAATAAAATCAGTCACCTTTCCCATTGGACATGGACAATAAATTACATAAACAATTATATTTGAAACCAGCTCAAGAGCACTTTTAGGATGACTTCAAAGTTTCCAATGGAGGTGGGAGTACAGTACCCTAGGGATTTGTATTCAGTCCACTGTTACTTGTCTTCATGATGAAATATCTGACTATGTGAGAAATGGAGCAGCTATTTTGCTCATGAGGAATAATAAAAAAGAACGCTAGCTAGCTGAAGGTGGATACTAGAAGGCAAGGTGATTCAAGTTATGTAGAAGTAAAAAATAATATTCTCGTTCAGAAATCAATAGACTTCCCATTCAGAAATTCAGATAACATTGGTACGCCGATAGTACTTACTACTCCATGCTTTGCTCGAGCTTTTAATAACCTGTCGCAGCGGAAAATATCTCAATCCTTGATATTTGTATTGCAAATGTAAATCACAAAATCAGTTTAGAGTGACCGACATGTAGATAGATATATGATTGGAGTGTTTTGTGACAAAAAAATGCCAATTAAACTGAAAGGAAGAATTTATCAAACCAGCTCTTTAAATAAACAAACTCTAAAAAGATATTCAAAACAAAATAAATTACTTCAGCTTGTAAACAAGAAGAACTGACCCTAATAGATTATATCGTCGAGATTGGGATAAGGCTAGGGACAATACTATAATGTACCTTTTGAGAAGTGTCTGCTTTGAGTTGAAGGTCGAGGCAATAAAAAATTACCAATTATCTTGATTAGGCCCTATCGTATTATAGATTAACTCTTGAATATTAAACAGCTGTGTTTCCAGCCTCAAGTTATTATTTTTAATTTTAGTCAAGAAAATGTAAGCTGTGTCCAACACAAATATGTGTTGGATACAGCTTACATTTTCTTTATAAAAGAACTGAGATCCATCATTCATCTTTTGTAAAATATTCCTTTAAATATATTATATTTTATATCATTAAGATCACTGAAAGTGGCCCCTCTTCAGGGTAATGTTTGATGCGATACTCCTATGGGGACTCCTGAGCAATGAGGAACTCGTGCCAAAGATCTCTCAATGTTCCAGACAGATTGTTTCATATTAACAAAGTATTTAGGGAGGGGAGGGGGTTCTTATTTCAAATTATAAGTTTTTCTTTTGCCCCTTGCGTGAATGCATAGATTGGGGACCACAATGTATATGGACATTTTCAGTTGCTCCAAGGGGATTTTTAAGTCAGGGAATATCTAATAGTATTCTTAGTTCTGAACTGTTACTATCGATAAATATCTTTGCTTGATATTTCAGTAGTCTGTGTGAATTTCACCTGTTATTTTTTTTCTCTTCGTTTTCAAGTTCTTTCCTTATGGTTATGATCCATCCTATGATCACTGATGTTTTTTATTGCCTTGTATTTTTTAGATTGTTTTCAAATATTTTCTTATTATACTTGATATTTTCTAATTCTATAATAAATTCTCAAAAATATTTAATTTCATCTTTTTTATTTATAATCTCATTTTTTTCACATTTATGTATTATCTGTTTCGAAAGAAAGTAGAGTCATTAACCATCTCACGAAAAAGGCACATGTCAAAACGCCTCTGCTGTTGATGCAGTGTCAAGAGCCGGGGAACAAACTTTGCAGCAAACCGATACATGTTCAGATTTTCCTTGAGGATCTCTTGGCAGATTCCATAAGTGATTCCAACCATGTGAGAGAGTTGATGAACTGTTTGGTGATGGTCCTCATGGATGAGTTCACAATTTTTTTCATGTTTTACTGGTGGTGGGTCACCTTTAACGGCTGCCATCCTAAAAAGACAGTCTGCCTTGAAATGCACATGCCATTAAACTGGTTCAACTTAAAAAATGTTTACTAAATGTCTGACGAAATCTTTTGAGGGTTTTGGTAGCATATTTTCGGAGTTTTATGCAAAATTTGATACAGTCACATTCCTCAAATTTGTCAGTCAACAAGATTGCAGAGTTTTTAACAATAAGGAGCAGTCTTGAAACCAGAAAGTGTGTTGGAGTATAATGAAAATATGAGAGCTGTAGATAAGTGTGATTATCCAGAGTTCATTCTTCAAGAAAGATGATGAGGTGGTATGAGAAAATGAGTATCCACATTATCAATATATGTCTATTAAATACACATATACCACAAAAATTGTGCCATTGAGAGTATTTAAGTTGAAGGCAATTCTCATACTTTCAGATTAAATTTCAATCCTTGAACTAGACTTTAGTGAATAATGAATGCATGTTTACTATCCAGATTAATAGAATGTGAAAATTTCCACCAATGGAAAAAACGTAGTTCCACCAAAAGGTGTGTTGTTTATTTAGCCCATAAAATAAGAAGAGAATCTCGTTATGAGTGTATAGTATACAGTGCGAAGCAATGTTCCACTTTGTATTGAGCCATGTTTAGAAACATTACATTATGATCCCCACACTTAATATATGTGTTTACTTTTATGTAATAATCCAGCTTTCTTTGTGGACAAATTTGAAAAGAAACATTATATTAACAGCTTACAGCCGGGCGATAATTTCAATAGATATTTGCCTAGGACAGGCAATTTGCGTGCAAAAACGCATATTTTCCAAAATTTATTAAAATCGTCGAAAATATTTTATTGGTGAATTGATTTTAATGAAATTTTCAAATAGTGCACAATAGGATGCATTTGAAGTGTATAACACGTTTTGCTTCACGTTCAAGGTTGATTTTACAAAAAAAAAAATGTTTTGAAATATATACTGCAGCACTACGCGCAAAATGCATACAAAAAAAAAGGGTCGCCTATTCATTCGTCTTGGGCCATAAATCGTATAAGTCGTCGCCTATGGGTCGTAAATATAAAACATATTATTAAAAATATCTTTGGATTTCGATTGTCCATATAAATATATAT
Organism: Odontocerum albicorne; assembly: GCA_949825065.1. NCBI lineage: Eukaryota > Metazoa > Arthropoda > Insecta > Trichoptera > Odontoceridae > Odontocerum > Odontocerum albicorne. The sequence continues at coordinate 11,155,947 of OX463852.1, read as the reverse complement.
TTTCACCTGATTACTTTTGCTGTCTTTCCTTTATTTTCTTGCACTAATATTCAACCGGATTTGATTATTTTATCGCACTAAGAATTTTTATTGCCAAAATTCAGATGCTAGGATCGACTGCTCTTCAAATCTAACCCTTCGGTGGCACTCGTTGATTCGTTATGTCTCGCACACATGTGGCAAATGGGCCTGGTTCCAGACACCACTAACCAAAGACAAACACCACGGCGGATCGACTCTGAATATTGAAAAAACTTCGACCACATTGAATTTATTTTCAAATTTAACCGAAAGATGGTGTAGAGTTCGATGAAAAATAAATCCTTTCCAAAAAAATCAATTCGAAAATAAAAATAGCACAAATGCAAAAGATATGATTTGAAAAAAAGCGAAATCAGGTCAAATTTCAAAGTCGTAAAAACCTTAGAAATGGAGTTCAAATGTTGCAGGAATTGACTCTCAAGTTTGAAGCAAACCTAAATAAACGAAACTAATAAATATCCGAATAAATATGTTGCTTTTTTTTTCCAAGAGATTGCGTTCAGTTCGACTGTATACAACCCGCGCAAACGCGGGACCCGTCCTAGCGGTACAAACAAAATTTCCGCGCTAGCGCGGGATCCGTCATTAAGGTGTTAAAGTGAAGTGTCGATTTTTCTTTTAAATACAAATTAAAAATTGATATGTTACCTTTTCGTTCTCAACTTATAACTAGAAATATTGTGTAGGTAGGTAATTCTTTTTGAATAGACGTGAACTATAATTTAAATTATATTCTTTCCAAATTTCAGGCATCTATCTTTTTGAAAATAAATTATTTCTCAATTTTGACACTTCAAAAAATGAAAGTTTACATTTTGTGCCGCAATATTTAATCAATTTTGTTAGTGGAAGTTCAAAATATGGAAAATCAAATAGAAAAAAAATTATGTGTAAATACAGAAAAGTGTGCGGGGGCTGACTTCACTGACCTACACTCGCACTATCCGAGCTGCTGAAGTGTGGAACCGAACATCTTCATAAGTTGATTCATAGACTAATCAACAAGATATGGGACTTGGAAGAGATTCCGAAGGATTGGCAGTTGAGCATAATATGTCCGATACATAAAAACGGAGATAAACTGAAATGTGAAAATCACTGAGGAATATCATTGTTGAGCACAGCGTACAAAATACTAACTATCATACTGAAGGAAAGGATTGAACATTTGGCAGAGGGCATTATAGGAGAGTATCAGGCCGGGTTCAGAAGGAACAGATCAACAAGTGATCAATTATTTACAGTAAGACATCTTGAACAAATGCTGGGAATTCGATGTTGACATTTATCAACTATTCATAGACTTCAAGCAGGCCTATGACAGCATTATTAGGGAAAAACTGTATGACATACTCTTAACATGTAATATACCCACAAAGTGAGTAAGGCTTATAAGGGCTACAATGAGTAACACAAAGTGTAGAGTTAAGATAGGAGTAGAGCTCACAGGCGAGCTTATCGTATCTCAAGGTCTCAAACAGAGGGACGGACTGGCCCCTACACTTCAATCTGTGTCTGGAATATGTCGTCAGAAAGACACACCATAATAATGCAAACACCAATATATGCTCCCAAAACAGCCAGATAGTTGGGTATGCAGATGACCTCAATATAGTAGGGAGATCCCTGACAGCCATACAAGAAGTATTTGGAACCTTGGAGACAGCGGCCAAAGAAGTTGGACTGGAAATTAATGAAAACAAGACAAAAATTATGAAACAGAGTAGGAGAACAGACAAGGTAACATTAGATTCAAGGATGAATATGACTTTGAGGTAGTGGAAGAGTTCACCTATCTGGGTTCAACTATAACGAAGGAAAACGAGGAGTATGCTGAGATTAAGAGAAGAATCACAACAGGGAACAAAACATTCTCCCAACTGCTGGTGTTCAAGTCCAGAAGTGTCCATAGAAAAACCAAAGTCACCCTGTACAAAACAATTATTAGAACAGTGGTAGCATATGGATGCGAAACATGCACACTGACAGCTAAATCCGCAGAGTTGCTGGATGCCTTCGAGAGAAGAGTACTACGTAGGATCCTGGGCCCCGTGAATGATGGCGAAACCTGGCGAATACGATACAACGACGAGCTATATAATATCTACAAAGCTCCCAGGCTATCTGTACATGTCAGACTGAGTAGATTGAGATGGGCCGGACATGTACAGAGAATGCCGTCATCACGAGCACCCAAAAGAATCCTGGAAGGACACCCGGGTGGGAGAAGGAGAGTGGGCAGGCCAAGGCTGCGATGGGACGAAGTTGAGAGGGACGCAACCCGGCTGCTACAGGCGCAGGATTGGAGGGCTGAGGCGGAAGACAGGAGGAGTTAGAGGCGAAGGTTGATGGAGGCCAAAGCTCGATATGAGCTGTAAGACCATCGAAAGAAAGAAAGAGAAAAGTAACTATGGCGAGTTCACCAAAGTCAAGAAACTTGGAATAGAATTCATGAAATAAATGCGGCTACTGCCCTTTTACAGCAATATGTATAAGAAACTCCCCAATTATCTGAAGCACGCTGTAGTTAGTCAGTACTTAACCCAAGAGTGTCAACATTTGATGGTTCGAGATGAGACAGTTCATTTTGATGAGGCACATGTTAATGCTCATGAAAGCAATGTGATGCATACAAGATTGTCTGTGTTGTGCATAATGCAGAGTTAACTAGTCGATGCCTCTATCTCGACGGTCCAAGTGGTTTAGGCAAAACGTTCCTATGCAAAACATTAATGTTATTCATTTGAGGCTGAAGATAAGCTGTGCTTCCATTTGTCATAACAGGAATTGCTGCAATATTGCTAAAAGGTGGCTGAACAGTTCATAGTGACTAAACTACCGGTGCCCTACCACTTCTTGACACATATGTCCCATCAATGCGCTTGACATCACCAGAAGCTGCAATTCTTAAAAAAGCTTCCATTATTATCATTAGTTGAATTACAATGCTTCCCGCTATTGCGCAAGTTGATGAACGAGAATCCCTTTGGTGGAATTGTTCATTGTTGGGGGAGATTTTCCACTGATACTTCCTGTTGTACTAAGGGAACCATGAATATACATCATTGAAAGCTGTATCGAGTCGAGCAATTTGTGAAGAACCTTTATTCAGTTGCCACTGACAATAAATATACACAATGCCGTCCAGGAAGAACACAATTGGCTTTAAGTTGGCTGGGGCGAGCATCCGTCAATTAAAGGTATCAATAATGTCTACCTGTAACCTGACAGAACAGGAGATCTCATAAATTCTATCTTTGGCACACAAATTTACCAATTGATTGAAGAATTGTCAAAATGAGTTATTATAATGTCTACAAGTCAGCAACAATCAAACTCCATCAGGTTCTGTTGCTTCTAACACACATTGTTGCTGAAAAGGAGTTATCATTATGCTACTTAGCAATCTGAATCCTAAAATGGAATGTACAATGGAACCCGACTGATCTTGAAAGATCTTCATTGAGCTTCATCACAGCGGAGATAATTTTCAAATGTAATTGTAGTAACATTGTTTTCATCCTATGAATAAATTTGGCTCCGACAATTATCAGGTGTACAAATAAGCCGCCGCCGTTTGACAAAAGTTGTCACCACCAGTAAGTTATGGTTAAAATTGTCAGATGTAAAACGTCATTGTCGTAAGGTTGGACATCTGTCAACAACATAACCTTGAAATATTTGTGAATTTTTATCAGTATAATATATTCTTTTGTGTGCGAAAATATCAAGTTTTGAGCCGAATAAGCGTCATTTGCGGGAACTTTTGATTTACTTCTTCAATTTGAAGAAATCTGCAGCTGAGGCGCATCGATTGCTTGTAGAAGCATATGGTGAGGCTGCTTTAAGTGAGAGAAGTTGTCGTGAGTGGTTTTAAAAGTTTAAGAACGGTGAATTTGACATCGAAGACAAAGAACGTAGCGGAAGGCCGAAAGTGTACGAAGACGCGGAATTGGAAGTATTATTGGATCAAGATTCGTGCCAAACGCAAGAAGAACTTGCACTTACGTTAGGAGTGACTCAACAAGCAATTTCACATCGGTTGAAATCATTGGGAATGATTCAAAAACAAGGAAATTGGGTTCCATATGAACTGACACCGAGAAACGTTGAACGCTGATTTTCCACATGTGAAATCCTGCTTGCCAGGCATAAACGAAAAGGTTTTTTGCACCGTATAGTCACTGGTGATGAAAAATTGATCCACTTTGATAATCCAAAAAGGAAGAAATCATGGGGACCCCCTGGCCATGCTTCAACATCTACGGCTAAGCCAAATATTCATGGATAAAAACTCTTGTGTAGTTGGTGGGATCAGCTCGGTGTCGTGTATTATGAGTTGCTCAAACCGAACGAAACCATTGCTGGGGCTGTCGACCGAACACAATTGATGAGATTGAGTCGAGCACTCAAGGAAAAGCGCACCCACTACTACTCCAGACACGACAAAATTATTCTCCTGCATGATAATGCTCGTCCACATGTTGCGGCGCCGGTCAAAACCTATTTGAAAACACTCAATTGGGAAGTTTTACCCCACCCGCCGTATTCACCAGACATTGCTCCTGATTTCCACTTGTTTCGATCGATGACACATGGCCTGTCTGAGCAGCATTTCACATCATATGAAGATACCAAAAATTGGGTTGATTCGTGGATAGCCTCAAAAGATGAAGCATTCTTCCAACGCGGTATCCGTATGCTGCCAGAAAGATGGGAAAAAGTAGTGGCAAGCGATGGACAATACTTCGAATAAAACATGAGGTTCCGTTCGTTCGCAATAAATGCCCAATTTTTGATAAAAAACGGCGGAAACTTATTTGTACACCTAATACAATTAGAGATGAGTAGTTCACGAACGACTGCATATTAAAAATTAAGTCAGATAGACTGAACTAGAGACACGTTTCCCAGATATAGTTCAATCTAGTTCGGGACATAGATTGATCATTGAAAATTTAAAACGAAACAAACTATTGAATTGAAACGAACTAAAGACTATTTGAACTAGAACGATAATTAATGACAATGCTGTGTCAGTCATAAGAACACAACTGTAGCACATATCTGTGTGTGGTATTACGAATATTATTTGTGGTATAATTGTACATAATACAATAGGGTCTCCGTATATACATGGCGGGCGGGCTGTCGGCTTGAAACATTATGGTATATGAGAGGGTAGTAAAATTGTAAATTATTGATAAAATTATAAATTATATGGCACATAAATATATTGTTATAAATAGAGAAAAAATAAACGAGTGCGGATTTTATATTATTTTAATGACGAATATGTACATAATCGTACTTAATGAAGAATGATGAAGTTCTTACGATATTTCTTTGCTTTCAATAAAACTAAATGAGCCATTGAGTCGTGTGGAGTCAGATCCACTGATACGTATCTTCTGAATGACTTGGACTAACCCGCCTGTAACTCCTATGTGTTTTATTGTTACAAAAATTGAATACAGAATTAACAAAACTTCTAAAAAAATATTTATTTAAGGGATCTTGGCCAACCATATATTCACTGTTATGTTACATTGTATATGGGTTTTATGTGAAAGAATATGCAAGAAGATGCAACCCTCAAAACACTTGTTCAGTTTATGTATTGAATGAGTACACACAAATAACAAGTCTTAAATTTTTTTTATTAACCTCTAAGCGAGTGAGATTTTGTAAGTAATATAAAAAACGTAATTGCGGCCGCCATATACAAAATAATTGAATAGATAAAAACATTTGAGCCTTGTCCGTTTTATGGATAAATTCATGTATTCAGGAAAAAAACATTTGACGTACCGTGTACGTCCATACTCTCTTGAGGTAAAAATTCGCTCGCCGTACGGCCATACTCGTTTAGAGGTTAAGAATGAGTATTCATAAATAACATTTGTATTTGATGGTGAAATAAAATTTGACTAAAAATTAATTCCTTACAAGTTATAACTTGCAGATTTTATATTTTGTCAAATTTTTCATAACAAAACTTTATGCATACAATACATCTAAATCATGAAAAGAATCAAGTAAATAATAATTTGACTCATAAAAAAATGTAATCATAGAGAATTAGGAAGACAATGGCCAATACATTTTTAAGTGCTGCAGATAGATGATGGATATCATTTAGCAATATTCTAATTTAATTAGTAAATATATTCTGATGATGACTTTTCTTTATTACCAGATGGGGCGCAGTTTAAGGCTGAAGGGCCGCACAGAGCAGGCAGCTTTGCCAGATCAATCTACCCAAGACAGGTATGCAAGAATAAACATTCTTATCCTTATATTTTTCCACATTAACCCGTTTAACCCCAACATTTTTTTAATATATTCCTTCACGTCATCTCCCTATCGGAATAGACAGAGAGGACAGAATGTTAGACTTTCCTACCTCTACACAGCCTTAGCCTTACACCTCATACAATTTCTACGATTTCTCTGACTTTCTATGTTTCGTCTTTCAGAATATCGTTCACTTGATCCAACCATACTTTACTTGGTCTTCTGCTGACATTTGCACTATATGTCTGTTTTGTAAGTCTTCATTTCGTTAGTTCCACATGCCCAAACCATCTCAGTGTGCTCTTCTTCACCTTACTTAACACACCAGCCTTAAGTTCACATCCCTTATCATTTAATTCCTTATTCTGTCATGTATTGTCACTGCTGTATTATTTTCAATATACACAAAGACTGAGGAGCCGAATAAATGCAATATACAGCATTTATTCGGCTCCTCAGTCTTTTTCCACATCCATGTTTCGCTGGCATACATCAAACTTGGCACCAAAATACTATTGCGGACTATCTTAGCAGATTTTGATACTGTTCGTTTGAGTATGGTTTAGTGCCCCATTGATTTTGTTTCTTATCTCCACATGCTCTTCAATATCCCCCTTAACTCTTCTATCATCTAAAAAATACTACATCTCACATACAATTTACCTATTAATCTTTTTAATATACATATTAAAAGAGCCACAGGTTAGGTGTGTTTCAAAAGTAAATGAACTTGTAATGAAAAAAAAAAATACAAATGGTAAATATACAACAGATAAAGGTGCGCTGATAAATTGGCGCATTAGGCCTATAAGGGTTAATAAAATCTTGTAACATTCCCCTGTTTGTGAAGTTATAAAAGAGCTGTCACATCAGTGTTATGTTAAATATATTCATAACTAAGACAAAGCAAACAGACAGATTAAATTGTAATTTATATAGATATTTTGTTATTCCTGTCAAACTTGGATGTTCAAGGATATGCTATTTTACTCGGGTGCCACATGATTTGTTACAGAAGAATCTAATGGATTTGACATGACAAAATCTGGAACCATTCTTGTAGTGAATTGTAATGGATTATAAGAAGTGTTGAGATTAGGTTGTGTATAATGTTACTAAAAAACAACACTGGTGTACCCCTGGAGCAACACAGCTTTCTACCCTCAAACGAGAATTGCACCAGAAAAAACTTGTGTGGTGGGATATTAACCCTTACCACTCCTATGTCGAGTGTGGCTTGACATCGTATTTCTTACGCCTACTCCAATGTCGAGCTAGACTCGACTTTATATGACGCAATTTCTAAAATAATTAAAAATGATGAAATCTGATTTTTTTTCTTTCAAATACTTTGTAATTCTTAAAAAGGGACTGAATTTGTCATATTCAGACTTTTTACGCAGTTTTACATTGTTATTATTATTGTAATAGGACCAACAGTCATTTGTAGTGTGCAGTAATTAACAATAGACAGCGGTATTCCACGAATTCAAGGTCCAAGGGATACTTTTATGATGTTTGCAGGTAGTTGGCCATATGATTCAAGTACCTATACTACTATTATCAGTAGTGAAGTGCCTGTGTCCTCGAAAAGAAGTGCGGTACGTCTGGAAAAAAAATATTTTGTGTTTTTTGTGATGTTTTGTGATGTAATGTGAATTCATACATTTTATTCAATGAATATGCTACGAAGGAAAATATCCAAAGAATATAAAAAAAATTGAAAAACAAATTATTGGTGAGTAATCGGAGACATTCGTGCATCGATACAAAAACCGGTCCGATTGTCCACAGATGATACTATCCAGCGTTTGGATGGGAATAGTAATTTTATTTTTACCCATAAAAACACAAGGACTGTATGGAGTGTTCCAATCGGAAGGTCAAAGGGAGAAAATAAACTACATTCTATTGTGATACTTGTGATAGGAAGCCCGGCCATCATCCATGAGAATGTTTTAAAAAGTGCAATACTTTGAAAAACTATAAATAATTCTGATAAATAAATTTGTTGAGTATATACATTTTTATTTATTTACTACCTTACTACTTACTATAAACAAAAAAAATACACACTGCACTGTTCCAATAGAACACTTTATTGAGACGCCTTTTTTTGTCTATTTTATAAATTAATTAAGGAGTTGGTGGTAGGTAAAAAATAATAATTAAGGAGTATCTCTCTCTCTCCTCTCTGTGGTTGCAGTCCTAAGACTGGTTTGCAGCAATTTCAACTCTTCTCCTCCATTCCTCCCTGTCCTGTGTGGCTCTTTTTAAATCTGTATATGTTGAGCAGCGCACGTCCACCAACAGGTCCTCCAGGTACTCTCGGCGTGGGCGTCCCCTAGAGTTTGTCCCCTCGGTCATACCCTCCATTATGGCATGCAAAAGGCCCTCTTGTCGTATTATATGACCGATCCATCTTGCACGCCTTTCGGACAAGATCCTGAGCAGGTGCCTTCCTCCTTCGATTCGTTGGAGAACCTCTTCATTCGTGATGTGGTCTCTCCAGGAAATTCCTAATAGTCTTCTATAGGACTTAAGGAGTAGAAAGGGTTAAAGGTTATATATTATGAACTTGTAAAATCGAAGGAGATAATAAATGCCTTTAAGTACTGTCAACAATCAAATCATTTATATTAGGCATTAATTGAAAAACTAGGAGGAGTAACTTAGGAGTATCTTAACTAACTCGGATATGCATACATGCCGTCACGCCATGTTCCTTTTGAGGGATGTAGAGAGGTCAGATATCCACACTTTTACCTGTGCGCACAGCTCTCATACATACATGATTTTCAGTTTCACATACTTACCTTTCCCTTAGATAAATTTCTCCAACTATCTCCTTCCACTCTTGCTCTCAATTAATTTAATATATATTTGTTTTGCAAGTCTGTCACAACAACTCATTCTGTCAATGTCCCCAAAATACTCCCCAAGATTCCTTTCTTAATTCTTATAACTGAGATACTTACATTTAGTTAAAACTTATTTTTATCTTTTTTTCAGAAACGGATCAGACTCATCATCATCCAGCAAAGTGGAGGATTCAAAGAAGAAGTCCAAAGAAGATTCTACTTTGCTTGACACCATGCTCAATGGCAACCTGAAATCAGAGATGGCCAGTGATGCTGAACATTCCAGTGGTATAGTACTTTCAAATTAAATTAGTTCTAAGTTGGTAGTCCTCACTGGTCGATCGTAAGCAAGAAATAAATGTTGGTTGTGAATTAATCCAAAAAGTACTATTACTATTTATTAACCGAGGATTGGCAATCTCTTTAGAATGAAGACCCATGTCTGATCCAATTAAAAGGTGAAAGAACTGGAAAATTTGTAGCTTAACTCAAGTTATGAGGAGAGGGTGTGTGGAAGTATGTGGAAGGCAATATTCTAGTAAAATTATGCATACAAGAAGGATCAATGCAATCTATATTAGCCTGTTTTATATGGAACTTGCTTCAAAAGCCCGGCTTACTTGTATATTGCTATACTTATATATGTTCAAAAATAATATGACCTATCAGGTTCAATGAAATGAAATATGTATTACATAAATGTGAATTACAGTTTCTGGTTGCATACAATATCTTTTAGAAAATGATTCAGTTGGTTTCATATTAACATCCATAGTTGATTTTTGTAATAATCCATAGCACTGTATGGAGTGGACACATGGACAGTGAGAAAGAAGTAAAGAGACTTCAAGGCTCTCCAAGATTTTTACTATCCAAGAATTAGATATTACCGAAAGACTTGAAACATGCAGAGTAAAAAAACCGAACGTGCTTTGGGCATGCTGCCAAAAAGAATAACGAAAATCTGGAGAGCTGGTGATCATACGGACAGTCGTGGGAAAGCATGCAAGAGGAAGGTGTCCTGTAAGATAGACCAACCAAATAAAGGAGTTAATAAGATCCTCTAGAATTGCTGCATTCAACATGGCCCAGGACCGGGAAGGATGGAGACAGGTGGTGCACCAAGTTCCAGACAAAGGAGGACAATGATGCTCAAGGAAATGGACCTCTAAATTAGATATATTTTAGTTAATAATTCGTTAATAGAATTCATGATATTATTTTTTTTTAAGAATCAGGATCTGGAGGCAAATCTAAGTCGAAAACTTTCTCGGGCAAACCAATACTGGAAAGTATCAAAAATGATCTGTTGGAAGATGAAACTTCTAGTAGTGCCAGAGAGTCTCCACCCAAAATCAACGGGAAAGATAAAGGTGGCAAACAGTTTAAAGAAGAGGATGAGAGTGATGAGGAGGTAATATTTTATTTAAGCCTCCTTAGTCCAGCATATGGTAAGGCTATTTATTATCCATCGCTTTACCCTACTAATCCTTCTTTTAGGAAAGCTTGACTATCACTCCCTAAGTCAGGCATATAAAAATCCTTGTGCACCACTGATCACATAGCTATTTTGCATTAGGCCGAGAGCCGCATGTTTCAATATTAAAAAGAAATTAAAATAATAAATTTATTTACTTCATTATAACTGATTAACATTTTTTTCCATCTTATAGTTAAAAAAATTCATGAAGTTTATGCAGCCGCACACTCATTGATGGGTGGTCCACGTGTTTGACATGCCTGCCTTAAGTGTTAGAAGATATAGAACAAATACAAAGAAAATCCTTAGATATCTATGGTACAGAACAAAGGGCAATTACCCAAAATATGTTCACCATGTCGAACTTCTCACGGTGTGTAACTATGGAAGCCTCGAAACAAGAAGGCATGAACCCATTGCGATATTCCTTCTAAAGGTTTTTCAAAGTTGCTTTAACTGGCCCGCGATTCTAGAAGCACTAAGTTTATATGTACCTAATAAATATAGCCGTGCAAGGAATCACCCTCTGTTCTACATACCAACTTACAGAATGAATATGGCTAAACACTCAGTCACGCGTGGTATAGAGATATTGTACCAACTGAATGACACTGGATATATTCGCATCGCCTAGCAGTATGAGAAGAATCTTGGCTGATATTCTTCCTAACGAATGAACTTACTCTAGAAGCAGATCCTCTTTGTGTAACAGGACAAATCCGTGCAAAGTGCATTAAAAAAAAAAGATCTCCATATTTGTATGCGAACTGCTCACAGGAAAAATATTAAATTCCCTTATCGAACAGAACTATAGCCAGTTGCACATGGGATAACCTTATTGAATATTTTTTCAGAAATCGCTCAATATTTTCCATGAATCAATGTATAGATTAAGAATTGAACTTTTTATAGATCTTTGTAGATTTTTTTGAAAAAATAAAACGAACCGAACTAATTTGTACACCAAATAATTAGATTAATGCTTTGGCCAAATGACATGGCTAGAATTGATTAGGTTAATGCTTGACATTTGCATTTTAAATGACTGGTCGATTTTTGCATACTTATACTAATACTTATTGATGTAGGTAATAATTCCCGTTGTATCATTTCTTGTGCACATTAAAATGTATAGATATTTGTGTGCATACTATCATTCTCCTTGTTCATCTTAACCATCTCTTAATTATGGCAGTATTGTTTATTTTTATTTCAAATTAGGAACTTTTTTTATTAAAATGTTCTATTTTTTCTTGATACATGCTTAATTTTTCACTAAAAATAAAAATAATGATTTATTTCATTACAATATTTTTCTATCATTAAACCTCTATAGATCATATTCATCCCTATGGCCTTCATAGTAAGTGAGGAGGGAATGTTTTTCTATAATTGCATTTTTTATGTTTCATATTCAACAAGTTTTCCCACTATTTGGAATAATACAATATGAGATATGATTTTTAGGATCCAGGCTCACAAGAAGACAGAGACAAATCAGACAGTGATTCAGACAATATTTCAAAAAAGAGGTAATGTTTAATTTAATTTCTTATACTTTTTCAATTAAATAGTAACATTTTTTATTTATTTATTTATTTATTTATTTTTTCAAAACAGGCTTAGCCCAATTACATTGAAAAATACAAAACATTAAAAAAGAAGAAAAATTGCAGGGAAATTTTTTTTTTTTTAAAATTATATAAAGTAAAAAATAATGCATATGTATACAAACGAGTATTTACACACAAACGTATGTTACATATATATTCAGTCACTTAAGTATGTTGATGAGTGCTTTCTAACGCGCTTAATCTAAGAAGAAAATTTACTTTTGCTTTTGGTAATGTGATATGAAATATGTCAATATCCGAAGCAGTCCCGTTAAGAAGAGTTAAGGCCCTTCCAACAGGCATAGCGGCTGGAAGACCCGTTCTTGCGTATGTTATTGAGAACAGTTCCTGCCGGCGCAGTCTAGTGTAATTGTTAGGAACATTTAACGCTAATCTTTGTAGTAATGCTGGACAGCTCACAACTCCTCGAACGAGTTTGACAACGTATACCAAGAGACGCAGATCTCTTCTTACGCTCAAGGAGTTATACCCGAGCATGCCCAGCAGAAACTGCGTAGGATATAGCCACGGATAGACACCAAACTCACTCATGTAGAGATATCGTAGATATTTTTTTTGTACTTTCTCCACCATGAGCGAGTTCTGCGCCCCCACCGGGCTCCAAATGCAAGCATTGCTTTCTAGTTTGCTACGGATCAATGAATTAAACAACGTTTTGAGCACCAATTGGTTTTCAAACGACTTAGAGATTCTCATAACAAATCCTAGAGTTTTATAAGCTGAGTTGCACATAACTTCTATGTGAGGACCAAACGCGAGATTGCTGTGGAACAAGACACCCAGATCTTTAATATTATCTGTGCGGGGAATAGGTATAGATTCTAGTGTATATCTATGGAATTTCAAGACGTGTGAGCGATGATACGACATAATTTTGCACTTTGATGCGTTGAAATATAATTTATTATTGTGGCTCCACTCACAAACGTTGTTGAGATCTGCCTGTAGGTCTAAGCAGTCGGTATAAGAACGAATTTTTTGAAAGATTTTGAGGTCATCAGCAAATAGAAGAAACGTGGATTTTTTTATAACTCTACCTATATCATTAATAAAAATAAGAAATAAGGTAGGTCCAAGATTAGACCCCTGCGGAACACCTGAGTATTAACTTCTTACACTTAAAGCATTGATTGATAAAAAAATGTTTTTGATATTACTGTTTTTTTTTTAAATAAATATCAAAATACCTACCAGAAAGAAAAAAAATTCAATATGAGGGTTATTTGAAAAGTTTGGTAAAAAAGCAAGTAAAATAATTTTGCCGCTTTGACCCTGTTGAGTGCAAAGTGCAATATATCAATCGCCATCATCATCCTATGTGTTCCATAAAAAATTTAGAGATTCTACAAAAGTCTCCATGCAGGTGGGCCCACAGACGAGCATTCCATGACCTCACATGTTAGGCTGATATTGCAAATCTCCATATCGTATCAACTGTGTAACGCACACTAGTTTATTCTGAACTTAAATGAGGAATCACATAAAACAGAGGCCCTTCTGTAAGTCTAAGGCCATGGCCACACAGGAAGGAGCCTCGCTTGATGCTTAGAGCTATGCTGCGAGTTAGGCGACATATCCTAGCAAACCAACGTACCACATACTATCGCAATGGCCACACTGCACACTTCGCGTCACGTTGCATGACGATTAGTCATCGAGTGAATCGCCTAGCGAACAGACGTGTTGGTTAATTTACAAGATGGCGGAAGTTTTAATGACAGCTGTGACAGCTATAAAAGGGAGCCTTTGTGGAACCCATCGAGCAAATTATAGAAAAATGTACCTGTAATAAAATCACTTTGGAACGAAGTTGCTCAGAAAGTAAATAAAGATGGTAAGTTGTAATGAAATTGGTTAGTTTTGAGAGTGACATCGTGTGTTGACTCAACCACTCCCAACTGTCAAATGAATTTGTGCGTAGCACTTTGGTGTGGCCAGGCATGAAGTCACCTAGTATATAGTATAAGTCACGTAAAACCTAACTTAGCACCTAACGAAGCACTTTGGTGTGGCCTCGGCCTTAGGGATTCTACAAAAGTCTCCATGCAGGTGGGCCCACAAACGAGCACTCCATGACCTCACATGTTGATATTGCAAATCTCCATATCGTAACAACTGTGTAAGGTACATTAGTTTATTCTGAACTTAAAGGAGGAATCACATAAAACAGAGGCCCTTCTGTAAGTCTAAGGTTTTCGTGAATATATTCAAATTGAATTGATATAAATATATTTTTATTTCAGGTCAAACAGTGTTATTGATCTCAATTCGGAATCTGATGACTCTGATGTGAAACCGAAAAGGAAAGGGAAGAAAACACAACAAAATGGAAAGGGATCAAACAGCGACGATGGTGATGATAAGGCTGCCAGTGGTTCAAATACAGACGAATCTGAAATATTTGTTTCATCAAAGAGGAAAAGGAAACAAAAGAAAAAGTCATCAGATGAGTCAAGTGATGATTCTAAGAAATCAGAAACAAGGTTTGTTTTTGTTGTATTGACGCTGTCACTACTAGCAAGTCTGCAGGCTCTCTCATGTTCATAGTTTTCAATAAATGACAAGATTATATTGACAGGTGAATTGGTGTCAAGAGGGATAGTTTTGAATTGGTGTTAAGCAAGTTTGGTGATAGAGGAACACATAATAATGCAGATAGAATGTTAGAAGTATGGTTGGACAATGATATTGGTGTCAAATACGTTTTTGACCACAAAATAAACTATATTTATGCGTGGGAAAGAGGAAATGAAGGATCGTTAATTGACTATGTGTGTGTAGTTTCTCTTTACTGCAAAAGAGTACTCTCGATATAAAAGTTTTCCATGGACAAATATTACCTCTGACCATTAGCTAGTGCAAGAGTTCTCAAAGTGGTCGATTTGATTTTTCTAAGGATCGATAGTTTCAATAAAAAAATTTGGGGGCCGACGACAGCAAAAATAGACCCCCTTACTACTGCTGTTTGTTTGTTGCTCCAAAATATCTATGATTCCAACAGGTTAAGAAGTAAAATAATTAAAAAAAAACACTTTTTTAATGAAAACACATTACATACCAAATTTAATGTAAAAATAAAAAAAAAACATATTTTTTTGCTTTAATTTTCATCAGCGCAGATTTCAATATTAAATGTTGCACAAGATAATGCCATAATCCGTAGTCCTTTTATCTTTTTCAATCCTTAATTACAAGTGATTAAAATGAAAAGTTTGATATCTAGTGAACTATTTAATATCGAGTACTGTTCGAACTTATTAATTTGAGTAAGTAAAGTAAATGACTAGGGGGTCGACGGTTTTAAGAGTATTTGATAAAAGGGTCGCCGTCCGAAAAAAGTTTGGAAACTCTTTATCTAGTGTATTTCACTTTCATTGTATACAATAACGGGCTTATTGCCATGTGGCAATCTTCCAACCAACCAGAAAAATGTTCAAGAGGCCTTAAGTGAAAATCAGACTAGAATTTTTTATGTTTTAAATTGGGGTTTCAGCGGGGATTTAATCCGCAACTCCTGGGTTGTGGGAGACAAGTGTCTTGCCAACTAGGCCACGGAGCTGAATAAATATCCTCCGCAGGTGGCATTCTGCATAAAGAAGTCCCGACCATGATAATTAGATGTGTGAAACTGCAAGACGTTGTGAAGAAAGCTGTGTTTAAGAAAAGTGTGGAAGGAATAATGAAAATGATTAGCGATGAATTAAATATTGAAGAATGGATGAGTATGAAACATAAATTGGTGGGCACAGTAAATGATGTCTGTGTCACTGAGAAACTTGAATGTAAAAGAGGGGATGCATGGTGGGATAAAGAAGTTGAAGATTGTGAAGAAAAAAATAGGGCATGGAGAGTATTTATCGGAGCAAAAACAGGAAATAGTGGTGAAGCAATGAAAGAATGAGAATACAAATAATAGAAGATTCGTAACATATTTATAAATAATAAAGGAATTTAACAAATATATGATGAAACACAAACAAAGATAATCACACTAATAAAACACAATATATTATATCTTAGAGATTATGATCAACACAGTGGACACAAGAAACGCTATTTCAAGCAGCGGCGGCTGGCCCCGAGGTGCGCTGAGCACCGACGCACCTCGAGACGCTGAGCGAATATGAAATATCGCTGTCTCACAGTTTACTGTATGTCTCTGTCTGCCCTATATGAATTTGCATTTCCATCCGGTGCGTATTGGAGATCGCTCCGGTAGTATCGGCAAAATTGGCCGGTCAATGTGAAAGGAAATTTTTTTTAAATTTTACTTTAATTTTTTTGAATTTTCACATAAATAAAAATATTCGTACTATTTGTCAGTATTCTTATACATATTAAATCTATAAAAATATTTAACATTTTTGGAAGTCATGTTTGCGAATATATAATTTAATTATTGCGAATTATTTCTCCGGTTTAGCGCACCAGCGCGCCTCCAGACTAGCCGCCGCTGATTTCAAGTATCGAAAAAGACTGAATCTATCAACCACTGTAAACATCAAAACATAAACAACAGCAAAAAATCAAAACATTCCCGTCAAGGGACCAATTGTTTCTGACTCCGCAATAAGCATGTCGTAATATATAATTAACGTCATATCTCCAAAAGTAATAAAGATATCTTCGTAATTCTTTTTGAAATAAGTTTAGAAAAAAATCCACTGATGTCAAATCTTGGAAAAAATTCAAGGTTTTTGTTGTACGACAGGAGTAACAAATTCAAAGATAATGAACTAAATGTAATCTCATCATATCATGGGATCTGCGTACCAGTATGACATTTTTGCCCATCATGTGATGGGTCCCGCGTTGAAAATATTTATTATATTGTAGAAATTACCTTAAGTATTGAAAAACTACAAGATCAGCTAACTCAAATATAGGGTTTAATTTATATAATAATTATTTGATCTTTTTAGCAACTTAGCTTTAGCCTTCTTGTTTGAAGCAAATGTCTGGGACTAACTTTTTCATCACCTTCAAAAAATTATCTGAAATATCTCTATTCATAATGTGTAAAAGTGCCAAAATTCACTGTTTTTCAGTAATAATATGTTCATGATATGATTTTGGCCCAAAATCATTTCAAATTTCCGAGTTACGTCGAATATTTTTCTAAATTTCAGTATGAAAAAGCGTCGCCGCATAAAAAAATTGTCTGGTGATGAAAGCTCAGCGGAGTCTGGTTCAGATAGTGATGGGGAGACCAGGAAAGGTGGGCGCAAGAACATCAGGGCTCTCAAGAAGTCCAGCCATTTGGATAGTGCCACTCGCATAGCTGCTCGCAAGGAAAGAGAAAGGATTGCTAGGATAACCGAAAGGCAAAAACTGGTGAGTTACTTATCATTGTGGGAAATGAAATAATTGTTTTGAAAATTAAAGTGCTTACAACAATATGCAGTATTTTTTTATATATTGTGACACTTTCGTTGTATACAGTACAACCTGACAGGTTTTTTTGCCATATTGCAATTTCATACCAATCAGGAATAAACCCTTAGGCCTTGGCCACACAGGAAGGAGTCTCGCTTGATGCTAAGAGGTATGTTGCAAGTTAGGCGACATATCCTAGCAAACCAACGTACCGCATACTATCGCAGTGGCCACACTGCACGCTTCGTGCCACGTTGCATGACTATTAGTCATCGAGTGAATCTCCTAACGAACAGACGTGTTGGTTAATTTACAAGATGGCGGAAGTTATAAAGACAGCTGTGTATAAAAGGGAGCCTTTGTGGAACCCATCGAGCAAATTATAGAAAAATGTACCTGTATTAAAATCACTTTGGAATGAAGTTGCACGGAAGTAAATAAAGATGGTAAGTTGTAATGAAATTGGTTAGTTTTGAGAGTGACATCGTGTGTTGACTCAACCGCTCCCAACTGTCAAATGAATTTGTGCGTAGCACTTCAGTGTGGCCAGGCATGAAGTCACCTAGTATATGAGTCACGTAAAATCTAGCTTAGCACCTAACGAAGCATTTTGGTGTGGCCTCGGCCTTAAAAAAATGGGTACTAACGGGAATCAAACTCCCAACCCCCAGGCTGGGAGGTAGGTATCTTACCAAGTAGGTCATAGAAATCTTTATTTGTTATAGCAGAGATAAATAAATCATGTAACATTTTATTAGTACAGTGGAGCGCCGATTATTTATCTGTGGTAATTGGGTGTATACTCGAGCCCGGTTAATTGAAAAACACAGTTAAACCAAATAAAGTTTTTATTGAGTTAAACATTTTAAGAGTTAAAATGTTAGATAAATTTTGCTATATAAGATGAGATTCACGAACAAGCTTTTTCAATGTTGGACAGATACAACTGCTAATTGCCGGTATGATACCACAGCAATTACATTGGGAAGCCCCAGATCCACATATTTTCGCATCAGTGTGGATGCGGAAAAACACCTCCAACTTACTAGCAGTATTCAATTGGTATAATGTAAACCATGGATTTTAGGTCCTTGCTTTATAATTTTCAAAATGTGTACGTACGTTAAAAATTTGGAAAAAATAATTTTTCAGGATTATTAAAAAAAAATTACTACAAACCATGGTTAATCCAACTCACTGATAATCGATGCTCTACTGTGTAAAAAGAATATTTTTATTCAATAAGTGTGCAATGCAATACAAATCATATGAAATAAATATGAAGTAACTTAAAAACACGGAGGAAAGTAAATCTATAAAAAATAAACATCCTTAAAAAACAAGTACATATTCTGTTCAGACTATTCGTTTCTTGTGACCATAAACATCAGTTGCTAACCACATTCTTTAATAGAACATCATAAATTGTTGACCTGCAATATTTGTAATTAATGCGTTGTCAGTTCACTTTCTATGTTTATCTATTCTCCAAATATTATACATTGCCTCAAAAGTGTATAAGAACCTGGCTAATGATCTTAGACAAACATCTCAAAAGTACTGGATGAAATCTCGGTAGTCCAAATATACTTTGATATGCATTATTATACTATACTTAGAATCCTTTTGAGTACAATTATATGCAATGTTCGTTTGAGTAAAATCATATGCAAATATGACTGAAATTTATTTCAGTATATGAAGCATTTATGCTTCTTTATTCCATTACTGCATCCTCTAAAGCACTGCTACTCAAATAGGGCCAGCGGTAGCCATATACCTTAGTAAGCTCTAATTATTTAAATATTGTATTTATTTGAATTCAATAAAACTATATTTACAAAAACTTTTTTAATACTCGCCCCCACCTTAAAATAATATGTTATGCTTGGTTGATGTTCATAATATTTTCACACCTTCAGTAGTTTTCACATTGCTGAATTGGAGGGAACCCAAGGTTTTGTAAGATAGGATTGAAACATTGTCAGTATTAATTTTTAAATTAAACATTCAGTAAATGATATTTTTTTTTTTCAGTATAATGAAAGTATGTTTGATGAATCAGGGCGACCTGATGAAGTTGTCAAATTGGATAAGGTTGTTTTGGATTTTGATCCCAAAACCAAGGAACCCAGCATCAGTGTGGACAAGGGTCTGGTTGAGAAACTAAAACCACATCAGGTAATGAAAATTTACATTTCCTTTCAGTATCAATATGTTTATGATTTTCTTCCCAAATGTAAATAATTTTTGTGAATTAAAATTATAGACACTTATTGTATTAAACCTTTGTGCTTAATAACTGCGAATCCAGAATTGAACTTTTGAGCCACCTCCAGAATGCATGAAAGGGAGTGATAAGTGGGTACAGTACAATCTGGTGTTTTTTTTTTGCCATTTGACCTGACCATCTTTTCCGACTATTCAGAAAGATGTTAAAGAGACCTTAAGTGAAAACTGAACTGGAACCCTTTTAAAACATTGTTTACCAACAGGAATCGACCCCATAACCACTAAATTGGAAAACAGGCATCTAACCAACTAGGCCGTAGATGTTGTGCTTACTAGTATGTGTCGGCATAAGAACATATTTAAATATTATTCACATCTCAAAAATCTTATGATAAAATTTCTGTTTTCTTCCTTTTTGGGATATCCTGCCAACATACTTCTCCAGAAGAGTTCTTCAGCAACTGGCTCCATCCATTTCATTCAGTCCTCTCCTTCACTTGCCCTTTAAACATCTTATTATTCATGTAATATAAATGTATACGAAAAAATGAATTTGGTTTTACATTGAAGTTGTTACATCTTATTTACTCTACATTGAGAATTGATGCAACTTCCTTGTAAACAAGTTGCAACGTACACGGAAGTGTATAAGTTTTTTATTTAGGCATTGCATTTTACTACAGTTTTCATAATTCATTTTAATTACCATGTTTGCATAGTTTGGAATAATTTTATAAAGTAAACATATGTTTTTTAGGCCAATGGTATCAAGTTTATGTGGGATGCTTGCTTTGAAAGTGTAAAGCAGATCAAGGAATCCAAAGGATCTGGATGCATTTTAGCACATTGCATGGGACTTGGTAAAACATTACAGGTTTGTTTATTGAACAGTTATTAAAAATAATATTTTGTCAGTATTTATCTACCTTTTTTATATTTATTATCAAATCAATTGAGCTAAATATATTAATAATATATTTAGCTCAATTAATTTTCTAATAAGTATGAAAATTTGATAAACAACTAAGAATATAAAATAATGGTGATGTGTGATGAAAAAGCAGGCCGATATGACAACTCAGTGCGACTGCAATTCTCAGTTGAGTAATTTATTCCTGGAACTGCTAGTTGACATTTGAAGTGATTTTACTTGACCAAGCGATATTCCTGACATTATCATAATCTGATTTTAGCTTCTTTTTATCAATTTTTTTTTAAAGAATACTAATGATCAAAGTTATAAGTATCCTTATACCCCCGAAACATAAACAGAAAAATTGTCTCATTTGAGGGGTCTAGCATACAGTAAGGCTTGAATCTGTGACCTTCTACATGAAAGTTCATTAGCATATAAGTTGTTTTATCAATAGTGTATTTAGCATCCATGAAAATATTCAAATATTAACAGAATTCAAAATTGCTAGGGATTCCGGCCCTAGCTGCTCCGAGGTCGTAAATAATGTGTTGTGAATGATGTATAATAATACAAAAGAAGCAGTTAAAGATGAATGTGAACCATGGATCGATATAAGCCAAATTAGAAAGATCACTTTGAGGTGGTATAGTCATATAGATAGAATGAAAGTTTGACAAACCAAATCTTCAGCACAAACGTAAGTGGGATAGGATGAGGAAAGTACGGTTGGATTAAGTGAATAAAATTTTGCAAAAAATATAAACAGTTCTATGAATATTGAAGAGGCGAGAAATATACGTCCCGATAGAAAAATCTTGTGCTCTGTCTGCCTTGAGAATGAAACCACTTGATAGTATATATGTATTAATGTATATTATTCTGTTTACATAGTCACTAGTATAAAATTTTTGTGATAATAGTAATGATTGTATTTTCGATCTTTGCTTTAATTAATATAAAAGCTTTACGTACAACAAATTATTTGTTAATCATGGAAGGTATTGTTTTTAATCAAACACAGAATTCAGAGTATTTTTAATCACTTTTCAAAAGCATTCAGTTCTACTACTTCAAAAGTGCGCTCATAAAGCAACGTCTTGCCATCGAGCAGTTTCCATAAAACACTGACAGGAGTCACGTCATCCACTGTTCACATTATTAATTGAAATACATAAAAGTGCGCCCATAAAGCAACGTCTTGCCATCGAGCAGCTTCTATAAAACACTGACAGGAGTCACGTCATCCACTGTTCACATTATTAATTGAAATACATAAAAGTGCGCCCATAAAGCAACGTCTTGCCATCGAGCAGCTTCCATAAAACACTGACAGGAGTCACGTCATCCACTGTTCACATTATTAATTGAAATACATAAAAGCTTGCTTGAGATGTTCCCATTTAAGATGTGTTCCTGCTTTAGAATTTATTTTTTTGTAGTAAATTGTGCCATGTGCCCCAGAAACTACACTTGAAGGAGTTTTCCTATTAAAAAAGGTTAAAATGATCTGTTCTTTAAAATAAACATCTTAAAAGGCTTTCACTGTATATTCTCATATTACATAATTTCTCCCGCTTTCCTTCTGTTAACATATTTTGTTGAATAGTTATATTTAAGGATTTTCTTAAAAAAAATAAATTAAAAGACATATATTTTACAATTTTTGCACTTTTCTGAGTAATTTTTGGAATACCGCAGATGTAAATGTAACATATTTTTGTAGGTGGTGACGTTGACCCATACACTGTTGACGCACCAGGACCACACGAAGGTAGAGCGAGTGCTGGTAGTGTGTCCTCTTAGCACTGTGCTCAACTGGGTCAATGAGTTCCGCATGTGGCTTGAGCATTCTCATGCTGAGGATGAAATCAATATATTTGAACTGTCCAAGTAAGGGAGTAATATTTTTTTAACATTTTAATAATAATTTAACACCTTCAAGGCATGAACTAAAACAGCAATGAGTTTCACCACCCATCATGTCACGTCTCGCAACGGCTTGGGGAAGAGGATATTTTTACAAAGAATGGTTAGAAGTATGATAAATGGTAAATCATTGTGATGAGATCTATAAATGATAAGGAATTATAGAATATAGACGAAGGAAATGCTGAGTATGTGGATAGAATGACAACCTCCGTGACCTAATTGGTAAGACACCTGTCTTCTGATTCGGGACTGCGGGTTTCGATTCCCGTTAGTATCCAAATTTTTTATAAAGGATCACAGTCTGGTTTTCACTTAAGACCTCTTTAACATCTTTCTGGTTAGTTAAAAGAGTTTGACACATGGCAATAAACCCACCAGGATGTATTGTATACAATGAAGTATAATACAATTGAAAGGAGATATGTTCTCTCTGCTTACCTCAAAAGGGGCACAAGTGATCATGTGTATTTATCTATGTTAATTTGTAGATATGCATAATGCACTATTCAATGTAAGTTACTTTTTTTGAGCGCCCTTGCAGGGAGAGCCTGCTCTCTAAATGGTGCTGTATAAATTGTCTTATTATTATTATTAAATTTAATATTCCAGTACTTGAAATGAAATATATTTTAAACCATAGAAAGAACATAAAGTAGTAATAATTTTAATTAACCTTCCGTTTTCCTGTACTTGGGTGGTCCAGAACCCAGGACTGTTTTTAAAACTTGTTAGTGCCTCATTGAGCACTTGATACATTGATAAATATCCAAATATCAAATAACTATAAAATTATATATCAACACATGTTTCTGATAGTCGAGTAAATTTAAAAAATAAACCGTTTTTATCTTAATCATTCACAATCTTGGTAATACGTACAACAGAGTATATAGACTCTGAGTTCACAAGGGTCCTTTCCTGGCATTTCCCCAATCTTAGGTCTTGACTGGGAGATGGGTTATTAATAAGTTTTTTGTAATTTGCCCTATAATTTCGTATTCTTGCTGCCCTAGGCAGAGATTTTTTTCCTACTCAAGTCTTTTATTCTTGATTGAGTTTAATCAATTGATTTTGTTTTCTTTCTATGTATTATACACTGATATTTTCATGCATCATATTTTGAAAGATATAACACATCGATCAATAAGTCCCGGAACTAACTACTAAAACAACATTTGTTTGCCAAAATTCTTCTTTATTCATCAACATAGTCTCCTTCAAGAGCGATACATTAATTCCAACGCTTTCCTAACTTTTCTATGCCAGCCGTGTAGAACGATTTATCTTTGGTTTCAAAATAGGCCTTAGTTTCGGCAATCACTTCTTCATTGGAGCCAAATCTCTTTCTCTGGAGCATCTTTTTGAGGTCTGTGAACAGCCAATAGTCGCTGGGGGCCAAATCTGGAGAATACGGAGGGTGCGGAAGCAATTCGAAGTTCAACTCATGCAATTTGGCCATCGTTACCATCGACTTGTGACACGGTGCATTGTCCTGATGAAAGAGAACTTTTTTCTTCTTCATATGGCGCCGTTTTTTTTGCAATTTCTGCCTTCAAACGCTCCAATAACGCTATGTAATATTTGCTATTGATGGTTTTTCCCTTTTCAAAGTGATCGATGAATATTATACCATGCGCATCCCAAAATACGGAGGCCATAACATTCACGGCCGACTTTTGAGTTTTTGGTCGCTTCGGACGACTTTCACCGGCTGCTCTCCACTCAGCTGACTGCCGATTTGATTCCGGAGTATAGTGGTGGATCCAAGTTTCATCCATTGTCACATAGCGATGCAAAAACTCCAGCTTATTTCGCGTAAACATTGCCAAACAGCGCTCTGAATCATCGATGCGTTGTTGTTTCTGTTCCATTGTGAGCAAACGCGGCACCCATTTCGAAAAAAGCTTTTTCATTACCAAATGTTCATGCAAAATAGTGTAAACACTACTAAATGATATGTTCAGGATGTCAGCTATCTCACGCAACTTTACTTTGCGATTTTCCATCACGATTTTGAGGTTTTTTTTTATGTGTTCTGGTGTAACAGCCTCATTTGGACGACCAGAGCATTCAGCATCATTTGTATCTGTACGACTGCGTTTGAAATCAGCCTACCACCGACAAATGGTCGTTTTCGACGTAGCAGAGTCCGAATAACACTTTCAAGCCATCGCTGAGTTTGGATGGTATTTTTTCCCATTAAAAAGCAATGTTTTATCAACACACGAAATTCGGTTTTTTCCATTGTTTTGAAAATAGCAAAAGTAGCATCACTAAAACCACTGTAACTCAATGGCACAATGTCGGAATGTCATGAAAGTTTGACACGTAACTTCTAAAGGCTGGTACTAACTGAGAATGGTATGGATTTGTTATTAGAGGTGCCATCTGTTGGTTAGTCCCGGGACTTATTGATCGATGTGTTATATGTATCCTGAATTGTTAGTTTTTTTTTGAAGACGTTAATAAATTATCTTAGGTTTTATAATTGTTACTATGATATTTAAAGGACACTTAAGTGTTGTTTACTTTGTCAGTAAGTAAATAAATAATAACATTTAATGACCAAAGATTGTGAATCAGTCCTTGGATCAAGTTGAAGCATTTTAAATTTGTATTAAGATATAACACAGTGCGTAAAGCATTTTTATCTAATAATACAATTTTACATGTTTTTATTTCATTTTAGATACAAACAAAATTATGAGCGATCAAATCAGCTGAAGGAATGGCTAGAATGTGGGGGAGTGTGCATTCTTGGCTATGATATGTTCAGGAATCTGTCAGCTGACAACCCTAAGAAATTCCGTAAAGCGCAACTTTCTGCATTCCAAAAGGCTTTAGTTGATCCAGGTAAATTGACAGATATTATATGTCTTAATTTAAAATTATGATAACAATAAAACTTCATGAGACGAGATAAACAATTCAAGGTAAACTTGAATTGTTTATCTCGCCTGATGACACTAATAAGAATGGATATTCACTTATTTTTTAGACTAGTGAAGTACCTTTCTACTGTATAACTAATATGAACAATTTTGCCCTCTTTGTACTTACATGCTCAGTCACATTTTAAAAATAAGTATTTTTTTAATATGGGGGTTATTTCATGTGAAACCATCACAATTTAAATAAAAATTCTTACTTAACCCTTCAGATTTTTAGTTTACAGTAATATACATATGGAGTACACCAAAAAAAAAAAGGAATACAAGTCTTCGAAAAGTAATCAGAATTCACATTTTAACCCTTCAATGATATGCATATCTTTATATTATATTCATAGCTCACAATCTCATTTTGATCCTAAAATAAAACTTGGACATGACCAAAAAATATAGAATTTTAACTTTTTTTTTTTAATTTTATAAATCTTTTTTGAGAAAATCAAACTTGATAATTTTGGTTGAAATTTTTTTTTTATCAAGTTACATATCAGTTAAAAACAAGGGTTTTAAAATGAGCCAAATATGATTTGTCTATCATACACTATTCAGAAAATATCAGCCATTATGTATTTCCGAATTATGCTGATTTTTGTCATTTTTCAAAAATATATAAAAAATAAACTACATTCCAAAAAAACGGAAATAATATTTTTGGTGGTACTCCATAGATACAAAATGTAAACTGAAAATAACGAAAATCTAAGGTTAAGGTGGAAAGTCAGTGTTTGAGCTGACATGCAATAAGTCATGGAATAATTTTCTATTTATTCGTATATCAGGTCTGTAAATATGAAACCGGATTTTTTTTTATAGTTAACACACATTTATTGTATGAAAATGGTAAAAAATATTTTATTCAAAGTATTGCCCATCGCTAGCTACACATTTTCCCCATCTCTCTGGCAATTTATGGATGCCACGCCAAAAAACCTCTTGCTTTTTTGAGGCAAACCAATCATTGAGCCATTTTCGTAATCAGTGAAGCGCTGCTCAGTAAATGCGTGTCCCATCGATGCAAATAAGTAGTAATCGGATGGAGCCAAGTCTGGTGAGTAAGCCGCATGCGAAAGTATTTGACAACTAAACGCCTCAATCGTTTCCTTGACCGGTTTTGCTGTGTGCGATGGTGCATTATCATGAAGCAAAATCACTTTGTGTTGCCTCTTTTGATATTCTGGTCGTTTTTCACGCAATGCTTGGTTATCCATCATTTGTTGTCGGTAGCGTTCAGTATTAACGGTCTCACCAGGTCTTAGCAGCTCATAATAGATAACACTCTTCTGATCCCACCAAACACAGCATTGTCTTCCATCCATAGCGATTTGGCCTTGCAGTCGGTGTCGCTGGTTTGCTTGGAGTTACCCATGATCTTTTACGCTTATGATTCTCGAAATATATCCATTTTTCATCGCTAGTCACAATTCGATGAAGAAATGATTTTCTTTTGTACCTGGCGAGCAGCATTTCGCAAGTGGTTTTTCGGTTATCCTGCTGTCTTTTTCGGTTTTCATTCAGTTCATGTGGAGCCCATTTTCCCACCTTCTGGATCTTTTCCATGGCTTTCAAACGTATGGAGACGGCTTCTCGTGTCACATTTAATTAATCCGCGAGTTGTTGCGTTTGAGCGTCATCCTCATCCAACAATGCTTGCAATTCGGCGTCTTCAAACTTTCTCGGTGGTCTTCCACGTTCTTCGTTTCTCATGTCAAAATCGCCACTTTTGAATTTTTAAACCACTCAAAGCACTGTGATTTACCAAGAGCATGCTCACTGTAAGCTTTGACAAGCATTCAATGCGATTCTACAGCAGATTTCTTCAAATGGTAACAGAAAATCAATGCTGTCGGCGAATCATAGTTTTCAAGCACAAAAACTGATATGTTCAACGCTATGAAAACATATGTAGTTATATTAAACTTGGATTTTTGTGAGTTAAAAGTTTTTGACAAATGTAAACACAAGAAAAAGGCGCCAATGACGCGGCTTGACAGTCACTACATTGACAACTAGAGCCATCTATGAGCAAATTCCGGTTTCATATTTACAGACCTGGTACATGAATTTAAGTAATTTTATCAAAATATTTCAGTCTTATATTAAGTAAATTTTTTTTGTTCAGGTCCAGATTTAGTAGTTTGTGACGAAGGTCACTTGTTGAAAAATGAAAAGACGAGTCTTTCCCAATCGATGAATAGGATAAAAACATTGAGACGGATTGTACTCACAGGCACACCTCTACAGAACAACTTAAAAGAATGTAAGTCCCTGGTTTTTCTTTATTCATTTTTGATTACCATAAAACTTGGACAGGATTATGCTATAAATTCATAACCACAAAAATTTAAGATCGCATTGACTTAGTTTAGGTTTATTTTTTAAAGTTAAAATTCCACTTATTCTTAAGTTTATAACCAAATTTAGATTTTAAAATTGTCCCACAACAGTTTACAATTTGCTTGCTATGGATTTTTATGAAATCTTGTGCCACATCCGGGTTCACACTTTTTAATGTGTTTCAATCTGCTGAAACATGAGCAAATATCCCATAATATAATATTCCACAATATCTTTTTTCATCCTACACTCCATTTCTCCTCAAAATTCCATTCCGTAGACTATATTTGGGGCCATGAAGGATTTGCCCAACGTATTCCAATTTTCTTATCTTTGTGGCATTGAGAAGTTGATGGTTATGCATTATGGGTTTCCTAGATTGGGAAATTATTAATTGCGAGATGCTCATTGAAAATACATACATACTAGTACGCCATTTCCCTGTCAAGATACGCAGATAGAACAAAGCATCAGACTTTCTAATCACAACACACATCCTTAACCTCTTCCACATCCATATATGTACATAAAATATGTATGCAGTTATCAATCAAACATGTTTAGTTTTAACCATCAACAAGAACAAAATAAATTTAAGATATTTCTATTAGTTTCCACATATTTTTTATGTTTTTGTTTTAGATTATTGCATGGTACAGTTTGTGAAGCCCAATTTGCTTGGCAAGTATAATGAATACTTGAATCGGTTTGTGAATCCTATTACCAATGGCCAGTACACCAATTCCACTGAACACGACATCAGGGTCATGAAGCGACGCTCTCACGTGCTGCACAAAATGCTCGATGGGGCTGTTCAGGTACATTATGTTCCTTTAAGCTAAGTTATAACAAAATGGGGTGAAAATCACCTGGGATGTTTAGGAATAAGAATGAATAGCAACTCTTCCCCTGTTTAATTGCTTTTGATTGGAAGGGTCAAGTAAGAAAAGTCGACCACAAATATTATGGATATTCAAACCAATCGAAAATCACCTATACAATGCTTAAGATGAAATTAACAAACATCCATTAAAATCCAACCAAACAAGATGGTTAAATTTCACTCTTTATCTAGTATATGAAAAATAATGGTCCAACAGAGATAACCGTGACAGATGAGAAAAATACAAAAATGTTCAGAACTAACACTCAATAATCTTTTTACAATCACGAATGTGAGACTGCATACAATTTTAGGACTCAACAGAGCATGAAAATCCATAAAAAAAAAATATAATGTGAGAGTCAATTTATTATGTCCGGAAGCCAAAATGGGAATTAAAATTTCTTTCATTTATAAAAATTTGTACCTTCCACTTCTGCATAGTAAACTTATTTTGTTTAAAATCAAAATGAATCTAATAATCAATGTGTAAACTAAACCCATGGAATTGATTAAAATAATAGGTTGCGACCTTCATATCTTTTGCTGAAGTAGATGTCTACAATATTTGTTCATAACTCAAAATCACTCAAGAATCTGACACAATACACTGGTGTTAGAATATTCACAGTATCGTCTAACATAAATGGACGTGGAGTGCTGGGCTGTGAACCAACCTGGGTGGCATCCCTGTGATCCTGATGGAAAGTATATGGTGATGTTCATAAAATGGCCCTTTTTCAAAAATTTCACTAAAATATATTCAATGAATTTCAAAAATGTTAAAAATAATATATATACATGTAATATTCTAAATCAATTTTTTATTACAGAGGAGAGATTACGCTGTGTTGGCCCCATTCCTCCCTCCAAAGCACGAGTATGTGCTCTTCATATCTCTTACAGAGATTCAAATCAAGTTGTACGCTCATTACCTGGAAAATTATTCGAGAAGGTACGTAAAGCTCACATATAATTTTATTACAGAGGAGAGATTACGCTGTGTTGGCCCCATTCCTCCCTCCAAAGCACGAGTATGTGCTCTTCATATCTCTTACAGAGATTCAAATCAAGTTGTACGCTCATTACCTGGAAAATTATTCGAGAAGGTACGTAAAGCTCACATATAATTTTATTACAGAGGAGAGATTACGCTGTGTTGGCCCCATTCCTCCCTCCAAAGCACGAGTATGTGCTCTTCATATCTCTTACAGAGATTCAAATCAAGTTGTACGCTCATTACCTGGAAAATTATTCGAGAAGGTACGTAAAGCTCACATATAATTTTATTACAGAGGAGAGATTACGCTGTGTTGGCCCCATTCCTCCCTCCAAAGCACGAGTATGTGCTCTTCATATCTCTTACAGAGATTCAAATCAAGTTGTACGCTCATTACCTGGAAAATTATTCGAGAAGGTACGTAAAGCTCACATATAATTTTATTACAGAGGAGAGATTACGCTGTGTTGGCCCCATTCCTCCCTCCAAAGCACGAGTATGTGCTCTTCATATCTCTTACAGAGATTCAAATCAAGTTGTACGCTCATTACCTGGAAAATTATTCGAGAAGGTACGTAAAGCTCACATATAATTTTATTACAGAGGAGAGATTACGCTGTGTTGGCCCCATTCCTCCCTCCAAAGCACGAGTATGTGCTCTTCATATCTCTTACAGAGATTCAAATCAAGTTGTACGCTCATTACCTGGAAAATTATTCGAGAAGGTACGTAAAGCTCACATATAATTTGAATTATAATTAAAACAAATAAGACACTAAATACAAAATGCCCACCCTGCCTCTGTTTAAACAAAATGTTTTGTTACTATGTATATTGAAGTTGTTACATGAGTTAAAATACATGACTAATTAATTTTAATAAACTAATTTGCAATATATTATTTATAGTTAAGGCATTAACACTGTGGAGGTTTAAAGACATTGTAATTTGTTTTTGTCAAACACTGTTTATTCCACTTTATGTAATGGTACAACTCGACCGGTTTCAAGGTTTCAACACCTCGTCATCAGGGAGCACAAACAAGACTTGTTTGACAAGCCTTGAAACCGGTAGGGTTATACCGTTTCATAAAGTGGAATAAACAGTGTTTAATTTGAAATAAGTCTTTAAATTTCTACATATCTCAATGTTCATTTTTCAAACATATACATAGTAAGGATTAAAAGTTTCTGAGCCAAGGATATAAAAAAAAAAAAATGAAACTAAAAAAAAAAATTTTTCAATCTTTCAATACAACTCTCAAAAAAATATTCTCAAGTTTCTGGAGTGAATGCTTCTGCTGATCTGCCTTGATGAGGATCGTCTTCAATAATTATTCGTCTAAGCGAAACTGTTGAGCCCAATCTTTCACTGTGGAATATAATGAAGAAGATTCTCTGTGCACAGCAATCTTTTGCCTTCTATAAAAATACTTGGTAACCACGATATTTAAAATTTTTAACATTATGGAATATACAGAAACAACACATTTTCTATTGATTAGTTGACATACTACCTTGATCAAAAAGTTTTAGGACCGGCCACCGTGTGGAGCTGTCAGTCACCCGATTGGAATTCTTTTTTTTTGTTAGATTACCACATCTATCATTGACACTTCCCTCCAAATTTCAGCGTCATAACTTGACATTTGTAAAAGTTACGCTGTACTGAGTACATCTACCTTTGTGCGTGTTTTCGATTTTTTACAAGTTTGAAAATGGTATCAACTGTGCATCAACGAGTTTGCATTAAATTTTGTGTGAAAAACGGATTTAACAGTCCGCACACCTTGCAAATGTTGGAGAAGTGTTTTTTGGTGGCACGAATGCTTCAGAAGTGGTCGTGAGTCGGTCTGGCTCCCTGCGACTTTTTCCTGTTCAACCGACTTGCTGAAACTGCTTCGCGGAACGCGTTACAGCACCCGAGAAAATGTCATGAAAAAATCGAAGACGGCTCTGATGGACATACCGAAAATTGAGTACCAGCGGTGTTTCGAGAATTGGATCAAGCGCTGGCGTAAGTGCGTTGCAGTCGATGGGGAGTACTTTGAAGGGAACCATATTGATTTTGATGAATAAACTTGTATTTTCGATTTTATGAATCAAATCCTAAAACTTTTTGATCAAGGTAGTACTACTGAAGGTAGAGGGGTATCAAATTTTATCTGTTATATCACCTGACCATTCGATGGGCTTGGTATCTGTCTATACATACTTTGACTTGTTCACTTGAACCTTTCTACGTATAATAAAATAAATTCAAAAAAGAAAATTGGTATGTGATTGATTTAAATATGAACCTGAATTTGAATACACAATAAAAATGTATGAGCCCTTTGATGCGGGAGATTTTTTTTATTTAATAAAAAAACGTATTAATGTATGTTAAACATTTTTATTGATTAAAATTGTTATGTATGGATTAATTTTAGAAATATTCTCCTTTTTCGATTCGTGAGTTTCAGGAGTACCTAATCAGTGATGTAGTAATGTGATATATATTAGAAATAAATTTGTCTTAACATTTAGATAACATCATTTAGATAATCATGATGATTTACGTCACCAACAAAAATTGCACATATTTTGATTTGTCCATATTAAGTCATCCGCTCTATATAATTGAAAACTTAAAAAACTTATCGCTATAAAACTCACATCAGTTTATACTATTTGAAAATGAAAAACACAACTAATGTAATTTGATAATATAGATTATTTAACAAATAAAAAATGTAAAAGAACTATTGTAAAATAAAAAATTTATTTACAAATAAAATCGAGAGTTCACCAAGTATTAGCATACAGATATAGTCACTTAAACGTGTTTGAAATAAGATACACAGAATAAAACGACACAAACAACATCTAACAACACTCAACGAATTTATGTCCACTAAAC
The DNA here is from genome assembly GCA_949825065.1 of Odontocerum albicorne. Lineage (NCBI taxonomy): Eukaryota > Metazoa > Arthropoda > Insecta > Trichoptera > Odontoceridae > Odontocerum > Odontocerum albicorne. The sequence continues at coordinate 11,123,111 of OX463852.1, read as the reverse complement.
AACCAACTTCACGCATTATGTGTCCTTTCTCATTGATTGACTTTCGACCTGCGGGAATTATTTGACATTTAACGATAAAATAATCTAATTATATACGTCGATAATTAAGATATCCCAATGATTTCTTTTGAAAAGCTTAAATAATATTTTGGTAGATATCATGGCAAGCTTGTTTTCTGAATGAATTTTTACATATTGCCATACAAAGCCAGAATGTAGTATAACACCCTACTCCTTTTGGTTCACTTACGAGCGGATGTAATACTACACATATACTCTGAAAGATTCAAATATTTTTTACAATATTATGAAAAATTAATATACCTTTCTAATGAAGTGCAAATTTTTAAATATTACTTATTTTGAATTCCAGACCCAATCCTGACCGCAAGACCACACCATCATTATTCTCCGATTTCCAATCTCTACAAAGGATTTGGACTCATCCTCTAGTACTTAAAGCAAATTCTGAAAGATATGAACTCATGCAGCAGAAAAAGGTAACTAACATTTTATTTTCAAAAATATACAAATATTATGTTAAACTCAAGTAGTGTAATAATTACAAAATAAGTTAAGCCTAAAAATGTTCTAATAACTACCGTTAAAAATTCTAATATTTTAGTTTTTTTTAAATGCTAATATTTTTTAACATATGCCTAACTTGATAGTATTTTTTCCACCACAATTTCAGCAAAATAATGCCAACCTCTTCCTTTGATGAAAATCTGTCCACCTGAGTAATTTTGCAAGTTTGGGAACATATGTAATTCAGAACATGCCAAATACTACAAATATGGAGAGTGTGGAAGCTACTCTAAGCGAGATTTGTGAATTACGGCTATTAATTATGATCTAGGGTGTTTCCATTGTTTTGACTGTTTGTATTCAGGAGTAAGGTGGTGATCCCGGATTTTTCATAGTCACAATCGATTCAAAGACTTGAAGATCCTCTTCGTAGAGGGCTAAACTAGTGTTGGCGTTTGACCATTAAAAGTTTTAGCGGATTTCTTAGAAAACTTCATTTTATTACAATAATTCTGTGCACTTATACAAAATGTGCAGGATCTCTGCCACTGAATTTTCAATCTTTGGTTACCCATTATCATTTTGTATATTTTGTTGAATGTTTTTCTGAGTGGTGGACGTTAAAAACCATTGTGAGGGTCGTCTTATCCCAACCACATTTAGATTCAGTTGCCCACTTTTGTATAAGTAAACAATAATCCCATTTTCTCCTCTATTTTGACACCAATCTGAATTTCACCTTGAGGCCACAATATTTTCAGATACCATCGTAAATTATTTTTTCATTACATAAGTAAAAATCATCCTGTTTTTTTGTTAAAAGAATGATTCATTTAGAAAACCTATTTTTTCTATAGAAGTAGTATTTGGATTGAATTTTCTTTTAAAATAAAATATATTTTTGGTGTGATTATTAATTTTTTTAAATAATTTTTGACAGAGAGACAAAGAAGAAGAAGATGAGTCCGAAGGATCTTTAGCTGATTTTATTGATGATGAAGAGGATACCACCACACCAGAGGTAATTCAATAGTTGCACATAACTTTTAATAACATATTTTCTTATTTAGTTTATAAGTGAAATCTGAAGTTACTGAAAAAAATACAGTTTTCTGATGTTTATTTTATTACCAAAAATATCTCATATGTATGTGTGTTAAAAATTAATATAATATGTAGTTTAAGTACCTTAACATGTTTGCTTGGCACCTAGCCTTCCCAATCAATTCCCAGATCGGTTTTACGTATAGGCCTTTTTCATCTGACTTTAATTTTTTTTTTAGTTAGAATAGCTGTCTCAAATAAATTCTTTAAGCTTTTGATGTTGTATTCTATTGCACTTTTGTTGTATACAGTACAATCTGGTGGCCTTATTACCATGTCAATCTCTTCCAATCAACCAGACGGATTTTACAGAGGCCTTAAGTTAGAACCAGGCTGGAAATCCTTTTAAAAAAATCTGGATTCCAACAGGAATCTCTTCTAATGTCAAAGGTAGATAATCTGGACTGCCTTGAAGAACTTACGTGAAAATTAGACTGGAAATCCTATTTTTTTAAATCTGGTTTCCAGCGGGAATCCCTTTCTAATGTCACAATGGTAAAGAATCTGGACGACCTTAAAGAACTTATGTAGGGGACTTACAGGGTGCGGCACACAACCTGTCAGTGAACTCTTTCCGTTTTGGGCTGTGTATAAATGCGGGTAAGATGGAGCTGTAACTCATGCTTTGATAAGGACACCCTTCTGTGCATAAGTATCCTAGTCAATAGAATTGATAAATTTAGGGGTTACAGTTATTGGAAATAGGGGTCTCGAGTGAGGTACCCGTTAAGACAGGTGTTCCCAGCAATTCCTTGAACAATATGAAGGCGTAATGTAACTTCTAAATTAAGTCTAATCTCGAGAAAAATTGTTGGCTGTTTGGTACCCGAGTTCTACCTATTTTACTATATGGCTATAAATCTTGGCATGTTGGCAGACCAGTCTTCTTCTTAAACTTTCAATAGACTCAAGAGTCTGTTACTGCAGGATTGTCCTGTGATGCTGAGCTCCAGCTATCTCCATCGTTTTGGGGGTCTCCCTGGTGGACGCCGTCTATCCGGCACACCATGCAGAGCTATGTATGGAATTCTTGTGGAATTCATTCTCTGTACATGTTGGTACCAGTATCGTTGACGCTGTTTTCCCCATCTGACCACATCTTGGACCTCACAGACCTCTCGGATTGTGGTATTCCTTACACGATCACGCAAAGTTTTCCCAGCAATAGCATGTAGAGTTCTCATTTCTGTTGTCCTTAGCGTACTTTTTGTCCTGACAGTGTCTGCCCTCGCTTTGATGGCATATGTGAGGATACGTTGCACACAGGTCTTATAAATGCGTACCTTGCTATCCATTCTCATCTTTATTCCTCCATATGACATCTCTCAGGCTGCCTGCCACAACTGCAGCTTTTATCTACCTGAGGCCTTACTTCTTGGGGAGGTCATGAGAGCTGAGCAGTTCACTGCCAAGATATCTGAACTGGGTTGCTTGTTCAATTGTCTCGTCACGTACTGAAATTCTGCACTCTAGTGGGTCTTTGGAGAATGTCATACACCTAGTTTTTCCAAGATCAAAGAAAGAAGACATCTGTTTCGACAATTGATACCTTAATAGTATGATGGTCGTCATCAGGTGGTATAACCATGTTACGGCTCATTTTCGGATACAGCAGCAGTCAAAAACCATTACAATAAGAGTAGGGCACTGTAGGTGGTTAAATAACTTATTGAGGATTCCGCCTGATCATGAGCTGTGCACCCACTTTTATTTTAGCACCCACAATAGATTAGACAAATCAGATGCCCATTCTCAACAGTCTCAAAAAAGTGATTCTCAATAAGTGAAAACTCGATTCGCTCCTATTTTTTGTTGATATTTGTTTAGTGGTTGTATAAAAATGAGAAATAAAATTTAATTTTGATTCATGTTAAATACTTATTGAAATATCGCATTTAAAATGTAATATTGGCATATTGTTATTTTATAGGAGACATCAGCTTCCGAGAGTGTTGATTCAGATGATAGTGACGACAACCGCAAGAAGAAGAAAAGTGATAAAAAAGGAAAAAATTCCAAGACAAAACACAGTAGACTCACACGAGCCACTGCAGGTATTTTATTTTATCTTTATACTTGTTTGGATGAGATTTTTTTCACTGTCGAAGGATTATTTGGAGTAATCTGATTTTTTTTATAAAAATCTAAACCTCTTTAATTTTTGTAAAAAAAAATATGAAACAATAATTTTTGCAAAAACTAAGTATATTCCCTAAGTATATTTGAAGGGCTCGGCAGTAAATAATGGTAAGCGACATGTATCACATTTTAAGATATTAAGAAAACAAGTCTATAAAATCTTAAAATTTATTTATGAAACATTTATTAAAAAATAATGTAATTTTAAAAAGTATGAGGTTTTAAGACTTCTGTTTGAGTATTAGATTTTTTTAATTATACCCTTATCTATCTAATTTTGAAACTCGTATTTTGTAATTTTGTCGCTTACCATTTACTGCCGAGCCCTTCATTTGATCTCATAGTTTTACTTTGAGGCTAATAAAGGCTATATTTATGTAAAATTTTAAGTGATCATAGATGTAAAGGTGTCCAAAAAAATGTATACACACTTTGAATGATTATAAATTTAGTATTTATTAAAGTGTATATATATCTAATAATAATAATAATAAGAGGATAATTTACATAGCGCCGTTTAGACAGTTTTTTAGCCCCAGAGTAGTCTATTAGTAATGCGTAAATCCAATAGGAGTGCAAAGTGTTAAAGAAGACAAATTTGGATTTTATTTAGATAGTGCAAAAGCTCAAATCGGTGGCTGTTCTGGTCCATGCACTGCTGATAATGTGGAATCGCAAACCTCACGAATAATTTCTTTTGATATTTGGGTACATTCTCTTTCAATGGCGCCTCTTAATTCATTCATTGTTGCCGGTTTTGTGCCATAAACTTAATCTTTGAATATTCCCCATAAAAAAAAGTCCATTGGCATGAGGTCTAGGGAGCACAGGGGGGGGGGGGTGTTCAATGAATGCTATCTCTAGATCCAATCCATCTATTCGGCAAATTTCCATCAAGATAGACCCTCACATAACGATGGCAGTGAGGATGTACACCATCTTGCTAGAAATAAAAGTCCTCATCACTAAACTCCTCACGAATATGTGGTATGATAAATTCTTGCAACAAGTTCAATTAAATGGCGTGGTGTAAAAGTATTATAGATTTTTTTGGGACACGCTATGTATCTGTGCCACTACTCAATTGGAAGAACTTTTATCAAATAACAATGCAGTATTATTTACTGGTGGAAGTACCGAGGGCACAGTTAGACTGATTTTTATCCAATAATTTATTTTGATCTCATCAATTAGAAAATCACAGAAGATCAAATTTTTATAGTTCTTTTATAAACCATTTTATATTATAAACTAACTGAAAAATTATTGTCATTGCAACTTTACTTCTGTTACTAATGGAAATTAATCCAAAACCTTACAACACAAAAAATACTCAAGCAGATAATCATCATGGAATATTTCGTAGAATTGTTTATCAATTTGAATGTGCTTAATATTATTAGGAACCAAAGGAGATGATGAAAATATTGATGATGACATAGTGGAGTTAAAGACAGAAGAGCCCACTCGTGCTGAAAACCCCACAGAGTGGTGGATGTCCTTGTGCTCTGAAGATGAACTAAATGATGTGAAGCATTCTAACAAGCTGCTCATCCTCTTGGACATACTTAAGATGTGTGACGCCATTGGGGATAAATTGTAAGTATCCACAAGACACTAATCATGTTCAAATACAGTAAGTCTGTTCATTAAAACAACCATTATTAGTATTTTTTCCATTTTGTAGGTCCCAAAATCTATCAAAATCACTTTTCATAGTAAATTATACTGTTAATTTGAAAATCCGCATATTTCGTAATGTTTTTTTTTTGCCTAAAAGTATTAAAGAATTCTGAAAATCTAAATTTTCCATACAAATCACGGTTCCAAATAGTAGTCGGTCTAGCGAGACAACCAGTGTATTATGCGCCGGCAAGCGGTTACATTTCTGGGGCTCTATATCTAAAGGTTCAATAACAATATATCTTAAGTATGGGGAAACCCTCTGAGATTATCGTAAGTATGGGGAAATCCTCTGAGAACCAATTACTTAGATCCACGTGCTAAGGAAGACCAAGAATCAGCAAGAAAATAAAGTTGTTAGATGATGTGGAAAAGAGGACAGTGCCAAAAGGAAAATTTGCTGAAAAATACGGAATCCCAAAATCTTCATTATCTTGTTTTATGTTAAGGGTTAATGACGTTGATCAGTTGAGTGATATTAAAAAGCCGTCAATATTGGATACCTGTCAGGCGATTGCAACATCCTGTGTCAAGGATTCAACCCACAATGATTTGTCTCAGTAAGAGCTTTACGCTTTGGTGGGGTCAATGCCTTTTAATGAATGGCACCACATTTGATGATGAGCTTATTACGTCTGACCTCAGTCCCAATGTAACTAATGAAATAATAGCCGATGATGGTGATGAATAGGAGGAAAATATTTCGGAAGTGAATATTATCCAGAAATGATGTTTTACATTATTTGGAAGAGATGCAAAAATACATGTTAAGTAAACCCGACACACTGTTGAATGTTTGTCAAAACTTTGATTTTGTGTTAGATCAGATAGTCATATATGGGCCAAACAAAAACAATCCAAAATATGTGAATTTTTTAATCCCAACAAGTGACATTAATAGGTACAGTTTTGAATTTTCTTTTCATATAAATTATTACGTATTTTTAAGTATACAAATATGAATCTTAATTAGTCAAAAACTTTGAATATAATAATAAGTGTACGACCAAATAAAAACCAGTCACATCATCAAATTTATATTATGCGCACGGAAATAAACAAATATAGACAAGGTATTTTTTAGCTGATTGATAGCATACTTGATATTTTTACCTAAACAGAGGCATAGGTTACTACAAACTTTCTGTATAATTTAAATTTATAAATTTTAGGTTGGTGTTCTCGCAGTCTCTGTACTCATTAGATCTCATTGAACAATTTCTATCAAAAATTGATGAGTCAACTCAGAAAACCGAGAAGGATGATGATCATCTAGCCGGTCATGTTGGTATGTTATTAAAAAATGGTTTTCATTCTTTTTTTATTCAAGTTTTGTTTTCCGGAATGGAGCCTATTAACTAGGCGGAAAAATATATTTTACCACTATGACAGAAATTATTTAAATTGAAATAAAATATTAATTTACATATATACTAGGTTAGTCAAAAAGTTTTGAAAGCGACATATATGGAGCAGTAGAAAAACCAAAATTTCTACGCCATTTTAATATTTCATCTTTCATAATAACGTACTCAAAATTTCATTTCGATCTGTCAATTCATTCTTTGTTTACAAGCCATTTGAAGTTGACGTGTCAGTGTATTTTTTAACAATGGAAAAATCCGAATATCGTGCAGTGATTAAATTCTTTGTTTTGGAAGGTTTATCGGCTACTGAGATCCATGCAAAGATGGTGAAAGTATTAAAGGAGTCTTCTCCTTCATTTCCAACCGTTCACCGATGGGTTTTGGAGTTTAAGCGTGGCCGTACAAGCGTTGAAGACGATCCACGCTCAGGACGTCCAAAAAGTGCATCAACACCAGAAATCATAGCGAAAATACAGGATATGGTTTTGGAAGATCATCGATCGACTGTGGATGTGATAGCTGACACCGTAGGCATCTCACATGGAACAACATGGCATATTTTGGCTGAAGTTTTGGGTTTCAAAAAACTGTGTGCACAATGGGTGCCGCATTTGCTAACAATGCAACAAAAACACGTTCGAATGCGACTTTCTGAGCAACATTTGGAGCAATTTCGAAAGGATAAAAAGGAATTTCTGCGTCGATTCATCACTATGGATGAGACTTGGGTCTTCCACCATGTTCCTGAATCAAAACAAGAGGCTAAGGAGTGGTGTGAACCAGGCACTTTGGCTCCGAAGCGAGTTCGTGTCCAGAAATCGGCCAAGAAGGTGTTAGCGTCAGTTTTTTTGGGATGCAAAAGGAATTTTATTGATAGATTATCTCCAAACTGGTAAGACAATCAACTCTGATTATTATTGTGACCTTTTGGACCAGTTGGATGAAAAAAATTGTGAAAAAAGACCCGGTTTGCAGAAGAAAAAAATCATTTTTCATCAAGACAATGCACCTGCTCACACAGCTCAAAAAACCATCGCGAAAATCAGTGAATTGGGGTACGAATTGTTGCAGCATCCACCTTATTCGCCAGATTTAGCTCCCTCTGACTTCTGGCGGTTCTCACACCTCAAAAAATTCCTTCGTGGAAAGCATTTTTCATCAAACGAAGAGGTTATAGCCGTCGTAGAGGAGTATTTTGCAGGCCTTCCAGAAAGTCACTTCCGTGATGGGACAACAAAGTTGGAAGATCGTTGGGCCAAGTGTATTGATCTTATGGGAGACTATACTGAGCAATAAAAGTGATTTCCCCCCAAAAAAAATGTATTTTCATTTCCGCTTTCAAAACTTTTTGACTAACCTAGTATATATGTATAATAGGTTCCAAAAATAAAATAACCATTATTTATTAAATAGTCTATTCTTTGATAAACAGGTTCATGGGCATCTGGACTAGATTACTTCCGCCTGGATGGGTCTACATCCTGTGAAAACAGGGCTATTTGGTGCAAAGCATTCAACAGGGAAGACAACCCGAGGGCAAGGTGAGACTGAATTCTATACAGTAATTAAGCTAAATCAGATGCATTTAACATTTACAAAAATACCTGAAGCTAACATTACTCGATTCTTTCATTATTACAGTAATATAACATTTCTCACATCACACATAGATAGATGGCAGTGTAATATTTATTTGAAATAGAACAAGAAACGCATGTAATAAATTCTTTATATACATATTCCGATGTATGACATTCACAATTCAATGTTTATTGAAAAACTTAACATATTCTTGCTTACTTTCTGACATTATGTTTATTTCTTAGAGATATTTAATTATTCACAAGTTTCTTAAAATAAAACATAATATTCTACCTTGTCAAATTATATATGGACTTAAAACATAGATTAAATTAAGAACAATATGTTTTTAAATATATGTATATGCCAAATTGAAATGACATTGCAGTTTTTAAAATGCACCTATAGTTACCATACCATTATGGTCCAAAAGTTTCCGGTCTGCACAAGTTTGAGCATGTATAGACAGATTCCAGCTAGCTACACAGATCGTAAACTAGAGCCGATAGAAGACATTAGTGTTGTCTGGTTATATTCTGAAATCATGCGGTTATTAAGTTTCTTTTAATAAAAAGCCTGGTAGAAATATGGAAAATATTATCCATTATATTCCACAGTGAAAGATTGGGCTAAACAAGTTCTTTGAGAATCAAATGAAGATGACCCTCATCAAGGCAGACCAGCATAAGCACCCATTCCAGAAATAGTCGCAATAGTGCAAGAACTAGCATTAGAAAATACAAGACTAAAATCAAAGGAAATAGCAGCAAAGGTGTGGGCTTTCCAAAATCACAGTGCTTTTTGAATTCTGCGTAATGGTGAGCGCGAGATTTGTGCCAAAACTCTTGAGTGCTGTCAAAAGGCAATGACGTGTTAAATGTTGCAATTCATTTTTAATGCTTGCCGATGGAAAAAAAATTATATAATTGAGTCAATTGTCACGTGGGTTAAAACTATGGTTTTGTTCCGTGATTCTTTGTCAAAAAGGAACTTAATGGAAAGGCGCCGTTGGAAATCACCGTGTCAAAAAAAAAAAAAGGGGGACACGAACCCGAAAAAAGATTATGGCAACATCTTTTGTATTGTCAGGGAATTCTACTAATTGACTTCAAAGATAGAAACATGGTCACTGGTGATTATTATGCATCATTAGTATACAAATTGACAAATGCCTCAAAAACAATATGCTGAGGAAAGCTGTCATGAGGCGTGAGATTATTGCACCAATGCACACTTCTGTAGCTGCCATTCAACACTGGTTTTCAAAAATTAAATCACCCACCTTATAGTCCCGACTTGGCCACTTGATTATTTTTCATTTTCAAAACTGATATCCGATATATGTGGAAAAAAAATTAAAGCGATGAAATGATCTCTGCAGTGTTACACCATTTTGAGAGCATAAATTAGTTCATTATTTTAAAAAATGTATTGAACTACAGGTGACAATATTGCAAAATACATTTTTTTGTTTCATTCTATCACCTTTTTTATATCTTTGGACTGGAAACTTTTGAACCTAAGTAAATCTATCGCCCTGAATGACGCCATATAGATTAGTTGTGACTGAATTAACTTAATATTATATATAGGCAAAATGTATTATGTAGATTTCAAAAGTTATGGTTTTTATTTAGAACTATATTATAATTTCCAGTTCATTTATTAATTCTATTAGTTTATTGAAATATTCTCCTTTTGTCCAGATTATTCCTCATATCAACACGTGCTGGAGGCCTGGGCATAAATTTAGTGGCAGCTAACCGCGTAGTGATATTCGATATGTCCTGGAACCCCTCCCATGATGTGCAGAGTATTTTCAGGGTATACAGGTTTGGTCAGAAGAAACCTTGCTACATTTACCGGTTTCTTGCACTTGTGAGTAATTTTTAGTTTTGAATTAACAGTTGGTTTATCCTAATTTTCTTAGTACTTTTTGTCCAAATTTTTATGTACGTATATAACTTTTAAATATTAGATATCTTATTAGAAAACCACAATTGAAATGTTCCATGTTATTAAATGAACTGTGAGACAGGCCAGGTGTAATTTTTAAAAAATAAATTTTAAGTTTCATTATTAGGTATCATGTATGATCATAAAAAACATTGGGTACCAAAAATGTCAGTATACACCAAACTTTTTTCCATACATGAATCTTTGTATGGTTCAAACTCCATAAGGCGGTTGTGAATAAGAATGGCTAATTTTACCAAGGCCTATGGATAACTCAAACTTAATATTCACTAGCCATAAATGTAAAAAAAAACACCACAGTCGAAACTCCGGTTTCTCTTATCTGTAAATGTTATTTTCTGCTAATCAAAGTCTATATGTGAGTTATTATAGTTTTTTAATATAAAGATAGGCTCATCATTAATATGAGTAACTTTTGGCCTATTTTTTAAGCGATTTAAATTTGGATTGGCTTAACAGTTCTCAATGAAAAGCCAGTATTTTTGATAGCTTAAATTTTATTGGTTGATGATATTAGGTAAAGCGGAAAGTAATGACAATTTTTTTTTATGCGACAAAAAATGGATTTAAACAAAAACTGTACAATATAATTCCGTTAAATAATTACCGTTGTTACCGATGATCATCCTCCACAGAATAGGCAGTTTTTTAATACCTTATTCGTATAATTCTGGCGGTTTTTCGGTAAAATATGACTCCAAGTGATTTTGGACTAGTTCGAAATTCGTAGATTTTTTGTCTCGAAGGGAATGTTCCATCGACCTAAAAAGACGGTAATCCAAAGGTGCAATATCAGGTGAATATGGTGGATGCTGCAAAACTTCTAAATCTAGCTCTCTTATTTTGTCCTGCGTAATCCTTGCTGCGTGTGGTCTTACATTATCATGTTGTAAAATTCTTCTCTGATTCTTTACTAAAACTGATCATTTTTTAAGCAGTTCTGCCTTTAATCTTTCGATTTGGGCACAATACACATCTGCTGTACCAGTCTGACCAGATTTTAGTAATTTATAATGAATAACTTCCAAAATATCCAACTTCCAAAATATCCAAGAGTCAATATCGGCTGAGGGGTAGACACAGCTACCTGATTTGTCGAAAACCAATGTTTTTTGTTTTTTTTTCTCCTCGGATTGGTGTAAAGGACCCACTTCTCATCCCCTGTAATAAATTTTCTAAGAAATGGATCAGTTTCATATCTGAAGAGTGAAGATGAACAGATTGTTATTCGTTGTTCCATGGCCGTTGAAGAAAGTTCGTGCGGCTCCCAATTTCCTTGTCTATTTTGTTTTCCGAGCCTTTTCAAATAGTTCTTCACTGTTGTTCATGGACAACCGATATCTTGTGACAATTCCTTGATGGTTTTACGCGGATCAGACCTCACTAATGAATTTAAAGTGTCATCATCGATTTTAAGAGGTCTTCCTATTTTTGGTTTGTCCTTCGATTCCCTTTCACAACTTTCAATTTTTTGAAACCATCTTTGGCACTTCCGAGGATTCAAGATGTCTCTATAAATATCGCAGATGGTCTGGGTAGCTTATTTTGACTTCAATCCTTTATCGAATAAAAACAGCATAAAATACCGCAAATTTGTCTCTTCAATCTCTGGCTTTTGCAGTTTTGTACTTTGGACCAAAACCAAAAAAAAACATCAAAACAGAAAGGATATTAATAGAGCTTCAAAACGATACCAACCACGACGTATTAACCCAACGGTAACTGGTGGCAAACTGGTTTCAACGTGACGCCTAATGAAAATTGTCATTACTTTCCGCTTTACCTATTATAATAAAAAAAATATGAGATTAGAAAAATAGATACGAGGGTGGATCAAATATAAACGAGACTTGTTTTAGAGCACGTAATTTGAAACGGAGCGTGCGGTCACCTCGATGAGTGTTGGGTGGGGGATATGAGTGGGGAGAGCGATCAGCCGGCCTCGGCAGGTTTTGTCATTAGTATGGCACACGATATCTGAGAAAGAGTGCACCCGTCAATTGCGCAATGCATAATTATAGAGTTTTTCGCTCATGAGGGTGTAAAACCAGCTGAAGTTCTGTGGAGACTGACGGCACAGTTCGGGGATGGCCCTGTGTGTTTGCCTGGCATAAGGAGTTCGTGAAGAGGTCGAAAATGAGAGCCATGATCGCCCACTGAAGTGGGCTCGCCCGGGCGAGCATTACCGAACAGAACATTAACGCCATTCGTGACCTTCTGAAAAGCGACCGAAATTTGTTCTGAGATAGGAATAAGTTATGGGAGCACTCAATCCGTAATCACAAAGGACCTAGGATTCCGTTAAGTGTTTCTGCAGAACAAAAGTTGACACATTTGGACGTCTGTGAGTGGCTCTTGGCGCGGTTTTCACAAGTAGGGAACGCACTTTTGAGTCATTACCTGCGATGAAACTTGGGTACACCACTATATGCCCAAGTCGAAACAAGCCAGCATTGAGTGGAGAAAGAAGAATGAGGCGACCCCCGTGAAAGTCAAAACTCGGCTGTCAGCTATGCTTGCGACCGTGTTTGGGACCGACGCTGCATTTTGCACATAGATTTTTTGCACGATCATCGCACCATCAATGCTGTGTACTACTGCGAGTTTTTGAGTGAAGTTAAACTTGCTTATCGATGCAAAAGACGTGACCAACCAATACGAGAAATGATTCTTCTCCATGACAACTCAAGGTCCCATACTGCAGCTGTAACATGCGAACAATTGGAGGAAATGAGTTGGACACGACTGGAACACCCTCCCTATCGCCCTGCGACTTTCATCTCTTTGGGCCACTGAAAAAAGCTCTGAGAGGCTAACGATTTAACAACGGCGATAGAGTAAAGGGGTTTGTGCGCAATTGGTTGCTGACACAGCCCACTTCTTTTTACGACGATGGGATAAAAAAACTACTGGAAATATGCATTTCTAAAGCAGGATATTATGTATAAAAACGATCTTTTTCTTTCAGCAAATAAAAAAATTAAAACAAAAAGTCTCGTTTTTATTTGATCCACCCTCGTACTATAATAGATTTTTTTTGAATAATAATTCATTTCATGGAAGCTTAATGTAAGTTCTTTCTTTATTTCACTTTTAGGGCACAATGGAAGAAAAAATATATGAACGACAGGTGACTAAACAGGCCATATCTAAACGAGTGATTGATGAGCAGCAAATTGATCGCCACTACACTGAGAGTGACCTGGCCGAGCTGTACATATTCAACCCTGTGCCCGAGGGCCCAAGGGAGGTGCCCAATCTTCCTAAAGACAGGCTCTTCGCTGACCTGCTCAAACAACACGATACTGTCGTAAGTAAAACTTCACTAAAATACAATTTAATACTGTTTGTTTCATAGAAAATTTAGTAAAATAGTTTTCTTCTTCATTTTAACTTAAAAAAAACATTGCGAACCAATTTCAGTAACTTATAGCTAATAAAATCTAAAGCAAGCAAAAACAGTATGCTGCTCCCCAGTTACAAGTATAATGCGGGTTTGCGGGATATTGAACCGACCAGCATTATAAGACAACTGCACTGTAACTGGTGTTTTCAATTATTATCTTATTTAGTCATTCTCTCATGATCTAAAAGCTCTTCTAATTTTACACAATTAAGAATAATAAAACATTTGGTATTTTTATCAACCAAAATGTAACTAATTTGAACAGCTTGGAAGAACCTTTATTGTTTAACACTTTTATTGTGTACAGTACAACTTGGCGGGTTTATTGCTATATGACAATATCTTCCAATCAATCTGAAAAGGTGTTTAAACAAGCCTTAAATTAAAATCAAACTTGAACCCTTTTTAAAAAATCTGTGTGCCAAAACAGGGGTCTTTGCAATTAGTTATTAATTTCTTGTTTACGTCACACGGTCATCAACTTAGCGTTAATATATTGTTTATGTCATATATTTATGTCAAGGATGATTGTAAATACTAGTAGGTTATATATAGGCAGTGCTGAAAAAGGTTGCAAAGCCATTGAGGGTGGGTTTCATTTAAGAATTAACCATCTAATAAAAACTGTAGAATATTCTTTAAACTTTAATCATAATGAAGAAAGTGTAGAAATCTCAAAAATAATGTCGGGTGAACGAGCAGCTGCTGTATTTTTCTTAAAATCTTATACAAAGACAAGAAAAATCTGCAGTTTATCCATTATAATTGGTGACCTCTGTATTTCATTAACATTTATCACTAAAGTTATTTTTCCATAATTTAGTATGTACATATTTTGATGAGCATTATTTTCCAGATATATAAGTACCACGAGCACGATTCTCTCCTGGAGAACAAAGAGGAAGAGACACTCACGGAGGAAGAGAGGAAGGCGGCGTGGGATGATTATGAAAATGAAAAAACTAAACCTCCACCTGCAGTTGGTAAGTTTTATTTACATTGTCTTGTTTTAATACATTAACCCTTAGCTAGGCAAAGTTCAATTTATCCAAATATTAACGTTTTTCTTTGGTGATTCCTTGTTATATGGTAAGTTATGAAGGAAAATTGAGGGAAAAAAATCACAACTTTTCCTTATAGATTTTTTTTATATGTATCACCCACGCTACATTGCCAAAATATCAATTTTTATAAAACACAAAAAGGGCTATAAAATGATTCTATAATCTAAAACATGAACAACATTTACATAGCTGAATTATCAACAAATAAAATGGTTTGAATAAAATTTTCTCTAGATGTAGTGATTAATAAGATATTTAGATTATTTACCCCAATTTTCAAAACGCACCCACGCTGTCCAGACATGTTGACCCGATGTCGTTTAAAAGGTTGTAGCGTTGTCAATATTTACCACCAGATGATACCACTGCACACAATAGTGCATGTATAGTATTTGAATGTGTTGCCATTTTTTAAATTACGTTACAGTTTCTGTTTTTTTTTTGTTCCCTAAATTAGCATAACACCTGTGTTACAATGCCATGATAAGGGTTAACTTGATACAAGGGATTGCACATGTCGCATCCCTTGTGTCCATTATGAAAGTCATGATTCTTTTAGTTAATTACTTAAATAATTTTCTTATCTCGACATGCCAAGTCACCCACCATATCTGAATTTATTATTGTGTAGAAATATTTTTGTTTGAGAGTTTTGTGTTCTGGTCAAGGAACCAAATCGATGAATTATAATTATGCTAAAGGTAAATGCATTTGTTTTTTAAACCTTTATATTTTCTGTTATCTTTGTACCTCTATTGAATGCATCAGTGATTGAGAAGGGAGTATCAACGTAATGTTTATAAACACCAACATGGATGGAAGCATTTTGTAGTATCACTGTGCTTCTGATGATGATGATTACGGCAGAAACTATGTAGATCTTATAACCACAATGGGAATTTCTCGAAATATAAATCATAGTAAGATTTTGCAAAATCCTGTTTTTATTAATTATATATAAACAAATATCGTAATTTTGTTAGAAGTCTTATTCACAGCCACTGTCGAAATCGAGTATACAATTTGAAAAATTCTATATGATCTTTTTAACTAGATATGTCATAAACCATACTTGTGTTCATTCTCCAGGCAACAGCTGGCTAGTGAACTTCCAGCAACAGCAGCAGCAGCAGCAGATGACCATCAATGCCCTGAGTGCCGTCCTCCGCCAGGACTACCCCACTCTGTCTGAACAACAAATCACCACCATGATACCTTCTATTCTGCAACAAATGTACAGTAATGGCGACGCTAGCGTAAGTATATCAAATATTTACAATTCACAATCCTGAGATGCTAGTTTAAGTCAAAATATACTAAAAGCTCTCTAATATTCTTTTTATATATTTTTTACTAAATAGTTTAAGAGACATAATATTTAATTAGTTTTATAACAAATGCCACACGTTTTATAAGAATTGATAATTCAAAGAAACACCGCATCTTGTATTTAGTTAGTTCATCGATACACTTGTATCGTATTCACTACTTGTTATTTGTCAAAAATGACAATGAATGGGTTATTATTTTTTTTAAAGTGATCAATTCTGATACTTGTGTTGTTTATTAAATGAATTTATATTCACAGTAATGTTCAGTCATCATGTTTGTAATGTATGTTTTATAAGGATAAAATATCAATTAAGTGTTAACTGATAATATACTGGAAAGATAAATGTGAGATGGATGATGTCATATTTAGTACATATGTTTAGAGTTATCAGTGAGAGTTATTGAAGCTTTTAATATGAATTATTATACACTGCTGAAATGTGTACATTTATAAAAGTTACCCTAATAAAAGTGAATCATTTGTTGAAAACAATTTTCATTTTGATTCTAGTTTTGGAAGAATCGACATACGAGTACACTCGTTGATAGTACCTACTTTAACTTTAAAACCTAAAGTGTGTGTATGTACAGTACCTGGCGGTAAGTAATACACATCGGGCTTAAGAAAGAGACTGTCGGCCATAATCGGTTAACTTCGGCTTTGTAGAGCGTCGTCTTTGTCATTCATATAATTGTTCTGTCATGATTTGCCAGTCATTGTCAAGCGACAGAGACGACGCTCTACAAAGCCGAAGTTAGCCGATTATCGCCGACAGTCTTTTTCTTAAGCCCGATGTGTATTACTTACTGCCGGGTACTGTATATGTATTTTTTTTTCTGATCCTTGAAAAGGGTAACAATTAAAGAAGAACTGCAAAGCGGTCATCAGATAATAAAAATATACATTTATGAGTGTGTTAATATGACCGAATAAGGTGTCTGTTGTCAAACCGGTTTGATTCCTGTTGGTACCCATATTTTTTATTTCAAGTTCCAGTCTGGTTGTTACTTAAGGCTTATTTTACATCTTTTTGTTTAGTTGGAAGAATTGCCACATGGCAATTAACTTTCCAAGTTGTACTGTAAACAAGGAAAAAGTAATGCAATGCAAGACAATTAATAGAAACATTGTTTTGACTAACATTGATTGTTTTGTCCTAAAGCTAACGCAACAAATGTACCCGGGCTATGATTATCCTGTAAGTGTATCAGCTCACATTATTTGTATCTTTGTTCATTTATCTCATGTAGTATGGAATGCCATGATTTAGTTTATCACATATATCCATGCATGGCTTTCTGTATCTGTGCTGTATAAGTGTTTCGATTGATTACTTTTCTCCTCAACAGCTAATGCAGAAGATGAGTGCTATGATGGCTGCTCAAAGTAACATGATGGGTGGTCAGAACTCAATGATGACCGGTTTCAAATACCCACAGAACATACTTCCGCAGGGAATGATGATGAATCCAGGTTTGTTTTGAAAACCTCAATGTCCTTATTTTTAATCAATAATGCTAATAAAATATTTATAATTTTCCACTCCCATTAGTATGAGAATATGAATTATGCTCTAAATACATTTTTGCAAAACACCTTAATCAAATATGTGTCATGAACTGATAAATTGATACATACGAGGGCGGTCCGATAAGTACTTAGCCTCACCGCCCGATGGCACCACTATGGCAAGAGCAATTTTTTATCGCGTAGTACATTCTCGTTGACGGCTACTGTCAAAATTTCAGCCGAATCGGACGCGTAGTTTTGTTTTGACCGCGTGTGGAAGCAAGCGTGTCCGCGGATTTGAGAAAAATGGAAAAAGAGCAATATCGGTCGGTGATTCGATTCTTGTTTTTGAAAGGGAAATCGTGCAGCGAAATCAAAGAGCGCTTGGATGCTGTGTACGGTGACTCTTCTCCTTCGATGGCAACCATCAAAAATTGGTTTAACGAGTTTCAACGTGGTCGCACGTCGGTTTTTGATGAGCCACGCCCAGGTGCCCCGAAAACGGCTACCATGGAGGGGATAACGTGACAAAAATCCACAATCTCGTATTGGCAGACCGCCGATTGAAGGTGCGCGAGATAGCTGAGACAGTAGGCATCTCAAAAGACCGCGTGGGTCATATCCTGCATGAAGTATTGGGCATGAGAAAGCTGTCGGCGCGATGGGTGCCGTGTTTGCTCACTCCGGACAACAAGCGCAACCGTGAGACCACTTCAGAGCAGTGTTTGACGATGTTTAAGCGCAATCCGAAAGAGTTTCTGCGTCATTTCGTAACCGTCGATGAAACATGGATACACTGGTACACACCCGAGACCAAGGAACAGTCGAAACAGTGGACTTCACCCGGCGAACGTGCTCCGAAGAAGGTGAAGACTGACCTATCGGCCGGAAAGGTGATGGCTACCGTTTTCTGGGATTCAAAAGGTGTGATCTACATCGACTTCCTGGAGAAGGGCAAAACGGTCACAGGGCTCTACTATGCCGAATTATTGGGCCGATTCGACGCCGAATTGCAGAAAAAACGGCCCCATTTGGCGAAGAAAAAAGTGCTTTTCCATCATGACAACGCACCGGCTCACACCTCCGCCGTCGCCACGGCCAAATTGGTAGAATTAGGCTACGAACTGCTGCCCCATACACCGTATTCTCCGGATTTGGCCCCGTGCGACTTCTTTTTGTTTCCAAATTTGAAAAAGTCACTTGCAGGGCAGAAATTTGAGTCGAATGAGGAGGTTATCGCCGCCACGGAGGCCTACTTTGCAGACCTCCAGAAAACGTATTTTTCAGACGGGTTAAAGAAGTTGGAGCATCGCTGGGTCAAGTGTATCGAACTCAAAGGAGATTATGTTGAGAAATAAATCGCCACTTTTCCAAAAATTTTGTTATTCTTTTGTAGGCTAAGTACTTATCGGACCACCCTCGTATGTTGCAAAAAAAACATTCACAAAAACACCACGATGAGATTTTTTTTAATCTTATATATACTATTTTGTTATACTTATTTTCACCTAATCCATAGTAAATTAATGAATATTAAAACTATATTAGATCTCATCATAATAAATAGAGAGAGTTGAAAGAAAATACTTGAAGAGAAACTTCTGAGATGATTCACATTTAGCATATTCCCATGTTATGGGCACATTTGATTCACATTTGATTCACATTGAGCATATTCTCATTCCCTTGGCTATGAAAGGATCACATAAGATGACATTTTAATTTTATCATGTAATTTATTTATTTATTAACAAAATAAACAACATTTAAGTGTCCTTTACATATCACAGTAACAATTTAAAAAAAACAAAAGATAATGTATCAATATCTTCCAAAAAAAAAATAGGGTCTGTATATCTTTCAAAATGTGATACAAATGGGATAACATGCAACGAAAAAAAATCAATCAACAATATTAGACTTATAAAATGTAACTTTAAAAAATATATATAGGATAAAAATAATAATACCTAAGATAAAACAAACCTAAGATTGAGAAAATGCATTTTTTTTTAATTAGTAATATTTAAATAATTTCAAACTCAAATTTTGTACAACAATGTCCTATAAACTTCTCATTCTGATAACTAGGGTAATTTTCCATTTAATTTAAGAAATGAAAAAAACATTTAATGTACTTCATTAATCGCTAGAATCAAAATATAACACATCGATCAATAAGTCCTGGGACTAACCAACAGATGGCGCCTCTAATAACAAATCCATACCATTCTCAGTTACTACCTTAAGAAGTTATGTGTCAAACTTTCATGACATTGTGTCATTGAGTTACAGTGGTTTCAGTAATGCTACTTTTGCTATTTTCAAAACAATGGAAAAAACTAATTTCGTGTGTTGATAAAACATTGCTTTTTAATGGGATAAATACCATCCAAACTCAGCGATGGCTTGAAAAATGTTATCTGGGCTTTGCTCCATCGAAAACAACCATTTGTCGGTGGTATGCTGATTTCAAACGCGGTTGTACAGATACAAATGATGCTGAATGCTCTGGTCGTCCAAATGAGTCTGTTACACCAGAACACATTTAAAAAAAACCCTCAAAATCTTGATGGAAAATCGCAAACTAAAGTTGCGTGAAATAGCTGACATCCTGAAGATAAAATTTGGTAGTGTTTACACTATTTTGCATGAACATTTGCTCATGAAAAAGCTTTTTTCGAAATGGGTGCCACGTTTGCTCACAATGGAACAGAAACAACAACGCATCAATGATTCAGAGCGCTGTTTGGCACTGTTTACGCAAAATAAACAGGAGTTTTTGCGTCGGTATGTGACAATGGATAGCACTTGGATCCACCACTATACTCCGGAATCAAATCGGCAATCAGCTGAGTGGAGAGCAGCCGGTAAAAGTCGTCCAAAGCGACCAAAAACTCAACCGTCTGCCGGGAAGGTTATGGCCTCCGTATTTTGGGATGCGCATGGTATAATATTCATCGATCGCGTTGAAAAGGGTAAAACCATCAATAGGGAATATTACATAGCGTTATTGGAGCGTTTGAAGGCAGAAATTGCAAAAAAAAACGGCCCCATATGAAGAAGAAAAAAGTTCTCTTTCATCAGGACAATGCACCGTGTCACAAGTCGATGGTAACGATGGCCAAATTGCATGAGTTGAACTTCGAATTGCTTCCGCACCCACCGTATTCTCCAGATTTGGCCCCCAGCGACTATTGGCTGTTCGCAGACCTCAAAAAGATGCTCCAGGGAAAAAGATTTGGCTCCAATGAAGAAGTAATTGCCGAAACTAACGCCTATTTTGAAACCAAAGATAAATCGTTCTACACGGTTGGCATAGAAAAGTTAGGAAAGCGTTGGAATGAATGTATCGCTCTTGAAGAAGACTATATTGATGAATAAAGAAGAATTTTGGCAAACAAATGTTGTTTTAGTAGTTAGACCCGGGACTTATTGATCGATGTGTTAATTTAAGAAATGAAAAAAACATTTAATGTACTCCATTAATCACTAGAATCAAAATATAGATGCAACTTTCATTTCAAAATTATGAATAATTTGTGTTGTTTTCTTGGAGCTAGTCTTCATTTTTAGCTAGCTTATCAAAATAAATGGTTTGTGGTTGTATAATGTTAATTGATTTGTAACAGGAACGATGGGCGTGAGTATGCGTGGTGGGCCCATGTACCAGCAGGCGGCCTGGCAACAACAGCAGCAATTGCAGCTCCAACGGCTGCAGCAGCAGCAAGCCGTGAGACACTCATTATTATACTATAGTCAGACTGCATACTTACATACCACCAGTGCTTTTTTTGCGGTGGAGCGCAGTGGAGTGGCGCTCCACCACCTTTTTTACGGGTTGACAAAAAGTGAGCCCCGGCACCTTTTTTTTTTTAAAAAAAAAGCACTGCATACCACTGATGAATCATGACAACCTCCATGGACTAGTTGATATCTAGTCCTATCTTTCAACCTGGGGATTATGCATTCAATTTCCATTCTTATTCAGATTTTTTAACAAAAGGGCTCCAGTCTGGTTTTCGTATATGTCTTGTTTATCACCCTTCTGGTTGATTGGAAGATATTGCCACATGACAATAATGACTTGCTCTCCTTACACGTGACAAGAAATGTAGATAATTTGCGAAAAAACAACAGGTAATTTAATTTGGACATACAATTTTAATGGATCTGGGTTTGTTGCCTTTCATTTGTCGTATCCCCAGTAAACTAGGCTTTTGCCTGTATCTCACTGAGGATATTGCAGTGTTCAATTAGCTTGAAAGATGCCCAATGATTCAAAGTTGTTGTAGTCTTCATTGTCAAAAGTAGATAACTGAATATAGCAGTACTCGAAAAATTCTTTTGGATTAATTAATATACATAAACTGTGAAAATCTTTGAATTTTTATTTATTGTGTGAATAATATTTTGAAAGTAGTATCTGATGGTGTTTTACAACTGCAGATGCAGGCCAACCTGAAGTATTACGCTGGTGGGCTGGGTAGCCGCGACATGATTGACATGGCGGCATTGCAACAGCAGCAACGGGCTCTGCTGCTGAGCTCATCGGTGGCTGGACAGGGCACAACGGGGACCGGGACCACAGGTCGTGGCCGGCCTTCCAAGCAGCACCAAAGTAGGCTGCCTCAAGAGGTCGTGGACTTGGACTCTGAGTGAACACACTGTTGAAATGTGAGTGCGTGCGTGTGTTTAGTATTTAGTTTTAAGACTTAACTCGGAACAGGCAAAAGAACATCAAGAAAAATTATCCATTTATTTATTTTAACCTCACCAAAATCCTATCTAGCCATTTAATTCCATCAGGAACCCAGGGATATTGCAAAACACTTCCCATCCAGGTCTGCACTTTGCTTCTTTTTATGTTAGGCTAAGACTTCTAATTCGCCGAGTTCCTAATGGGACATAACACAGCATAGTGCTTTCTAGTTTAATCTACAACTTCCGATATCTCGTCCGTATCGTACTGGTTTATAGGCTGCTTCTGCATCCCAAGATGGACTATCTCAATTGTATCCAAAATTCTTCTTGTCGTGCCTCATCCAGGTCCCCCCGACGTTGGCAATCACTCTGGCAAAGGCTTGCACAACCCGGAACAGGTCCTCCACACGCCTCATCCCCGTCCAGTCTCTTATATTGCGCAGCCAAGATGTTTGCCTTCTACCAGGACCACGCTGCCCCTCGGTCTTGCCCATCAGTATCAACTGGAGGATTTCGTACTTCTCTCCACGTAAAATGTGACCCAGATAGGATATCTTGCGGACCTTAATATCTGTCAGCACCTGTCTACGGCAATTAGCTCTCCTCAAGACCTCCGAATTGGTGATCATATCAGTCCACGGTATACGAAGCATTCTCCTGTGCAACCACATCTCGAACGCTTCCAACCGATTCATAGTATGAACCTTCAGCGTCCATGTTTCCGATCCATACAACAGAACAGACCAAACATAGCACTTCAACATTCTCTGCCTTAGTTTCAGATTCAATTTATCATTGCAGAATATTGATCTCATTTTGTTGAATGAACTACGGACTGTTTCAATCCTGCACTTCACCTCCATATCTGGGTCGACAGATGTAGTAATCATACTGCCCGGGTATCTGAATTGCTCCACCCTCCAACAGTTCACTCCCAAGCCGCAATATCATAGCGGAGTAATTTGCCCTGCCAAATGCCATCCATTTTGTCTTTTTGATATTTATATTAAGGCCTAATTCTTCTCCTGTATCGTTAATATTAACAAGAAGTTCTTGAAGATCTGGGATGTTATCAGCCAAGATGACAGTATCATCGGCATATCTTATATTGCTGACACACTCGCCATTGACCTTCACTCCCCTTGATAAGTTTTCCAAAGCCTTTTTAAAGACAGTTAGAGTACATATTGAAGAGTAACGGTAACAATATGCAACCCTGACGTACACCTCTTCTGATTTTAATCTCCTCGGAACAGGCATTACCGACCTTAATCCACAATTACTCAATATATATTTCATGTTCTCACTACAATAGAAAAGATATCAGGAAGATAGATTTTTAACTATTTAAGTTTATCGCTTGTATACCCAAATTACTTGAAAAATTTTAAAATCACTTTATGTAATTTTGCTAGGCCATCTTCAGTACTCATTCAACTCCATTTGACTCATTTTAAATAAGGATATTACCAATATATTTATAAATATTGAAAACCACAGAACGGTATATGATTTTTCTTTGTCCAAAAGATTCAAACATTAATTTTTAGCATACAATAAAGCAAATTTTTCACTATCATGTATGAATACAGTTTTTAGTTTATGATTAAAATTTTGCATATTGCGTTACATTATATCAAATAAGTTAAGATAATGGAACAGAAATAAAGAATAATGCTTAGAATTTTATAGAAAATATGTTTAAATTAACTTATAACTAAGGGTTTTTTTTTCACAAAATTACATACATAATAACGCATTTGTTTAATTGAAGTTTTTGTTTAATTTTCAGATGGTGATTCTTAAGTAGCTAAAGCTAAAGAGTAAAAGGAAGTATGGAAGGCAACTTAATTATTAAAGAGAGAAGCTCTCTAAACTAAACTCTCAAGTGCGGTGCATATTTAATTTTATTTTATTACTTTTTTTATAATATACGTGTAGAAATTTATATAATTCATATCTCATAAGGTTATATTACATATTTCAAAGTAAGATTTAGGCTACGAAGTATAGGGAAAAGAATGAATATTATGAGATAGCATCATCTTAACAGTATTAAACAATTGTAAATTCCAGTAGTTACTGATACTCTTACCATATCACAGTTCATATTCATCTATACATGATCACCCGTGTGAATGTGACTTACTGCTTTTAAGTAAGTAGTATTTTATTGAATCTCCTAATGTAGTGTGCACAGGCTTGTGTCCATCAAGCTGAGGCTAGGCATTGGTGCAGAATTACACATGTTGATTCTTGGCAATGTTACGTCGAGTAACTCAATGTACACGAGCCTTTGAGACGGAATGGACGTTGTGTTATTTTTTTTTAAGTACGTTTAAGTATAAAAGCGTAAATTTATTTTATGGTGAAACTCCCAATAAATAATCCGTGTGAATTTGTTTTTATCGTATTCATTTTTCATCTTCACAAATATATTGCAACTTGCAAATAAATTATTGCGGAAATAAAATCATTACTTGAGATTTGAAAAGATGTATTTTGTTTTTTTTTTCCATCTCGTTTTCATCAGTGATGTTTATTGGGAGTTAACTTTGTGATCTTAATTTTTAAATAAATGGAAACATAATGTAGTGTGTAATGATATCCAACAATTAAAATATTCCTTTTTGTACATCTAAAACAATTATGAGCAATGATTGAATTACATGGTTTTATCTATCTAAAATGCCAAGATATTGTGACCAGACAAAAACACGACAGAATTTTACATTATATTCTATGTACGGTGAGTGTTCCAAACTACAAATCTATAATCTGTGTTTGGACCCATTATAGTGGAATATTTGTATACAATATAAAAGGAATAGAGTTATCATATATTAATCCATCATGAATTATTTTGAACATATTTTATTTTTCTACAGTAAAGGCTGCTAGATATGATCCAAAAATTTCGTACAATTTTCCAAAGTATATGTACATTTTTGTTGAGCACTGGCTAGTATTTATTTATTACATCCATGTTCAATATCGACCTCAGAATAATATTCTACAATTGTTTAATACAATTGACTATGAAATTGAAGTTATCAAAAATATTAATTGTATGGAATAAAGTATCATGTCTAGTGTGCATAATACTAAATGAGATCCTAGGAAATTGGCAAATTATTTTTTCTAAAAGAAATACCAATTAATAAAATGCAAAGAGTGAGCTCTCCAAGTATTCTGCAGACCTCTTCCACAACAATTTTGGAAGGTGCAAGAATTACAATTCCTACCTCCGCATTTTTCTCCTTTTATTTGACTTGTTTGCAGTCAAAACTAATCCTATTGCCAGAATTCATACATCACCTAAAAAGCAACTTCCCAAGTGCTAAACATAACATATTAAAAACACACTGTGAGGCTTAAAACATTTCAATTCATTTTCATGTTTAGGTGTGTACTGTAATTTTTGTGAAAAATGTGTTTTGAGCATGTTTGAAATTTAAGTGAATAGTTAGCATAATTTTGTTACTCGCACAATATTCCTGTTAAATATTAGTTGTGTATTTTAAAATAGCCTTCTTTTAAATTTAAATTTATAATGTCTCATTTTTTTCCAATATAATTATGTACTTATAGTAAACTGCCAAAATTAAAGAGAAATTTATGTTTCAATGATATTCAGTGAAGCTTTACCTAGTTATACAGATTGTTTGTTTTAGTGAAAACAATACATTTTTATGAATTAAATATTTATCTTGTAAATATTTAAAAATATTGACTTTGAATTCTGATTTTATTAAATAAATAATTTTATATTTATGAAATACAGAATTTCCAACATTGAAAATCAAATAATGTTGAAAATATATTATTATACTTATTTTAAAATAAAACTCAGTTGAATTTACTTTCTACTTTATAAAGACTTATTACGAGGCATCAGTGGATCATTTAAATTATAGAATACTTTGAGAAACTTCCTAAAATACTGTAATTTAGATTCAGGATTTATTGCGTTTCAATCTTGCCATTTGTGCAAAATGTCAAAATATAAACATCTACCATGCTAATTATTTTGATCCACACTGAAACTGCTGTTAGCACGACATTGAGGAAGAAATTTGCAAATTATTAAATTACACTATTAAAATGTGGCCAATAGGTTTCATCACCTTATTTACAAAACAGCTTCAGCATTCATTATCAAAATTCGTTTTTAAATTGATATTAATATAATTGCCAAAAAGTTTTCTTTTCTTTCTGAAAATAAATCAAGATTAAAATAAAATAATTGGTATATTAATAAATCTATTATTTATAAAGAAATTTGTGCTCTTAATTTATATTTCAGAATTTTATGCATAATGATTGAAACAGGAAAGTAACCAGTTAATTAATTTAATAATTTTCACAGTTCAGTGAAATGTCCATTTCGGTATTGTACAATTATATCTGTTGGATATTATATATTGAAAAATGTAAATATAATCAGTGTTAGTATGTAGTTATAGAGATGTGAGAACGAAGTTCCTGTTTATTTATATTTTTTATATTGAAATATAGTACATTAAAATATTTCCCTTTGTTTTGCTTCTATATTACATATATAGGTAATAATTCACTTTTATCAATCATTTTGACGTAGTCATAAACATTTTATTCCACTTGTTATAGATTATTGTCATCAAATCAATAACCAAATTCTGTTGAGTTGATTTGTAACTGCAATCCAGAAGTTATTTTATGAGATTATCCATTGTATTCTACTAATATACGCTTCATTATTTTAATGATTCATTAAAATATATCGTTTTGAATTTACTGGATAAATCCAAAATATGATACGATGCGAGTATTCCTCTTACCAGTTATCCATGATTGATATTTATTTAACATCTTGGTACAATGGCCGGTAATAAATGTATCAAATCAGATATGAGTTAGGAATATTCTGATGAGTGAATTTATAAGGATTGAAGATTTCATTCTAAAATACGAGTGATATATCCAGAACCAAATAATAAAAGTTTGGATAAAGGTCACTAATGGAGAAATTGTTATGACAAAAGTATTTGGTTTCAGTGTGTAATTGATTTTTATTTACTAGTTTATAATGGAGTAAAGAAAGTAAATATGGAGTGGGAATTGGAACTTTTAATGAATGAAGTGGAATGTGAGAAGCTTAAATGATAGCTACTGAGGGGGAAATGTTTGGATATTCTTAATATATAAAAATTATATTTGAATACTGTCTGGGTTGATATAGGAATTCTTTCGAACCATCTACATAAGATTATTCCGGTAAGTGTATCTAAATTACTATATAAAAGAGACCGCCAAGTAAGACAGACATCAATCAAGCAGGTTAGTTACAATTTCGAAAACAAAATGAGGAGTACACATCTAGCAAAGAAAAATTTGACTTTTCCGCACAATTATAAAATGCACACGTGTATAAAACCATGAAAAATTACCTGATATAAACCTTGTTTTTATTTATGCCTGTGAGTACTCACATTCCTTTTTCTGTGTACTTTAATCTAAAAGTACAATACTATCGGAAACTAAATCAGATTTGAGAAATTAAGCCACCTTAAAACTAATCATTGCGCTGCATTTATGGAGTTTCTCTTATTTAACAGTTAGAATCAGAATTACGTATATTGTGGGGCAGTTTACTACAATACTTTTATTGAAATATTCCCAAAAAATCAGATCGATAAAATCTTTTGTCTATTTTTGATAAAAATTGGTAAAATGTTTGTATTCTTAATCACTAAGAAAAATAGTTTTAGTAAATACTGATAAAATATAAAAGATATTTAGAGATTGGTAGCAAATCAATATGAGATGAGTATATAAAAACTCAGCTCGCATAAACACGGAAGTATATATATATATAGTTTCATTATTCTTAATATTTTTTATAGATATGTTTGCATTTATATTGCTATATATATAAAAACACATATTGGGATAGATTCTGACAATGTGATGTTATTTAATAAACACCCTTCTACAACTGATTATTTAAATAATTGATAATCACTTAGTGTTTTGAAGTAGCTTACATCCTTGATTCTTGATTAAGTAATATAATATACCAGATATAATTCTTAAAAATTGGGAATAAAATTATAGTAAATTGACAGTCATAAAACAATTGACAGATTACATGATTATCCAAGAAGCATATTTTTGCTCAATGTATTTTGAGATACGTTTAAATATCTAGGTGGGTTATGTTCTCGAGTCTTGTGAATTTTTAGCTAATTTTGAATTCTTGGACTGATATTTAAAATGCTATAAGAGCATACTGATTCTAGAAACCGTGTTATTAAATGAAAATGACAACTAAAAATGAATTAATTGAAGAGATGTGTAAACAATATTCCAAAAAAATATGCAGATCGTATAGACGAGATATGAGTTAGAAGCGGAAGAGCTGAGGAGGAAATACTCATCATAGGTGATAACAGTGTGATTAGAAGCAAATATCATATGGTAATGTTACTAGTTCAAAAAACTTTAAAATTAAAAAGGAAATTGCAATAACATTTAACAGCTATTTTAATTTATAAACAAAATAATTTTGAGATTCAACAATGTCACCTTGTAAATGTAAGAAAAAATATATGTTGCCTCTTATAAAATTTTAGTAAGCTTCTTTAGCAAACTTCTTAATAATAGAAAGGTGTAATAAAACTAAACAAACGAGAACATAGATTTTACTGTTATGTTTTATAAGAAAAATATAAGGGTTGATTGTGGAAGATGCAATTTTAGAATTATTAGCTCGCTTTAATAACTTTGTATACGATTTAGCCTGTATGCAACTTGTAATTTGCTTCTTAAAAATATTTACTGAACTAATGATATACATTAAATGCCAATACAATCTAAATATATGTATGTCCTAGTACCATTCTGGTGCTGCAAAAATCACCAATGTAAAAAGAATAAATTTTCATACTTGGGATGAAATATCAAGAAAGTTTAGCAAGTTTACACAAAAACAAGTTTTAAAGAAAAATATATACTTACAAATTTGTATCTAAGGATATTAAAAGATAAATTCACATTTTTGCAATAAAATAGTTCTTGTGCATGTCTGCGACTTAAGTAGCCCAGAAGTGGTGTAACCTCTCCCTGTTAAATGTGATTTTTTACAATGCAGTGTTATTATTGATTATTCTTTAATGTGATGGCAAAATCTTATACCTGTTCTACCAAGATTTATACTCGTACAATATAATCGATTTTCAGGTATGTTAAACGATGAAAAGTTATAAATGCAATATAATAAAATTTGTATCTTGTCCCTCCTGTAAAGTGAAGTAAAATTGATATTAGATTTTGCTATATCCGGGTTTCCGTGCAATATTTGTTGCTTTCATTTTCATACACTCAATGGGTAGTTTGTAAAAAAACTGCGATGCAGGAAATTAAAATTACAATAAATCAATTTACAATTCTTATGTTGCCATCTATACTTGAAAATTGAAACGAGATATTTAAGTTAAATATAGGTGGAAAAATCTGACGGTTATTTTTGTTGCATGCAGTTTCTTTTGAATTTTTGTTTCGCGACTGTTAATTTATCACAAATATTAGAGATTAAAGTGTAATAACTGTGAAATGAAGTAAAAATAAATCATAAAGGTTTGAAAACATCCATTTGTTTGATGTCAATTTTGTTGTACAATCTTCAATTTTTAAAATATGAGTGACTAAATTAAAAGTCATTCAAATATATGGTATAACATCACTTTAGAGTGTACTTTAATTTTTAAGTTAGAATACACACTATACGTATTAACCTAATGAGGATATTTAGATAAATTAAATATTCTTGATGATACTTTGTTATATCAAAAAGAACAAAATGAATTGATATTTATCATATTTCATCAATTTGAAATGTAACATGATTTACACATAAGGGTCCAAAGGTGAACATGATCATCCGGAAATGATTCATGCTTTTAGAATTTCACTGATTTGTTATTTTTAAAGCACTACTTACCATTCTAAGTAAACACGGTGGAATGAACACAAAGTATTTTTTGCTAAATCACTTGTTGGATGTGGTTTAATATAGCAAAAGGGGTGAAACAAGGATGTATAATGTCACCTTGGTCATTCAATAATGTGTCAAAGAACCCATAAGCCCATCGGGTGGCACAAAAATGTTGAACATGAATGTATGTGGACTGTTTGTTGTATGCTGATAACGTGATAATATTAATTGAGAATGAAAATTAATTGCTGAATTAGAAATGCGAAAAAAATACCTAATAATGAATGTTGCGAAATCCAAAATAATAGTAATTGAAAAATGTGAAAAGTAAATGCAATCAATATTTGGCTTGAACAATTTAGGAGTAGAAAGAGTTGAACAATTCTGTAATTTGTGAAGTATGTTCTTAGGTAGAAAAAGTCAATGGAACACTAAAAAACATACTCGAACTAAGTACTATTAAGAATGTTTAGTCAAAATGATGTTCACGATAATTAGTGCCGACATTGATGTATGGGAGTGAAAAATGAATGAATGCAGCAAAAATGCATGCACTGAGTAGAATATGTGGTGTATCTGTGTATGGCAGAATAAGAAATGTAGCTAAATGTGAACTAAAGTATGGTGAAAAAGGGCACAATGTGTTTGGGCATTTTGAACAGATAGATGATAAAAGACTGACCAAACAGGAAAAATGAGTGAAAGTCGTGGCAAAGTAAGATTGAGAAAAGTATGGTTGTATCAACGTCAGGTTTCTGGCACTAATTGGTAAGTGCAACATTTCGAAAAATGGGATTTTTTTTAGTAATTATCAAATGGCCAATGTGCATATCGGGTAAATGTTTGAAATTTACATTTTAACTGGAAATACTATTTTCATGCATTTGAAAAATATGCACGTGCCCAGATGCATATAGTTTCAACTTTTTAATTGAAAGTATCTCAGAAACAATAAAATGTCAGTTGCCAATTTATACCAAAAACACAACAATATTTTTATCTGTGTTAATTGTTGAACCGAATCAATTTAAATAAAACTAAACATACAGTTCCATTTTTTATAGCCCAATGTGGACATTTGCTGGATGGATAAATATGTGACAAAGATGTTAATGTTATTATTTTTTAAATGAAAAATTTTTAGAGCTAAAAATTCTTTTCCCTTACAATAATAGAAAAACGTCTAATTTTTTTTAATGTTAGTATCGATTATTATTTTTGTTTCATATCTCTTTATGAAATAATATTAATAACCGTACTAAACATGGTGCCAAGTTAAAAACATTTTTATTCAAAATATTTCTGTAGGATCAATTTCCTAATCAATAGTAATACTCAAAATTTCACTCGCATGTTTTACTCTTATTTGAAAAAATGAAGAAGAGACATTGAAATTAAAATTTGACTGTTAAACACTATTTGAAAGTAACCTAATTAATGTATGTATATGTGAAGTAACATAAATTTCTATTTACCTATACATAATGAATTGGCTCAATAGAAATACTACTACCAAAATGTAGCTTATGAAAATATATTTTATTAATTGAAAAAATATTGTTAGATATTCATACCTTTGTATATCACGTGTGTCATGGTAAAATCGATCCTCTAGTGCACATACTAAAATGCTATTTGGTAAAAATATTTCATAAAATTGATTTAAAGTAGTAATTTTTGACCTGTGATTTTAAGGTAAAAAAAAATCATCAAAGCTGTTTCAGCAACAGGTCCTTTTTTGCTGAAATCTATTTGATATTCATTAAAGTCGAAACAAATTTCTTAAATTATATTGTGAGTTTTCAACATTTCTATAAATTTTCAAGTACTCCGAGTCATTTATTCATCTTGCAACGGTTTTTTCAATCCTGTCATCAATGCAATATATTTATATATTATCAACTATGTATATTTATTGAAT
Organism: Odontocerum albicorne; assembly: GCA_949825065.1. Lineage (NCBI taxonomy): Eukaryota > Metazoa > Arthropoda > Insecta > Trichoptera > Odontoceridae > Odontocerum > Odontocerum albicorne. The sequence continues at coordinate 11,090,820 of OX463852.1, read as the reverse complement.
TAAATTTGGCTGGTTTGAATGAATTGCTACATAGCAATAAACCGGCCAGATATGTCATACATAACCATTTACATTAAACATTAAATAAACCTAATCGAGAATATTGGAGATCTTATAATTTAGAGAAGAATTAAATCATTGTCAAATGTGCCAAGTTTTATAAAATACAATGTAATAGAGATAAATATGCAAGAAATTTATATTACACTGTAACCAAAAACAAATTTACTCTTCAGAATTAGTATACATTTTTTTTTGTTTCATACAAGAATGGAAATTCATACAAAATCATTTATTTGATTTCGTCTTTATTCAACTGCTTGAGAATTAAAATCAGCATTTTTATAGTAAAAATATTTTCTTCTGTATATATATATATATTTTAAATAATAAAATCACTGTTGCTTTATCAATGGATAATAGTTTTATGCTATAATTGTCTCATCACTCGGAGACAATTCTTCATTGAACTATCTTAGTGCAAAACAACACTGAAATGCAAGGGTGAAAGCAATCTTTGTTAATAGTAAATTTTGTAGCATTTGCTTAGATTATATTTTATTCTTGTTGATTTACTGGGTAATAGTAAAAATTAAATAAAATTGATTTTATTAATAAAAATCAATCTATAAAGTGGCATTCACAATAATATAACCAGGATTCTTTTTTTTTAATGAGTTATTAACATCAATTATTCAAAAACTAGTAACAAATAAATATCGATAGATTTTACCATAACATACACATTTTAAATTGTTGAGAGCTTCAAGAAAACTTTCTTAATCGAGAGTCAAATTGCATACAGATTGTCACTAAAGAAGCATGGAACGGAGGAGATTCTTAAATTAGAGTAATTGCATGTTTTGGCGTAATATCTAAAAGAAATGTTTAGGAAATTGCTGTGTTGTGTCACAGAATATATAATGTGGAACTGTAAAGGATAACTGATTTTTGGAATAAAACCATTTTAGGGTGCTCTGAGGGGCATACATGTGATGTTGAAAAAAAACATGTAGTTTAATAATTGTATTATAATTTATTCATATAAAATAAAAACAAATAAAATGATAATTGTTTTTTTTTTTAAGTATTAAAAACAATTCATTCATAAATATTATTTAGACCCCATAACCATTTGGATAAGTTCTCTGCGTTATAATCGGAACTGTCGTGTAAGCATAATTAAATACAAAATAGTGCTCATATATAGATGACACATGACTCGGTCAGGAAATGGCCCACAAGGGTCTCTTATAATATTGTAAAATGTACGAGTGAAAGAAAACCTTTTTCATAATTAATTTAAAGCTGAAAAAAGTACATTTGACAGTTTAAAATCTGATGAGTATAAAATTTGATACCAGAATGTTTAAACAAACACACAAACCATTATGGCTGAAAAATGCGCAAATATGTTGACAAATTATTTGTGAGGAAGTGAAACAATGTTAAATGTAGCGGAACAATAACAGCCTCCGTATCCTAATATAGAACATTTGACTTCCATCTATAGATATACAGTTTAATTCAGGATAAAAAAGAAAACATAAAATGTCTTAGTCTATCTCATGTAAGGTGTGGAACAGTTTTCTTATTAGTTGGAAGAGATCACCAAAATGGCAATAAGTCCACCAGATTGTATTGAATACCATAAAAGGAGAATAATACAATACGTGACTGGAATATGTATTAATATTGAGCTCCCTCAAGCATCTTCATAACATAGCACTATCAAGGAAATTATTTCTACAATAGAATGGGTTTTTAGAATTATAAGTTGAAACTTCTTTGTGAAAAACACCATAATGATGCTATGTACGTTTAAAAAATGCACAAAATAGAAGTCTTATTATAATCTTAATTGAGCTATATAAATGTCCTCTTTGGAGGAAGTAACAGACAGCAAATATTTTCAAGAGGTCATTACTTGGAGAAGCAATTTTTGAATGAAAATGTATAAGTTGAGGGATGTTTCGATATAACTGATCACTTAAATACAGTATTATCACAAAATTAAATCAATATTCAATGATCATAAGGAAGAATTTCCAATGTAAGGTAGTCCAGTTTTAAGGCCCATAACCGTTTCTATTATCACGTGAAGTCTTTTAGCAACAATACCCAGGTCACTCTTAGATAGTAGATTTCCATTTAACAACTGAAGTTTGTATTTCCTTTTAACAGCCGTGATGTGATCTAGAGATATGGCCATGTCCAGAGTGGGTAAACCACTACCATTGACTAGTATGATTCTTCCCGGCCTCAAGTCTGCATTACACTGCTGGATAATCTCTGTCGTCCAGTCAATACACCGAAGTTTCGAAGTATCCATACACACTACTACAAAATCAATAGAAAGCGGTCCGATCTTCGTTAAATGCGCCAATATAGTTTCTATATCGTTACTAGTGTGCACTGATAATGTCCAACGATTATTTAACTCCAGGTGAGCATCATATAACGCTTTTGACAATGATTCACAATACAGTTTATTGGGTGAAACAACTAATATAGAAAACTGATTTCGAGAACAGCTTGGTCCGATCAATGGAAGAACGTTAAATAGAGTCATTTTTGTTTGTTTAAGTCTAGTATCGTAATTTTGTGAAGAAAAAATAATACGAAAATACAATTATTAAAAATGAAAAAACGAATTAACGTCACTGAAAGTTTTGAAATTCGTTTTTATCATAGACAATAAAATATTTAAACTGTCAACAAATTTTATTACATAAAAAATCGCATACATAAGATAATGTTTTTAGTTTATGGAGCTAAAATTAACATCGATCAATTATCATACGGGAATTTTAAAAAATACACGAAATTTTAAATTTAGTAGGACATAGTATAATCGATAAAATATAACTAAAAGTTATTTGAAGAACGCGATATGAAAACATAAAAATGATTTTACTTAAGTAGGCATTTTCATTATAAATGTTTTGAATTTGTTGAGGTTTTATTTTCCTCATGTCAGATTACCTATAGAATTAACTAATATTCATAAAAAGGCGTTCATGGTTATTATTCGAGAAAAAAATACCAATATTCTAAGAAAGAGGGGATGCTGGTTAAAAGCCAAATTTAAAGTCAAAATTAATACAGGTGACTTCTGAAATATTTTTAAATAAATCAAGTCTTCGTATTTTTTAAACGGGTGTCCGTATTTTGTTGAAAAGGGAGGTAGTTCGTGAGTTTTAGAATTTCTATCTGTATGCTCATCGTACTAAGACGTCACACTTTTCTATTGTTAACTAGGAGTTCGTTTTTTTATTGGCGTTCGAGGCAGGGCAACCGAAAATGAAAACTTCCAACATATCTCACCAATTAGAATATAAGGATAACTCAAAATCAGAAGCCGTAGCACTTTTTTTAGCGATTATTTATACGGAAATTGTTAGGTATCGCCCATTTTAATTGCTGAGAGATTATCTTCTCAAATCGTTGATACGGTTGAAATATGTTGTGTATCAGCTACGCCTCTTCATTCGACGGTTAAACCTTTGTGCTTGGACCCACTCCAGAGCGATAAAAAATATTTCCCTCAAAGCGACCTTCGCCAAATAATTTTCATCCATTACACAGAAGGAAAAAAAAACACCTAATGCTATTATATTTTCCTTATTTCACATAAATAGTTTATTTAATAAATAGTATATAACATTTCTCAATACTATTGATAAAACGTTCCTTAATAAATATAAGGTCAGGAATATAAGAAAAATATAAGAAATATAGAGTTATAATTGAAGTGAAAGTATACACGGTAAAGTAGAATAGATATATGAAATGTGGTATACGAGAAGAGAAGCATAAAAAATCGTCATCGTTGCCTAATCTAGATTAAAGGTGTTTTATTTATTATTCAATTCGCAGATGACATAACCCAAATAATATGGAAAAACGACATGCTACAATAGAAAGTCAGTAGCGACATGAGACACTTAATTAATTATGATAAGACAAAAAATATAATTGTTGACCCACAAAACATCAATAGAGTGAAAATCACACATAGACATTGAAAAAAACTAAACGAACGGTGTCGAAACTTGGGCATTGAAAGAAAAGGAACGATATATGATATATGCCTTGGGGATATAATGCTAGCGACATTTGTTACATGTAACATGTCTTGAACAGCTCGCAGAATAAATTCGTCAATTCTGGAAGAACCAATATACAAATTGTGCAACGTTTTTTTTGGCAATGTTATAAACCGAGACGAAATGATAGAGCGAATGATGATCTAAGAGAAAATATAATCACGAGGCAGATCACCAATGAAAAACGCACCTGGTAAAAAAATTGATCAACAACTCTCTCCAATATTGTAGTAAAAATGCTAGTGACCGGGAGAAATTTTTTCAACTGTGCGGGCAATTCGCTATAATTAAGTCCAATGATCAAGACTGCTCTAATAAGAAGAATAAATTATATAATGTGATATGTTAGATTTTATACACGTTTGTCTCACGATGGATTTAATGCAAATTATTATTAGACCTGTGCAGGAAACCTTAGACTGACGATAAGATATGGAATTGAAAAATAGAAGAACATCCATAACAACATGTGGTCGTGACCCAGTGAAACTTGTATGCATTTAAAGGAAAGTGTGGAGATCTATCCTCTTTGTTTCTATCACTTACACATTGTACCCATTAATCAACATAATACGTTATATATGTACGAGTATATCGTCAGTAATAGACTTAATTCTCAATTTGTAAAAAACTGTCCACTTTTTCCTTTGCAATTTGATGTTAAAAGAAGAGTCCTGCGAGAATGCTATCTGCCACCTTCAACACATATGGCGGCTCGAGAGACAAACCTACGATCTTAATTTATTTCCATATTTCTTGAATAAATCAATTATCCATAATATTCCACGGAACATTTTCCTTTTAATTCAAAACTACTTCAAGAGTCTCAAGGTGAAGCTTGTTCTGAATTCTTAAAGGTCGATATTGATTGCTCACAGGACGATATATTAGGTACATTGGCACCAAATTAGAAAAAGATATCAGAGGGCTAATTTAAGAAGCCCCGTCACCTTACGGGTCAGCACAGTTGTTTCCTTTCACTTTCTACATTTACCTATCTTGGTTCACTCTAATCACAACTTTTAAATGAGCCGAGTAAAAGTTTATGCTAAAAGTTTTATCTTTTTTTCATCACGTTAAGACATTGCACATTTCCCAGACATAATATTTTGTTATTCTGTCTCTTAACGATTGTCTTGAATAATTTTGAAAACTTTCATTTCTAAGTCACGTCGCTATGAGTCTTGGAAAACCAAAGTGTAAAAAAAAATAATGTATTCATTTTTATTTGAAACAAAAAAAACGCGTGTATATAAAATGTTATCGCAAAATCGGGAATCATTGGGTAACCTAACAATCTGATTTGAACACACTTTGAAGATTTTTTGCGAGTTTTATTGTCCCGTGGGTATACTAATTCACCTCTCGGTAATTCCAAGGGCAGCTCGCAGTATGGCCGCAAGTAATCTGTGGACCGCAGCAAGTGAGAATCCAATCTTAAACTTTTATTAAGAGGTATGCAGTTTTCTATGATTATTTTTTGTTGACAAGCACGTGTGTCATCGTTCCGAAAATTGTCCGAGATATTTCTGTAAACACGATTTGACGTATCATCCTGTCTGTTTTGCTGTTGTGCAATATGTTTGTTAAACAAATATAAGTCTTGTTATTTATACAGAGCGCTATCACAGAAAGGAGTTGCATTTTATTTGTTTCTTATGCATTTATGGTATGTTTAATGAAATACTATGAATCAAAATTTTGACACGAATGACATTTTAGCGTAGATAAACATATTAAAATATTTGGTCATTGTGCGAAAAGTTTGCGTGACCACACGAAATATACCATGTTTTTTTATTATTTAAAATAATTTCTTATAGTACAAAACTACAACTAATGATTTTTAAATAAAAATAATGAGTATTATTAGGCTGCCCTGTTAACAATATAAGGTCGTTCTGTTAGTGCATTAAGTTATTATTTTTATTTATATATCTATGTTTAGTGCACTAGTTTTAGGTTTTTTTCTTTATTTATATGTGTATTTGGGGGTATATGAGGTGTATGCACAATTTAACCTTTATATAATAAAAACTTATTTTTTTGCACAAAATCTATTTTAAATTTTTGACATGATAAATTTATCTGTGTATTACAAACCGAAGTGGACATAGGACATATTTTAATGACCTTTATTTCTCTTTGTTAAGTTTGCTTTTTGAATATCTGTATAGATTGAGATTTTTTGTTTTAAGACAATTCACCCTGGTGAGTGCTTTGTAAGAATAAATTTTTTGTAGCCATATTTTATCATCGAATATAATTGTTTATTTGTTGTTAAGTTTCCACAATATATTAACTATTGGGCTTCAATTTGATATTTTCACTGAATGTAAAACTAGATTTTACACTTCTTTTTTGTCAATACTATGTTCATTGATAGATCTTTCAAGAACATTGTTTGCAATATACATTTTTTCTAAACAAATATACTCAATATCATAGGTGACATTATTTTTCCACAAAAAATATTTTAAAACTATTCTTGACTCAGGAAAGTAGTCCAGTTTCATACATACTAACATATAAAAAATATAAGACTTTAATCATAAATTTATTTGCAGGACAACATATAATAAATTAATATTCAATTGGAGTCTGAATGGATTATTAATTAAAAGTTTTTGTCCACGATGGATAAAAATCAGCCACTCAAAGTTAAACCAAATTCACCATCGATTTTACAGTCGGGCAATTTTTTATTAAATGAAGAAGAACCCGATCCCTTTGAAGAATTGAGACTAAACATGACAATGGCCGAAAACTTTACTAGTGTAAATTTAACATTGGATTCAATGCCATTGCATTCTAAAGATGAGAGTTTTCTTCTCATAGATTCTGAAGAAAATATGAAAGTAACTAGTCCCGAACAATTTAATCACCTCCTGAACACTCCTAATAATTGCAAACTTAAAGTAGTTTCGATATTTGGCAACTCTGGTGATGGGAAGTCTTACGCTCTAAATAGTGTGAGTGCCTGTTTTTATTATTACGATACTATGTTTATAATTATATGCAAAATATTCTTTACAGAACTTATGCTTTACTGATTTTGTAGTATTATATTAAAATATTGTTTGTCCTCTTTTGACAATCTATGGCTAAATATTAAATTATATTTTCAATATATTGATGATGTGTAGGCACTCAATATCAATTTTACACAATGCTCATGCTTTTAACATATTGCGATTCGGTGGGAATATGGGCTTTTTTGATCACCATTGTGAATCAAACTTAAAACGCTTAGACAGAAGTCTAGTTTTCTACCAGTGGGCCACAAAGGCTGTCACTTGTGCCATATTAAACTGTTTTGTGATGAATAATTCAGGAGCTCATTATCAACGTAAGAGTTGATACATTTATTCACAGAGACATTATTATATGTTTTTGTGATACTTTACTGAAAAAAATCATACTGAAAATTGTCTTACAAAAATATAATTTTACAACAGATACTCTTCCGTAACCAACAAAAGTTCAAAACAAGCAGTAGTCCTGATGGAGGAACCCATGGAGTGTGGGCTGCATTTGAACCAAAAAAAAATTTGCTCTGTCTGGATACTCCACCTTTACATCATCCTAATACTTCAACAACTCTACTCCTTAAGGTAACTTATATTTTAGTATTTTTTACGTTATTTTGTGTTTTAGCTTTTTTTGTTGGAATTTACTCGATTTAGAAAATATCGTACAATTCTCCTTTCACTGATAAATATCTGGTCCTATTTATTTTTAAATTTTGTTACTTTTTTACTGCATTTTGAATTTTCCTACTTCCTATCTATTGTCCCTTAGAATTTAAAAACTAGTTAGCAAAAATCTTTGCTAACCAATCAATGTAATCAAGTGTGTTCTTCAAACCTTCTGCACGGAAGTTCAGCACATTTGCACATTACAATGATTTGGTTTATATATTCAAAGCAAATACATGTTCGATAGTAGCAGAACCAGCAGAATTGAAGCTATCACCCGTAGAAGGGTCTATGATCATTTGAAGGGTTGTTGAAATATACCCTTATACGTGCGATAACTTCAGTTATTTATTGTAAATGTACGGCACTGGTACAAAGAACTGTAACATTGGTGGATGGCTGCTGCACGATACTCGGAGAATTCGGCTCACGTTCAGAAGCGTAGATCGGTGAAAAGGTAGCAGGGTGAAGAGATTCCTCTTAGGCAGGTACTAGATGATTGCAAGTAAAACACAGTAGGCAGAGTGAACTCAGAAGGGGATTTATTTGGCTTTTTCGCTTCTTATGTACAGTCAATCGTTCATCGCAAGCGCCTGTTTTCGCATCTACCTGCCGTAACATCTGGCGAAATGTCACAATTTTCGGAAGTTGTGCGCCTGCAGAAGCCGGCTGGCTTGCGATATAGTCTCGCGGTGACCGTGCATAAGGTACATTTCCGTTGCCGTCGTGCGGTGACCCCAACAAACATTTATTTTATGATACTTACAAAAATACCAAATAAATACACATACAAATATTATACATCAAAACAAACCATGAATTTACATATCAAACCAATTAAGAAAACCAATCAATTATATGTTGTATGATGACGCATACGTCCGATACAGTAATAATATCTAAAATATGAAAATATAAACTACCTTTACAAAACAAAATATTTAACTGGATCTACAAGTCAGACCTAGGCGGTTTCAGCTCATCAGTGTGTGTGTATACCATATATGTATTATATTTTTATTCTGCTAAGTTTTAAAGAGTAAATAACTGTTAAAGGCCCAAATTATTCAAGCTGAATTTGACCTACATACATTTTGGTCAAAGTTCGCTTTATTTTTAAAACCAGAAAAAGAAATTCTGTTAAATGTTTTTGTGATTCATGAGATTTATTTGTTATTTTATTAAAAAAATACATTATGACATTAAAATGATATGGCTTATATATTGTAATTATAATAATAAACACCCAAATCTATCCAAAGTGAAAAAAAATTGTAAAATCTAAAAGCAGATGTCACCCATATAACACATTATTGTCGATAATAATTTAGATAGTTTTGATTTTTAATAACAGATATCGCATTATTTTCACTTAAGTAGATATAATAAGAGGCGTGCTGTAATAATTAAATTATAAAATTTAAATAACTTCCTTTTCTCCACGTCCTGATGTGTTGAATAAATAATTGTCACGAGTGGAGATTTTATAGTTTTGACATTTAGCTGTCAGTTTATTTGTCAGGGCGGTATTATTGTGACAATATGGTCTTTCGTAGGCAAAATTCTTAACCTTTTTTTTCGTTTTTAAGAATACATATATAAATTTTTGGTTTATTTGTCCTCAAGCATTTTATAACAACAGTTCTGAAACATTATAAAAAACTCTAAAACTGCATAACACGGGTTAATTGTCTAGTATTACAATATTATTGCTGTCTTAAAGTTACATATTTTGTACTTTATTCTCTAAAGCACATTTAAAAACATAGAAAGAACAAAACAAAACATCCCACCCCTTATATGGTTACTAGCCAGTATTGAGATGAAATCTAGAAATAGTTTCACAGAGTGCAAGAACTGACAATTGCTCCTACTAAACTAGTTTTCTGAAGTTGAAATAAAGAACACCTGATAACTGAATGAAACTCTCAACAAAACGGCACCTGGAGATCAACAACCTTAGCCTACTTGGAGAGCCCTGAATAGGCTCTGAATAGGTGTGACTAGATGCAAGTTGAACATTTAGAGATGGGGTTTCGTGAACTAGTGTAGCATAGAATATGATTGTGGGGCTATACAGAACTCAACATATACTAGTTTGTCTGAACATCGAGACTACTACCTTGATCAAAAAGTTTTAGGACTGGTCACCGTGTGGCGCTGTCAGTCACCAGATTGGAATTCTTTTTTTTTTTAGGTTACCACATCTATCATTGACACTTCCCTCTAAATTTCAGCGTCATAGCTTGACATTTGTAAAAGTTACGCTGTACTGAGTACGTGTTTTTGATTTTTTACAAGTTTGAAAATAGCATCAACTGTGCACCTACGAGTTTGCATTAAATTTTGTGTGAAAAATGGATTTAACGGTCTGCAGACCTTGGAAATGATGGAGAAGTGTTTTTTGGTGACACGAACGCTTCAGAAGTGGTCGTGAGTCGGTCGAGGATGACGAACGCAGTGGCAGTCGAAAACTGATGAAAACATCGATAAAACCAAAGAAATGTTGGCCGAAAACCGCCAATTGACCATCAGAGAGCTGACAGAGGACTTAAACATGGCTTATGAATCCACTCAAGACATTTTGGTTAGTGATTTGGGCCTCAGACGTGTCGCTGCAAAACTGGTGCCGAAAGATCTCAATTTCATGCAAAAAAAGGACCCTATGAAATCGCGAAAGACGTGATTTCCATGAGTTTTTTACCAAAAACAACACAAATACTATCCAGCCTTCGAATTCACCTGATCTGGCTCCCTGCGACTTTTTACTGTTCAACCAACTTAAAAAACCACTTTGTGGAACGCGTTACAGCACCCGAGAGGATGTCATGAAAAAATCGAAGACGGCTCTGATGGACATACCGAAAATTGAATACCAGCGGTGTTTCGAGGATTGGATCAAGCGCTGGCTCCCCTTCAAAGTACTCTCCATCAACTGCAACACACTGGTTAAGTGTGTTGCAGTCGATGGGGAGTACTTTGAAGGGGACCATATCGATTTTAATGAATAAACTTATATTTTCGATTTTATGAATAAAGTCCTAAAACTTTTTGATCAAGTTAGTATGCTCAGGGATGATGGATGCGAATAATTGGAATATTATTGGAAATACATGACATAATTGATGATTGATTGGTCATGGAAATTAACATATTTCTCTTGGTCAGTTATTAGTTGGTAATAGACTTTTGCTTTAATTAACTAAAATGAATGTGTTGGTATTGAGTATCTGCCTTACATGATGTTTCACAGGATTTGAAGGTTATTCATGTTTGAAGAGCCCTGACGATGAAAACTGCAACATTCTCGAAAAATCAGCTGCAAAATGGGCTACAAAAACGCAGTTGTAAACTCTAAAATAGATTATGTAATAGGTAAAAATTATTAACATATTTAATAATTTTCATTTTCTACATTTAATTTCGTACCTTACAAAAGTACTCTTTATATAGATTTTTTTAGATGGAAATGTGTTTTAATATTCTATAACCAACAGATAATTATTGTAGATTATTTTTACTTATAATAAGTTGTGAGATTCCTATCTTTGTGCAATTTTTAGAATAAAAACCTGTAATGAATTGAGTCAAATAGGTTTAATCTACCTACTGTCTATATCACATCATATCTGTTGAATCATTGTGTTATATGGTACTATGTAGGAACAAACATCACTCGAAAGCGATTTGTAAAGTTGCCATTAAGTATCACGAAAATATAAGTTTAAAATGTAACTTACAAAATGTATGTTTTACCTAATACTTACATTCCAAGACATTTTTCTGTTGGGATGGGCAGAGAGAACCTCAAACTTTCCTTCGCCTTCTCTGCATCCGCATTTTCTTCAGTTTTGTAGATATTTATTTGAAAATTAAAGAAAATATAATAGTCGCTTTTGAACTCTTATGCAAAATTTAAAAGCTTCTTACTTTCATCTTTTATATATTCTAGTCAAATTAAATCCATGTAAATTAACACGTTCCGCGCCGCGTAGGTCACCGGTGACCTACCATGTTTTTGACCAGGGCGCCACATAGGTCACCGGTGACCTACGTGTTTTTTTTTTATAAACAGTCCCAGTGCGCCAGCGGTCACATTTACTACGAATTTTAACATTGAATGTGAACTATACGGCGCCCCTGAATATAACGCACATAAAAACTTCCAAAATTTTGTTTGAAAATGCAATTATTTTTAATAAACCTCCAGGTGTACATGAGCAAGCTATATAATTAAAAATTAAGTTTAATTAATAAATGATGTAAGGAATATGAATTAAGAGGGTACAATATCATCTTTTCTTTTTGTCATCTTTGCCATCCATTTGTCACACTCTGGACATTTATGAGGGTGCATTGTCTATGCAACATTGTGACCCTTTTTTTTGGAGCTATTGTCTCAGTAATCATAAGAGATTATTATGTTATGGCGTAACACTATAGCATATTACATAAATAAATAAAAAATATAATAAGTAATAAATTAGGCATGCTACAATTTGTTTCGACTACAAAAGTTTATGTTGCATATACATGTATTACCGTACGACGCCCCGTAGGTCACCGGTGACCTACGCTCACAATATCACCTAAAATCAGTTTATTTTTAAAAATAAATCATTATTTATGAAGCCTATATATGTATACATAATATAAACTATAATTTGTTTAGTGGCGCAGGTACTTATTTTCTCAAAATGTACTGCGGCACGGAACGTGTTAAAAGTATTGCGAAGTTATTTTATTTTCTTCTAAAGTTTTTGCAAATTTGTAATCAATGTGTTAATTTCAATCATTATCTGAGAGTCTAAATAACATAACTCTCTTATCTCACATATTAAATTTTAACATATGCGCTGATACTATTTAAGTTTTTTTAGTTTTAATCTTAATGTTTATCAAGTTAAGGAATGCTCGTGTCAAGCCTTATCTCTGATGTCACATAATGAAATTAAACTTGAATAAAAACTTTATAAAAGTTCATTTTATATGGTACAATTTGTCAACGTAATACTGACATCAGCGTTATTATATAAACAAACATATTACATACTATTACACATTAGTCTTGCCTTTTCTCGTGAACTTTCTTTTGAACTTTTCTTTCTACATGTTTATATGATTTTGTTGTTTCCTACTTCACCGATATCTTCTCTATCAAATGATTTTGTCACTCAGTTGCAAATGTCTCATCGATCTAGTTTGTTAATTTCAACCTAAGGACTGTTTTTTTTACACATGTCACCCCAAGAGCAAATTAATGTTAGCTTTCAACCCGAAATATCCGCAGGACATCGTATGCTAGGAAGGGAATCTAAAAGGTGGTAGACGACAGCTGGTGTTCTACTTCCCAAGAATGACTTTCACAACATAACAGATCCAAGATCTACAACAAGAAGAAGAATCTCCTAACCCTCATTCTTTCCCTGGCTCTATCCCAACTCATTGTCTGCGAAGACTGTTGGGGTCAGCTCTCCTCGTCCTCAGGTTGTATGCTCTTCTGTCCCGGACTACGTCCCCCAGGCCGTGCCTCTGCATCAGGTTATCTTTTTGCACCACCCATGAATTCTTTGGTCTTCCTCTGGTTGTTATTCGAGGAAGATCCACGGAGATTGCCTGGTTCACAATGTGATCGGGTGCTCTGCGTCCAACGTGCCCATACCATCTCAATCGCCTCTCCTCCATCTTGCTGTTGATGTCTGTAACACCCAGGCTTCCACGAATGCGTGAGCTTCTTATTTTGTCTCTTAGGGACACACCTGCTGACCATCTTAGCATGCGCATTTCAGCAGTTTCTAATCTCCTAACCCTCATTAAATCCCTAAAGTCATTTTTGGAAGGCTTGGGTTTGCTCTTCTGGTCAGATAACTATGATTGTTAACCAGCACTCAGTTTTTAACATTTTCAGACAATTATTATACAGAGCTGTTTATCGGTGGATTGTCTGTAGAGTAATGGTTCCATATTTGTTTTTTTTTAATCTATGTTTTTCTTCCGACCCACCTCAGACATATATCCTATCAATCTGTTGTTTTCTTTGAACACCCATTTCATAATCACTTGTGCAAGTGTGAAAATGTATTTCAAATAATTAAATATTTATTTGGCAATTTAGCTGTATCTTTCATTGTCGAAATAGCTCGATACAAATAATTCCATATTTGATATAATGAGCTTCGTATGTTGAGCTAATAATAATCATTATAATTTTAAGGTTCTCGCTGTATCAGATGTGATCATATACAGAACGCGTGCTGAGAGGCTACCTGCAGATCTTTATACTTTTCTAGGTCAATCATCACAAGCCCACAGGGACCATTTTCAGGCAAGTAGTATATATAATTTTGGTAAATTTAAATAATAATATAGCCTTTGTAAGAAATTTTCAGATATTACTAAAAAGGATGTATCACGTGGAATACATTTTCTTTGGCTTGACAAAAAGATAATACACATATTTATTTAAAACAATCTGGCGTGCTTATTGTCTGGTGACAATCTCTTCCAATCAACCAGACAAAAGTACATAAAGGAATTTACAAAGAAATTTACATCACAAAAAATATTCAAATTATTATTAATTTGTACAAAGTTTATGAATAATGTACAACAAAAGTGAAATTTAAAGACGAAGTGAGTCTAACATTAGTTGACAACTAGTTTCAGACTCTGGAACCAACTAATGTAAGATTTAGGTGAACTAGGAAAGCCAATTAACAATCTTTGCTCGAGTGTAATGCAAGTCCATGATCGGAAAGACACTGAATATTTTCAGCGAGAAAAATTAAAATTATAATGGCTTTTAAAAGTTGATGAAAAGACCGTGAATGTCCCTGGTGAACCTGAAAGACCTCTCGCAAGTAATTTAAAAATTCATAAAACCTCATTTAACGCAATTAATTCTGTCTGTAATTACCCCATACTAAGCGAAATTGCGTAAATACGATAAGCAATAGGAAAAATTCTAATTAATCCACCATGATATAGTTTGAAAATAAAACTACATATATTATATTACTAGGTTAGTCAAAAAGTTTTGAAAGCGGAAATGAAAATACATTTTTTTTGGGGGGAAATCACTTTTATTGCTCAGTATAGTCTCCCACAGTAGCGGGTGGCTCATTAGTGCTCTCGTGCACCGAACTACTAAATTTATATAACAATAATCACATAAAGAAGTATCGAGAAAATGTATATTATTATAACAATATTTATGAAAAATAAATATATTTACGATATTTCGTATGTCGACATGGCTCACTACAATATGCAACTCTATTTGTTAGAGCACATTTTTTCTATACATGTGTTTTGCATCCAGGCGCATTCTGCGAGCATGTGTGCGTAATATTACACGAAGAACTCGTCCGTGCGCATTTGATTCCGTCCCAAAATCACAATATTTTGCTTTGAAATTAGGAGAGAACAGTAAAGATGAGACAGCTATATTTGAATAGGAATTTCAAGTCATTCTGGTGCACGCACGTATCAACTTCGGTAAATATCCGAGTGATCTCGGAAACACCCGAATGACGGGATATGGTAGTAGGCTGGGATAATAATACAATACATCAATTTAAAGTTTTTTTTTTAAATATGGGTCCCGCATAGAAGGGATGATTTGTTCCTAGCGTTTAAACTGGGGCGTCTTTTTAGTACATATATCTTTGCGAGTATATGTCTCCAAATTAACAAACGTTTTTGCTTAATTAGATACCGACTTTCTTCCTTATTTGTTTTGTTTAGTAACTTGTAAGAAATTCCGTTTTCGATTTCAATGATATTTTTGCAGTTTCGGCTAGTGGTTAAACGCTTATCTTTCTATCTACTCGTATATAATATTACGAGCCATTTGCAAGATAAACATAACTATTTGGATTATTTATTGTGTTTGTTTGCGTAAATTTATCCAAAAAATTCTGCCACAATGTGTCATTTTATTCAAACAATTGCAATTTAAGAATTAAGATCCCGTCATAATTCGTAACAATATCATATCAATGAGTTTGAAAAATGTGTTCAAAATGTGCGTAATTTCACGGACAATTTTCTTGAACCACCGACTAAACGATTAAAATCCTCGAAGTCAAGTTATTTGTAAAGAAGTCTGCGATACAATTTTGTGTGAAATGAAACAACGTTTTGCATTCACCAATCACCTAACTGCAGCAAAATTATTCTATTGCGAAAAATTTACCGAGCATAGGTCAAAATTTCCCGAACATGATTTTTTTTGACGGTAAAATATAAGATTTTTTAAATAAAGTTCAATTAAAAGGTGAACTCAGTGCAATTTATGCTCGCGATGATTTTGCCAATGCTGATGGCGCTTTGTCTATTTTATAATACTGGTTTACTAGAAGATTTTTCTCAGACTGTAAAGTTACTTAAACTCGTATGCACTATTCCAATGACTTCTGTTGAGAGTGAAAGGTGTTACTCTACGTTAAAAAGGATAAAATCATTTTTGAGAAATCCGATAAGCCAGGACAGACTGAATGCTTTACTACGAGTAGTATCAATATTAAGCATCGAAAAAGAGCTAATTCAATCTATACCTGATTTCAACAAAAGGGTCAATGAGGTTTTCACTAAACAAAAAGAGCCGATAATAGAACTTCTTTATAAATAGGTATGTGATATTTTTTTTTCTTTATATTATTTAGTACATGGATACCTACTCTGGTGAACCCCCAATTATTTTGTCCACTGGCCGCCACTGGTCTCCCATAAGATCAATACACTTGGTCCAACGATCTTCCAACTTTGTTGTCCCATCACGGAAGTGACTTTCTGGAAGGCCTGCAAAATACTCCTCTACGACGGCTATAACCTCTTCGTTTGATGAAAAATGCTTTCCACGAAGGAATTTTTTGAGGTGTGAGAACAGCCAGAAGTCAGAGGGAGCTAAATCTGGCGAATAGGGTGGATGCTGCAACAATTCGTAGATGTCGCTTTCAAAACTTTTTGACTAACCTAGTAGATGGTAAAAATATTAAAAAATAAAAAATAATACATTTTTATTTACTGAATGAATACATAATTAAATGATAAATTTCTTATGCAAAATATTAGAGCAATGATGTTTGAATATAGCTTGACATTTTCATTTCATCATGTCATTTTCGATAACTGGCTCTGTCCAAATTTCATCATGTCATTTTCGATAACTGGCTCTGTCCAAATTTCATCATGTCATTTTCGATAACTGGCTCTGTCCAAATTTCATCATGTCATTTTCGATAACTGGCTCTGTCCAAATTTCGGCACATCTTTCATATTCGGGTCTGCATCAAATAAAATTCCCTTTGCGCACTCAATGTGATCGAATGCTTGCTCGAGTTCTTTGCTGTTAACTTCTTAACAATCTCTTGTTCTTGCTCACACTCCTTATCTTCTTCTTCATACGCACGCTGTTCTTCTAGTTGAAAGAGATCATCCTCCCTTGAGGTCTGTAATGAGTCCAGCGAATGAGTCCAGCGAATATCTCTGTCTAAATGAGTCCAGCGAATATCTCACTTCTTTTTAAAAAGTCATATTATACTTCTTGCAGTATTCAGTAACTGATGGACAAAAATACGAGTTGAAGCACTCCTCAAAAATTGTTTTGGTCACCCACGCTTTCTTGTTTGATTTCCAAATCACTGACAATCTTTGTTGGTTACATCCTGTTAATGCTTTTGGATTTTGTGATCTATCAACTATCTTAAGGTTAGGCTCAAAAACGCCTTTTGCATTGCCTCCCAATAAAATCGTAAGGTGACCTTTAGCTACTTTGTATCCTCAAAGTTCAGTTACCACGCAGGCACAGGAGAGGAGGGCAAATGATACGAGGGTAGTCCCAAAAGTACCCGACCTAACAAAGAAAACACAAAAAATTTAGGAAAAAATATTTTTATTTCTCAACATAGTCTCCTTTCAGCTCGACACACTTTTCCCAGCGATGTTCAATAGCTTCAATACCCTGTTTATAGTGAGAACCGTCGAGCGCCTCAAAATAGCCATCAACCGCAGATTCCACCTCTTCATTGTTGGCAAATCTTTTACCACCGAGCCATTTTTTCAAGTTTGGAAAAAGAAAATAATCCGAGGGGGCTAAATCTGGCGAATAGGGTGCGTGAGGAAGCAATTCGAACTTTAAATCATTGATTTTGAGCACCGCGATAACGGATGTGTGAACTGGTGCATTGTCTTGATGAATGAACACTTTCTTTTTTGCCAAATGCGGCCGTTTTTTCTTGATTTCATCACTCAAACGCTGCAATAAGTTCGCATAATACTCGCCGTTGATTGTTTTTCCTTTTTGAAGATAATCAATAAAAATTATCCCACGCACATCCCAAAAAACTGACGCCATGACCTTGCCTGCAGATGGAACTGTCTTCGCCTTTTTTGGAGCCGATTCTCCCCTTTCAGTCCATTGTTTTACTGTTCCTTCGTCTCAGGTGTGAAGTGATGGACCCATGTTTCATCCATGGTTATGAATCGACGCAAAAACTCGGCTTTATTGCTGTGAAACATCGCCAAACACTCGATTGAAACATCTTCACGACGCTGTTTTTGTTCCATTGTGAGTAAACGCGGCACCCATCTTGTGCACAGCTTTCTCATGTCCAAATTTTCAGTCAATATGCGATGTACAACACTTTTTGAAATGCCTACCATGTCTGCTAGCTCGCGCACTTTCAATCGACGGTCATCCAATACCATTTTGTGGATTTTCTTTACCATTTCTGGCGTGGTCACCTCATTTGGTCGACCACTGCGATGTTTGTCTTGGCAGCTCGTACGGCCTCGTTTAAACTCTGCCACCCAATATTTTACTGTTGTAAATGAAGGAGCAGACTCCCCCAGAGTAGAATCTACCTCGACTTTGATATTAGTTGGACTTAGACCTTTCAAATGAAAGTATTGTATCACGTAACAATGACCAATTTTTTCCGTGTTTACAAATTCACTGAGAGCTTTCACTATTGATGGCTGTCAAACAAATACTAAACAACGTAGCGTCATAAAACTTGAAACTTAAGCTTTATAAGTTTAGTACTTTCTACCATAGTAATTTTTTAAAGCAACAACCGCCATCTATACGTCAGGTCGGATACTTCTGGGACCACCCTCGTAACTGCATTAACTGATTCATTATCATTGCCGGGCCTTGCAGTCGAGGATCCCCTCGCGACTCCAACGTCAGTCCTGAACCGTTCTCCCACGTCGATCGTGTGATCTTCTGTGAGAGAACAGTCCGATCCCGGATGCGGATTAACTGATTAATCAGCCGCTCAAAGCGGGAAATAGTATAATTTTGCTCAAGCGCGGCAATTGATTTTCTCGCAAACCGTATTCCCGTTAAGCGAGGTACGAGAATCATAATATTGTGTCTGGTAGCTAATAGTGCCGCTACACTTATCCTTATTAGACGAGTCATTATTCATGATGAAAAAAAACCCTTTATTCTTTTGGGAATTTTTTAGAAAAATATAGGGATATTTAAATATCCTTATAGAGTCGATAGTTGAAAGACGCATCAACATCATTCACATTATTGTTATTGTTGAAGAATTAGTAGAAGGAATTAACAACAAACAATAATAACTTGCGTAACATTATTAAGAACCCTCTTTACTCCTTAGGTGGAGCGTATGATTACCTTACAAGATGAACAACCCCATAAGGTAATAATAAAATCTCAACATGTCTATGCATTGTAGGAAACTTTGTATATTTATTATCAATCTTTGTTTGTTTTTAAGTATATATTTCTCATTTAGTTGATGAGTATAGCAGGTATATATTGTTCTGTTATACTACTAATACTTACACTTAAAGCACGTAGTATTGGTGAATATGCTAGAAATTTTAGGGAGATAAGGTGATCAATGTTACGCCCTGAGACTGAAAATATATTAAAAGGCCTGATGGGAAAATTTTTATGTGAATTACTTATTAGGCCACAATTCTTCTGTAGTAGTACAATTTTTTTATTTATTTATTCCTTTAATATAGTTGTTGCTACACGTGTAATTTGTAAAAACAGAAATGTTGATACAACTTATTAAATATATAATAAAGGAAAGTATTAATGCAATGAAAATAGTGTTTGAATTAAAATCCTTAAGATATAAATTGGCAAACTGTTATTTTATATGTTTACTATCCTTTGCAGAAGGTGTTGCAGAGTGTGGGTCACCAAGTGGAATTAGGGGGGCCTTTAAGTACTCGAGGACCTGCAGTCATCATCTGCCATGAACCTACACATACTGCTCCTCTCACTACAGGTTAATAACAATAGGATAAACTTTTTTACTATATTCAATTTGATCGCAGGAATAATGTAAATTATTAAATTTCATTTGGTCAGTTATCCACTAGATTATAGAACTTATAAATATCATAATTTATATTTAACTCAAGGTAAAAAAGAATTGGTTATTAAAATTATGTTAACATTATAACAACATCTATCCAAAGAGTGTAGCTAAAATCCTTCCTCAATTGTATGGGATTGTCTGTCATCACAGATAATGTCGTCATTTCTCAGCTCCTTTCAACTACATAAAATTGATTTCGTACATTCTCTCCTAAAGCATCCTGATTTGATTTACCTATATACGATATAGGTAAATCACATCAGGATGATTAAACGTTTTAAAACATTTTAATCATACAATCACGTATGTATGATTAAAATGTTTTATTCACTATAGAATCGATCCATGAACCTCAATTTAAGAGGACGACTGCAATCATTTTAGAATTACTCCGCATAGGTGGTCATTATTAACAAGGTTGATTCTATCATATGATGCGAAAACAAAATTCTTCCTGTCTTTAGTAAGTAAGGTCGACTTTGTTAGTTCTAACCCTCCATATCATCTTATTTTGTAAGTGAGGTCGACTTTGTTAGTTCTAACCCTCCATATCATCTTATTTTGGACAAACTTTTGCATTACTCATAGTGCTTGAATGTCCTCGTCCACAACATCTATCCATCTTTTCTTTGGAAATTATCTTCTCTGAACGTTTCAAGCAAACATCATTTGTAAAAGTATGAAATATATTTTTAATAATGGCTATTATTTATAGGTCAAACTGGGGAAACACCAGAAGAACAAATAAGAAACCATATCCAAAGCCTCGGCATGAGTATTGAAGGATTAGGACCTCTTTATTACACCCCAGTTCCCCCTCCTTTATCGCTACAGGACAAGGTGTCAACTGTTCTTAACGATCATCTCAGAAACTTAGCCACAAGGTTTGATTTATTATTTATAGTTAAGGCATTAACACTGTTTAGGTTTAAATACATTGTAATTTGTTTAATAAATCCACTTTATATAACGGTATAACCCTACCGGTTTCAAGGTTTTCACCTCATCATCACAGGAGCACAAACATGACTCTTTCACCTCATCATCAGGGGAGGGGAGATTATTGTTTGTGCTCCCCTGATGATGAGCTGAAAACCTTGAAACCTGTAGGGTTATACCGGTATATAAAGTGGAATAAACAGTGTTTGATTAAACAAATTACAAAGATTCGATTTATTTATTTTATCTAGTTGATTTCCGTCTTTTAGCAATATATTTTTTGAAACAAATTTGTTTGGCAAGATATATAATAATTATAATTTGAGTCTGCTTGTCTGTATGTGAGTCTATAACAATTGGCACAGTTATGGAAAATTAATCTCATAACATAAAGAAGTCAAACTGGAGTTCATTGTTAATTTATTTTTATGTTTTTGAAAAAAGTAAAAAAACTTAATATATTATACAATACACATTATATGGCTTGACATCTTTACAGAATAATGTTTTTTGGGGAAAATTCTAATGAACTTTTTCTTTCCCTTACTATTCTAAAAATGTGTGAAGTTTAATATTTTTATTTTTGGAGGAACATTTTATTTAAAAACATAATATACATTATTTATTTATTTTACATGACATTGTTTTCATAATACGGTTGATTTTGTTTTATAATGATGAAAATAATAAAGGAGCAAATGTTATAACAAAGAAAGTCAAAATCAATGTCTGTTAAAATTATGATTTACAATAGCATTGGGGTGAAATTAGTTGTATAACAGTAGTCTGAATCCTGTAGAAATACAAACCTGAAAAGAATAAGTGGTTTGTTAATGTTTGACAGAATAAAACAATGTAGTGTTTAAGGGTAAATGTAAACAAAAGACTGATGTGTTAAGTATGATCCAACAAACAACTCAAGTGGTTTTAACATGTACAAATGCAAGACTGACAAAAGAAATCTATAATGTTAAGGTGAATGGTAGTTGTCATAGAGGAAGACCAAGAAAAGTATAGTTAAACCAAGTGAATGGAATTTTGAATGAAGGAAATATATAAAGCCAGAAAAAACTGAAATAGTATTGATGCGCATGAGGTGCAATGTGTATTTGGGTTCCACAGTTGCTGAGATTGGGGGTGTCATGGATGGGCTGTCTTTTTAATTATAAGAGAATCAGGGATTCATGAATCACAACCTTTAGTCTGAAGACAAAGTGTTGGCTGTTTAGTGTTTAGATCCTGTTTATTTTGCCATACGGCTCTGAATCTTGGCATGTTACCTAAGTCCATTAAAGAAGACTGCTTTGGTGAGGTGCTTGAGATGTTTGGGTCACATATTGAGGATGCCCTCTAGTAGTTGACCAAAAGCTGCACTTATGACTTGATGAATCAAACGCCCATTCACCTGTGTTTTGAAGGGGATTCCCAGTTTTGTCTAATGTGTGAAAACGTGAAGTGCTGGGCTCTGGACCAACCTGGATAGAAGTAATATATTTTGGATAAAAAGAGGGTTTAGTTTAATTATAAATTATGTAAGTTGCGATTGAAAAGTCAAACGCTCGGTCTTTTTGCTCACTCTGTAAGAGAAATGTGATGGTATTTACATAATGTCATCACATCATATTTAAACTAATCTAATAATGATTTTTTTGATTTAACAGACAGTACAGGAGTCCTGATGCTGTGCTGAATGCTCTGACCATTCTCTCAGATCGTATTCGAGGTCGCCTTACCTGTGATAGTCCTTGCAAAGCCTGCTCAGCAAAGTGAGTATAACTTTCATTGATTATTTTTATTCATAAATATTTTATTTGCTTTATTTGTAAATCTCAGCAGCACATTTCAATTAGTGTTAAAACAGAAAGATGGAACTTTTTATATTTGAGAACAAGTACTCGTTTCAAATTAAAAAAATATTTAATATTATTTCACAGTTGCGAAGTAAAACATTCTGTTTTATCTTCATAGATAAATCTAAAATATTTATGCTCTAATTATGGTAACAATATGACAAATATTTTGGTCTAAATATTATAATTTATATTGACAGTCAATTTCAGATTCAATATTTCAACACTCAGATTTCTTTGTATAATTTTGCCCAGTTTACTTTGAATAGAATTGAGCAATATTTGTAGAAAAAGCAATATTTTAAGATCTAGAATTTTTTATGTTTAAGGTGCTCAAAATCAATGGGCCACCTAAAAGACGACACTGTGCATCATTCAAATAAGAAATGCAGGTATTTATATTTAAAATAAAAATATATATAATTATTTATATTTTCAACCTTGTGAGAAATCAAACAGATTGATAATGAAATTATTCAATTTTTATTTTTATTCTGAAGATAAAATGTTGGCTATTTGACACTGGCTGGGATCCTATGCTATGCGGCTCTAAATCTCAGGATGTTACCAATTCCTAAAAAGCTTCTTCTAAGGTATCTTCAGAACAGATAGAACTGCATGACAAATACGAATGTTAATTTTCAGAGGGAGCAGCAGCTTAATACCTCCCCATATGGGTGAGGTTGACTGCATATTTTTTAGTAATGTTGGAGGGCTGTTTGAGAAAAGTCTTTCAAAAAGTTCAAAGCATAATATTTATTTATTTATTAACAATTGATGGCATAGAAATATAACCCTTATTGCCAAGTTCGTACTTTTCTCCCATTATGAAGAGAGTTTAGCTCTTTTTGTCGAAGGGCAGCTAGCCCTCGACAGGAAAAAAAATCTCCCTCTACTTCAAAAATCTTTGTCCATTGTATCAGTTAAGAGACACAGGTGATGCGTTTGCAAAAACAAAAATCAACCATTCAACACGAAAAAAAAGGATTTTCAAATGTTCAATTAAAATGTCATTTCATCCCACTGACAAGCACCCCATCACTCTTATATTGGGCTGATGCAAAAATTATTGCCATTTCAATGGTACTTATTTGCAAATATTTTTTTTATTATGAAGCATGTTTTTTTATAATTCCTTAAAGGGACACTATATGATTTGGCCAGTTTATTTTCGCCTTCAGTCATGTAACAAGCCTAATCCTAAAATTGAGGATGCCCCAGAATAAAATTCATATCCGAAATCGCATATTATATGAATTTCAAAAATGAAGCAATTCAACTACTGTTACTAAAAATATCTGTCTTCGTACTCATCACATGACAAAAATCTAAGAATCCTTATTGATGAAAATCACAGTTGACGTTATCATGTCTTCGAGATAAGCCACAAAATCTTTGCTTCTCTACATTCTCTTGAAAGGTTGCATAGTTTTCTGCCTATTTTATGTCAAATATTACTGTCCCAATGTCTTATACTTCCATTACTTGATTACGGTGACATGTTATTTGAATGCCAACAAGATGTTGGTTAAGTTAGAGAGCCTCCAAAATGTTTGCATCCGATTCATATTTAACCTAAAGAGCCACATATTAGTTTCGGACACACTTCATTAGATTTAAATCAGGCAGTAAAGGAACCTTCACATTTTGTTGACATTATTTTATATGCTTAATAATCTCAATTCTCCATCATATCTTCGTGGAAAATTCCACTTTCTTTCAGAACACAGACATTTTCTTCACTCAAGTGATAAGAGACTGCTTTGCATAGCAAAACACATGCATACTCGACGTGACTAAGGAATGAACTTCCAAGAGTTATCAGATCAAATCTCTTATTTCCAATCTTATTTAAAACCAAAACCGTTCTCTTGTTATTTTCTCAACCTTGACATAGTGAGGAGTATATTGAGTTGACTAGTTTTGTGTCATTATAATATAATATGAAGTTGTTTCCTAAATTCGCCATATCACCTTTTTTGAGTCCAATGATACTAAATAGATTTTTTTAAAACCATAGCCATCAATAGGAGAGGCAAAATTGTAAATAATGGTGATACCATACTATCCGCTAATACAAAAAAGGTGGTTAGCAATTTGACATGGTACTTTTTATAATTGAATTTATAAATAATTTTTATCATTGAATAAAATCAATAACCCTCATAATAATTTATTCAGTGTTTTTAAGGTTTGATGTTTTGAGTAATATTTTGATTTGAGGTGCATGGTCTTGCGGTAACGCACTAGCTTTCCGTGTGGAAGGTCGCCGGTTTGAATCCCACGCTGTGCTACTCCCCTCAAATGGCACAGGCATTTTTTTCCGCCTAGTATTTGAGGGTATAAGGATACCTATGACTTCCGTCATATCTATTATTTCAAAAAAGAAACCATACCGATGTTCTCTGATCATCTCACTTCGGCATGGCCGGGGAGCTTGCCGATGTGTGACAACTCACTCACTTGAAGGAAAAAAGAATAAAAAAAACTCCACGGCACAGCTGCGCTTTCCAACTGAAGTTTAGGATATAAATTTATATCTTTATGTCATCTTGTTTTTTCAGATACCAGCATCAGTTTGAAAACAAAATGTATATGTGTCGGAAATGTAACAAGAAGGTATGTATTATTCTTTACATTTTTTTAATTTATTTTAAGTTGACTTAAATATTTTTCTCCCAATACACATATTGAGTTGAAATCTTGAGATATACTCTCATGTTTTGGTTAAAAGAAAATTGTTGGAAGAACTCTGAGTAATCATAATGACTGCTCAAGATCTTATAACACTCAATCAAGTCTCCACTCAATCAATGAAACAGTAATTATATATCTGGTTTCTAACAGGCAGAAGAGGTGTGGGAACCTGACACTCAGGAGTCATGGTTGGGGCTAGCTCGCTCAGCTTGGAACGGTTATGAGCTACATTGCGTTGACTGTGGTCCCATTTATAAGTAAGTTACTCGTATCAACTTTCATCATATTTATTCTGTTTATTTATTGGGTCCCATTGCTTACTATGTGAGAAGAATGTTAATAGTTTTTGTTCAACTGATATATTTGTTGAATTTGTTCCTCTGGAAAATACATGTATTTTAGTCATCTTTACAGTGCATTATATATTACAAATAAAGCAAATTCTAGGACTTCCCAATTGAAAAATGTTAACAGTTTTCCTTTAAAAAGATGTTCTCACAGCTTTAGGTAGCTACTTCTAAAAACTACTTTGGGGTTTTTTCAGTATTTTATGACTTATCATTTTCTCTCATTACAAGGATCCAAGTACTTGAAATGTTGGCAATTCTATTATTTCGACCTCGTTCTTTGCACATTTTTCTTTGTTGGAGATGAGAATAATGAGGACTCGTCGAGATTTCTTCTCCTTGTATGCAATACTAAAAAGTATCCACATAAACATGGTAACCCTCATTCAAATAGAGGCCTATTTTCCATTTGCTCCAAGAAAATGGAGCTGTTTTCAATTTCTTATGATTTTTTAATCATGTCCTTTGATGTAGCTTTGACTACAGAATGGTGCTATATAAACTTTCTATTATTTCTAGGAGCAGACAGTATTGGTTTGGAAACAAGACTCCAGAAGAAGAATCCACTGTAGCAACTGAAATTGTGCATGTGTGGCAAGGGGTGAGATATTATTCAATAGTACCAATTTCTCTCTGGCCATAGGAGCTTTAATGGCAAACTCTTAAGCTTCAATCTTGTCCCTTCGCCCTGTTGCAATTTTTTGCAGTCATCTGGATTAATACACTGAGCACATTCTGTGATACTCTGACGATAATGGAGTCAGTAATTGCCGAAGGGAACTCCACTTAGCCTTACATCGGTTCATCTTCGGACTGATTGGCTATTACGATATAGTGGTGTTAAAGGATAGTTTTGTTGCATTTCTTTACGATAGTTTTTTTTTGCATTAGATGGCAACTTGCTGGACTGTTTGAATTCCAGGTCTTAAGCCACTTTACAAGAAAAATTTCATCATTATCTTTGAACCGATTGGCTAATCCGATTTGGTGGCGTCAGGTTTTGTCACATTTGAACTTTTTTTGTAAAAGTACTGGCGACTTTGTGGGTTGTCTGAACTCCAGGCCTTAAGTCACTTTATAAAAAAAATTACTGCGATGTGAGTCGTTTTCCTTCTCCCGTGATGCCACCTTCAGTCCATCGTCACTACCATTCTTTTTACACTCAGGTGTGTCGTTACCGGGGAAGGAGTCCCTTTGGGTAATTCCTTCTTCGTCACTGCATGATATCACGCTCATAAAAAAAATAAAGAAGATTTCGATCCTCTAAGGTAGATCACACTGGACAGGGACTTATTTTGTCCTTCATAATAGACATGGTGGTGGCAGGATCGAACTGAACTGTATGTATTTGTCCAACCATACTTTCCGTAGTCTTCCTCTGTCACACCTTCCATTCACGTTTGCACTATATATTTGTTTTGTTAGTCTTTCTTCATTCATTCAATGTAATTTAACCTAATTTATGTATCTTAGTTAACATTTTAAAAAATAATATAAAAATCTTTCACTTCTTTCACGTTTTTTTGTGTTCCGTAAATTTTCAAGTAAAATACATTGTAATGAGCTCATTTATATTGTGCCATTCAGTGAACTATGCTTTTAAAGTGGTGCAAGAGAAAAATAAGACAGATCTGGTCTACTTAATGGATACTATAATTGTTATAGCTAATTTTGTTTCCAAAATAAGCGTAATGATATATATTTGTGATATTTCTGAATTCAGTCAAGTTCGGGAGGAAGCCGCAGCGGTGTGGGAGTTCGGCGTGCCCTAGAAGAGGTTGGGACACTCACAGGAGCCCTTACCTCATGCTGGCTGGCAGACTCTATTGCGCCCGCCTATTGGCAACCCACATCGCAGATCAAGGAGTGCGCCGTGTGTCGCTGCGCGCTGGAGTTTGGAAGAGGGGAGTTGCACCACTGCAGGGCATGTGGGAAAGGCGTATGTGGTTCCTGTAGTCGTAACAAGAGATCTGTGCCGCAGCGTGGTTGGCCCGACCCTGTAAGGGTGTGCAATGCTTGCCTAGAGAATAATATAGGTGATTTATTTGCATTGTTGCACTTTCCATTCCATAATTTTTCCTTAGTAAATCTATCCTTTTTTGTCTATACGGTCACTAGGGAGAAAAGGAGACATTAATTCTGAAAAACTAATGACTTCTCCTTCCTTGTTCAGAGCTGCTGTAAATAAAGTCAAAAGATTCTAATTTTATTGCTAACATTCCACAATTATGAAATTATCAGAAAGAAAAGTGACGCTATGGATTATCAAAGTCAATAATATTATTGTGACATCTGTAACAGCTGTACTATTATATTGAATTACACTTTCATTGTATACAGTACAACCTGGTAGGCTTATTGCCATGTGTCAATCTCTTCGGACAAACCAGAAAGATGTTCAAGAGGCCTTAAGTGAAAATCAGACTGAAACTTTAAAAAAAAAATTGGGTTCCAACAGGAATCAAACCCGCAATCTCTAGATTGGAAGACAAGCTTCTTACCAACTAGGATACAGTAGAGATACTACATATGATATGCCGAAGAAGGTGTTGATGGGTGTAAGCAGATGCATTTATATGATATATTTAAATTTATGTACATTTATCAAATTCCATTGTTTTTCAGCCAATGTGGTTTGTCTATTTAAATTTGATTGGTGGTATTGGTTTATATATTTTTTTTAAATATTGTGTTAGAAATTCATCTTTTGTATGATTTAAATGATTTGAAAATGATTTAGAAATTGACAAAAAATAAAATATTAACAAAATACTAAAAATACCATGCTATAAGGTGAAAATTTTGAGTACGTCACACATAGTATGTTTTGCGAAAAATTTATAAAGGAATGTGTGACTGTTTAAAAATTCCCTATCACTTTAAAGTTTTGACTTCATCTAAATTTTTTTAAAAGTTTTGCCTCCAAATTGTTCCTTTCTATAAAATTCAGTTGTAAACTAGAGTTAATTTGTGCAATATAGTTTGAAATAAAAACTGTGTAAAAAAATTATGATTGATTTACTTTGTAAGGTGTCTTATAGAGTGGAATATTTTTATCTGCTCCTGAATAACGATGACTTTCTCTCAGATATAGATGACTCTGGAGATGTCACAGCTCGAAAGATGGGAGAAGCTGTTGCCGATGTCTTGAGCCCTTTGACCAAAGCGTTTCAGTATCCTAAAGGTACTTAAAAGTTTATTTTATTTTTACCTAAATAATAACTAATTCAAATCATTGATCAGTTATTTGATAATTATAGTGATGGTTTTAACAAGTCATAATTCTTCATGTAGATTATGTAAGCATTGCTATTTTATATTATTTATTTATATCCTTGTATTGTTTCTTTTTGTAATATTCTTTAATATTGATAAATTATACAGTAATCCCTCCATTTAAGCAGTCCTTGTTTACGCAAATTCACTTTAACACAATTTATTCTATTTGAAATTTTAAATACATAATAGTGACATCTATTGAGAAATAATTTAGCTTCTAATCAGTATTTTTATACTATTCATCCAGTGAGAGTGATTTTTAATCATACTTCAACTTTTTTGTTCTGGTTGTTTTTTCTTTCATATTAATAAATGTGTAGCTCTCATCAAAATATGTTTTATTAGTTATCAGTTATCACTTACCGTGTTATCTGAGCAATATGTTTATGTGTGGTGGGAGAGTTAAATGAGACATTGAAAGAAGGGTAGCTACAGGGGTCAGTGTGAACGGAGCACTTAATGTTATAAACAAAAACTGCGCAATATCAACAGTAGAAAAAATGACAAAAAATAATTGTGTGTTTGTGCCCAACTTTTTAGTATGGAAGTGAAAGGTGAATTTGATAGAAGAAGGATAAAAGTAAGATTAATGCTTTGTGAAAGTTGTGTGCTTGGATTGAAAAGTATGGAGATCTGTTCTCTATGCCTACCCCGTAAAGGCGTAATAATATAGATGTATGTGTATCAAGAACAGTTAGTAACTTCGTAATATTGATTCTTAGATTAATGTTTTGTGTCCGTTTAGACATGTTAACAGGCTTGGCCCGGCCGGCGTACTGGACCCCGGATGAGGAGGCCCCGTCCTGCACGGGCTGCCACACCATGTTCGGTTCCAACTCTGGCTGCACCGCTCGTCACCACTGCAGGCGCTGCGGCCAGTCAGTTTGTTCCAAGTGCTCGCCTCATAGGTACTTTATCTAACTTATTTTCTTATTAGGTTCTTTGTCTTATTGGATATTTTTCACCATATGTCAAAAGGGAATAAAAAAATCATCAAATAAAAAAAATTAGTATAATGGAAAATATTTTTTTTTGTTTTCATTTTGGAATTCATTTCATTGTAAACTTTCAAATTAGGAAAACTTATTCTATAACATTGGTGTGGTGCTCATAAGGTCGATCATGTAATGATTAAAGTCGATCACCATTGAAAATATAAAAAATACGAATACAGAAATAAATAAATGCAGCGGAAAGTTTAAAATAAGTTTTCTTTCAAATAAGATTATCTAAGAACGTATCGCTTTTCATTTTTTTATTATAATGCTATCCTTTGTGTTACTAAAGCCACTGATACATTTGACCATTCACTTGTGATTTCATATAAAGTATTCCCTTACATAGCATATGAATTTCAAGGAGCCAAGTATTCATAATATTTAGATTAGCTGGGAATAATTTTATTTCCCATCAAAATATTCTATTACAATACCAACTGTAATGAAAGAAACATTGTAATGTTTTTTGATGCTGAATTTATTTCAAGTGGATTACTGTTAGGTTTGCATATGAAAAATAAGTCTTTTGAAAAAAAATTGTGGACACCACTACGCTATAATATGCCTGTTCTAAGACAAGCTATGTTCTTTTTGGTATAGGTAGATAGGACATGTCTTCACTCCTTACTATCTACCAACAGAGCTTTTACAATTACATTAAATTTATATTTTATTTTTCACCATTTACTTACTTCAAGGCGACCTATATTTCAATGTAACATCTCTTCAAACAGTGTCTATTTAAAAATCCTCTTAAATGCCTCTAAGCCAGCTTGCTTATACTCTAGAAGTAGTATATTTCGTGCTATAGAGTCAGCCACTCCAAAAGATCGTTCGTGATAGCCTAATATGTTTATTTGATAATGCCTCAGCTAACAGCTACACTAATTTGAAATAATGTTTTATTTTAGAACCGTGTTTATTTACTTTATTAATTTTGCTTTAATAGAATTCTTATAATAAATACCTTGGTTTTGGTATCAAGTTTTCGTATAACTAGTCTTAAAACAACCGAAAAAAATTGTTTAATATATTGTCAAATTATAAAACTCATTACACGAATTATAAATATAAATGATCTTACTAAATATATATCTTTATATCATTTATACCTAGAATAAGGGATAGGGTCTTTTTTTTGATATGTTGAAGTGTTTTCTTTAACTTCAATTTAAAGATTGTCCTTTTGTAGTAGGGGTTGATGAATGCAAAGAGGATTCACAGTTCATATTATAAATTACGCCGACCTTATTCTTGAACGTTCCGGATTCTCCCCTACATTTTTAACAAAACAAATAAATTGATTTCTCTGCCCTTTCATTCTTCTCCTGTATGAAAACTTTTTTGATAATAATTTTTTACTATTAAAAATATCAGTAATTCTGATTATTTTCACTAAGAAACATTCTTTAATTGAAATTACAAAAAATTTATTTTCTTTTATTTCAGTCAAATAAATTATTACAAAAACATACTTAAATTTTTGGTTTTAATCTTTGACAATTTAGTAGCATTTTTGAAGAATGTTTATTTCTATTTTCAATAATTTTATTTCAGGGAACCTGTTCCAGATAGGGGATGGGACTCGCCAGTACGCATTTGTAACTCTTGCTTCTTAGAAATGGTTGTTACTGAAAATAAATGACAACCATGTGAGAGGAAAACTTAAACAGTGAGCAATACAATATTTTTTTGGTGATATGTAAAAATAAACTACTTGAAAAATGTATAAAAAGATGGACAAAAGAAATACCGCTTTTTATATTATACTTTTTAGCTTTAATTGTATAAATATTTATTTCCATCTTTTTATATATTGTAAATAATGTCTTTTATTTTTTCACTTGTTTAATGTTGAAATTGTATATACGAAATATGAAAAATTTGTTGGAAATATAATGAATGAAAGAAAATTTATAATTATGTCAAGGATCATATACATACATTTTTAAAGATAACATTAATTCTGTATTTTATAGTTGAAGTCTTCATAATAATTATGGTTAACATTTTTACATGTAACAGAGATTTAATATAGATTTTAGTTATTGAACATAACATTTTTTATATTATGTATATGATCCTTTATTTATGAATATAACTTTAGATTTTAAAATGTTATTGCAAATTTAAATATTGTGTTATAAAAAGTGTACGTATATGCATCATATAAAGTGAGAATCTTATTAAAAATCTGTTATATTTTTTTAGATTCATTTAAATATAAAATTGACAATTTAAAATATTTGATTTATTTCTCACTATATATGGTGCTAAATATCATATCAAATTTTTTTGTAATTTAATGAAAGTTCTCCAATTTACCAAGATGGTGTTGTCATTGCTCAATATAATTAGAATAAAAAATAACATTCAAAATGAATGAATAATTAAGAAATCTTTCTGTTTGAAAGTGTTAAATTTCGTATCCAAAAGGCTACATGCGCCTGCCTGCTTTAAACTTTAAACATAGTATGAATTATCCGCATCATTTTATATTTCTGACCTAAAATAATCCAATCAGTTACATTTTTTGAGACTTAGAATATCAGTTTCCAAATATCTATTGTTTTTACATTACGAGCATTATGCATTATTTCATTGTTTTAAAATAACTTATTCAAGCTTATTTTAGAATGTGTACTGATTATAAAATCTCTGATTTATTGACATTTAACAAATTAAAAACAATTTATAATTCTAAATACAAGCGATATATGTTAATGAATCATAAATCAGAATTGAAATTGGAGAAATTAAAAATAATGGCGTATAGTTATAAATCAAAATCTACAGAGATGACAATATTTATTAATAAAATGTTTAACATAAGAAGAATATTGAAAGAGAGGAATTTGGAGTGACCAAAAATAAGAAGAGTGGTTTTTTAGTTTGATTTAAAATAAATTTATTTAAAAATACAAATATTCAAAGACATCATTTTGAAGATAGTTAGTTCACTTGTTTGCTTATGATCAAGTAAACTTATGGAGTCAAGATTATTATAAAAAAATATATTAAATTTAATAAATTATTGATGTTATTTTGGTAATTTTAATATGAAATTTTAAACTACTTTCATAAGTTTGATCATGTTCAAATACTCCGATTGTTATATCTGGTGCCAAAATAATTCATACGGATTACCCTGAAATGTTTTAAGGAAAGAACTTTTGGATACAAAAATAACGAATGGTCATGAAACATTTCATATTTGTTTGTACTTTATGGAGAGGAGATTTTTAAAATTGAATTATAAATTATGAATATTGCACACATTAAATTTTTCATCTATCACTTGTGAACTTGTGGAATAGTTTTTAATGGTGTGTTTAAAAGTGCACAGTTAACTGCAATGAGAATTTAATGTGAAGAAATTATATTTTGAAGAATTAGAAAGTAGAAAATTGTTCTAAAGTAAAATGACAACGTACTGAATTGTTATGAAAAAACAATTATTAATAAAATTACAACATACTTGTTGTTTTAAAGTAAAATGTTATAAAGTAAAATGACAACATACTTTATACTGGAAAAAAACCCGTGGAATGTAACAAAAAAAGGCTAAGAAAATAGAATGGTATTAAAGGAAAAATAAGTTATGTATGGTGAAATAAAGATATTGTTTTTCAATGAGAGTGTGCAACTGATTTTGTAGTGAAAAAACACGTCAAAGGTGAATTTTAACTGAAAATGAATTTTATATACAAAATTGTCCTAGATGATTTAAGACTGAATGTGAATATGGTAAACATAAAAAAAGTGAATGAATAAAGATTTTAATATTTTTTGTAATTGTAATTGTCAAAATATGTGTATTGAAAAAAAATGTATAAAATTGAGAATGATGGTACGGTATTGAAAAAACTTTGTATAAAAGTGAGAATGATAGTGCTAGAAAGTATAGATTTGATAATTTGAAAGGAAAATAATCAGAGACTGCATTAAAATTACAACCGCTTGGTGTGGCAATATATTCCAATAAAATAATATTTGAAAAATCTAAGCCTCGTTTAGAAAATTTAAGGTTACATTTTAAGTCTGCGATGATTTTCAATTTAAAATAAGAAATAAAACCCATATCTTACTTATTTTTTTACTAAAAATATGTTTCAATTAAAAAAGAAATAATCAATGAGATGTGATTTGTTTTATTTATGTTGGAAAATAATATATTTTTAAGTTACCACAAGTCGTTTTTACCAGATTTTGAGTTATAAATTTCTTTTATTCAATTTGAAATGTTTTTTCTGATCGTGTAATTAGCTCACATCTCATTTTAATTTCTTTGTGCTTTTTTGTAGCAAAAAAATATGTGAAAAGTACACAAAATATGTAAAGTAAATTATCTTTTATTCTTGCATAATAATACTTTAATGTTCATTTTTACCTGAGGTTTCCCGGTTTTATTTTGTTTCCACGGAGAGGTGCCCTTCCCTCCCAATTATAAAAATTTGGTTTGCTATGTTTGTAGCATGTTCATTAAAAAGTAGGGAGGGGAAATAGTCTATGGCAAGTATGAGAAAATAAGCCAATTTGAAGAAGAGAGACTACCCAAAATTGGGGATTCCAAGGTACCAAGCCCAGATTGGTATATCCCCTATTGTTTATTGTAAAAGGGATTAGAAATATTTTTTATAACGTAATAAAATAAATACTATACTAAACAAAATCTAGACTTTTTTGTAAGACATCTGAATAGAATTTTAGTTGAACTGTGTTGATATTACATATGTGCCATAGTTTATTTTAAATAAATTTCTGTTTTTCTTTTCAGAACTACAGACGTCAATGAGTGGCATAAAAACATTGAGTGGGGATGTTTGCTGACTAACAGAGTGATGAATTACAGAGTATGATAAGTAAATTGTGTGGGAAATGTGAAGAGAAAAAATCTAAGTTTGAATATTGTGAAATCTTAAGTTGTGATAACAAAAAAGTGTGAAAGGAAAAAAAGTAAATGTGATATAAGGTTCAACAATCATCTATGATAGAATAGAAGAATAAAGCGATTAAAGATGAAAGAGTGATATATAAATATCATGAGTATGATGCAAAAGAGCTCTCTAAGATGGTTAGAGCATATAGAATGAATAAATTTAATTGATTCAAGAAAGATATACAAAGTAAATTTACAATGCAAATTTGACTGGTATATGTGATGGAGGAAGACCAAGGAAAACATGATTATATCAAGTGAATGATTTTTAACAGTTTCATCATAAAACATAATATAAATAATTGAACTATATTTTTTCTTGATGAAAATATCACACACTATTAATTTGCTTCCTTAGGTATTTGGTCACATCTGATTTGAGTTTCTATAGGATTTAGTAACAAAGTGAACTTTTCAACTACTATATTTGACGCAAACAATTAAAAGTTTTTTGTTTTTAACAATTAAATATTCCTTTTAATTTGTATAATTTTTCTAGTGTTTCAGACAATTTTTTTCTTTCATTTGAAGTATTTTTTGTAATAAAGTTATTTAAAGAGAGAAAAATGACAGTTGTTGATTTTAATATTTTTGATTACATTTAATGTTACTTCAAAATTCAGTGGTTCGAAGCTTAGCTAGATGCTGATAGTCTTAAGTTTTCATCAAAATGATTAATTTTTCAGTACTATATGTTAAATTTGCTTTTTCAAAATGTCATTTTCGCAATTTTGGGTTCATGTATTAAATCTCAGTTCGTTTACAGTATCAATCTCAATGAACAATTTGTTACATACATTTACTGTAATTACATAAATACAATTCTTAAGCAAACCAACCCTGAACCTTTATTCGAGGATTTTTTGCCACAAGCTTTTTAAATTACCGTATTTTACAGACTATAAGACGCTACGGACTATAAGACACACCTTAATTTTTAGGCAATTTAAAAAAACAAAACATTTTTATTATTGGATTGCAAAGCCAGATTAAAAAAAATTCTTAGTTTATAAAACCGATCTGACCTTTAAAATCCCTGAAAATCGTCATCTAAACTTTCTTCTTCTTCTTCTATCTCTTCATCGTTCACCGAAATGCCGCTCAGCCGCTCTGTTTCCATGTTCTTCTGCATATGCTATTACTTTCAATTTATAACCCGCATCATATGAATACCTTTTATTTTTTCCCATTGCGAAACTAGCTACTAACAAAAATATTGTACTGTTACCGATAACACAAATCACTTTCAATTCAAGTTCACTGGCACCGTAGACTGCAATGACGCATCATAGGCTAGACAATGTTCTGGGTTTGTGATGACGAGGCGGGAGGGAGACAGTGTTAGCAAGCTTGTGAATCCCCGCAACTCATGTTCGTCGCATCATTTTTAAGACTGGCGGGAATTTTAAATTAAACACTGGACATTTTTATATTAATTTCGAGTATAAGACGCACCTGAATTTTGGAGGCAATTTTTTGAAGAAAAAAGTGCATCTTATAGTCCGTAAAATACGGTATGAGATGACATTTAGAAATAATCCTGAAGATGATGTAAGTTAAAAAAAGATGTAAGTTAAAATTTATACAATTTAATAATATAGCTCGACTATTGTTATAATGATTTATAACAAGAGTTTTTTTTTTCATTTTTAATTGTTATAAATTTGTTTATAAAAATGTTTTATTTACTATGGGAAATATCAAAATGATTCACCATGAAAATATTTTCAATGTCAACAGACATTTGTAGTTTTATTTCCTTGATTAATATTGTTCGTTGTTTCGATAATTATGAAAAGTACCTTTCAAATCTGAACTTATGTTGACAATGTGTTAATCAATTCTAAATTGTTGTCTAAATCGGTAGCATTAATGTTATTAAATTTATTCGCAATTTAAAATGTAGAGTTTAAAAAATTAATAAGTTAATTTTCAGAAGAATGTTGCCACAAAGTGATACCCTGATTTTTACATTCTTGATTTTTTTTGTGAATTCTACGTTATAGATGGATAAATGAAAATTAGCGCAACTAGTCAATATCAGTAATCTAACTCAATTTTAAAATGTTACCTTTAAATATGTTGACTTTGTAAATACATTCAATTTATATTCCAAATCATGTTTAAGGGTTTGAATGTGAAAGAATCAGTTTTGTAAGTTTTTTTTTTTCTTAAAGAACTATTTTTTCAAAACTTAGATAAATATGTTTTCAAAATATTTCTGAATTATTTATCGAGAAAATGTTGTTTTTAAATTTCTTATTTTTACTATGATGGAGAATTTTTAATAAACCCTATTGTAAAGATACTTAGACAAATAAAATAAAGTGGGCTCTTAGTTAATTAATGAAATGCGCCTTCAAAATTTAGACTCATTTGAACAATATTAAGCTCTCCACGAGTACTGCCCCAACCGTGGGGCCATGAAATACTGAGTCAGATAGCGTATGGCTCCGCGGTTGGGGCACAGTGATTATTTCTCGAATATTCCCAGATCATGTCAGGAGTTGGAGTACCAATGACATCTATTTATGATACCACACAATTTAATCATTTATCGGTAGTTACATGTTTTACCAACTGAAGAAACGATGTTTTAAATTTTTTTAAATATCTTACTACTCGAGAGGTTAATGTAATCGATAATTTAAAAACCTCGTTGCTGCCTTTCTAAGTATTTTATATTATAAAACCTCATTTTGCTTTCGTAGATGCTTTTGTAAAATTATGAGAATCATTGTAATTTTGGTCTAGAAACAGTAACTCGATATTTTCTTAGATTAGAACATCCAAAATGTTGTGTTTTCTTAAGTTTGCCACAAATCTCCTGACCAAGCCAATTGGGATATTTCAACTCATGGAATTCGGATTTTGAAATGTAGTTTAAGGCATATTTCGTGTTTCAGTGAATTTCCAGGAATACATCTTATTTTAGCTGTTTTTATTCTAGACCGCACTTTTTTCAGCAAATATCCAGCCCTCATCATATCAATATGTCAGGATTAGCCGGATTACTAAATTAAAGTTTTTTTGTTTAAAACTTAAGCTTGTTTTATTTTACATTAATGAATTTATTTATACAAATATTCTTTTTGTGCTAAAGTTTAACGTTATGGCAAATAATAAAATTCCACAGTTTGTAAATGACGTTTACTAATTGTCAATATTAAACCCAAACAGGGTTAAGGTCAATCAATAGTCTAATTTCAGGCACCTGAGCCTGAATATCAAATTCATTGCATCTGAAAAGGATATATATACTTTTAAATAAGCTCCTCTAAGTCTGTCAACTCTATTTTATTTGTGTAAAAGTTAATATATTACATTTATGAATGTAAAGACTGTTTGTAATAAGTTAATTTAATTTTAAAAAAATGTATTTTTCAATGTGGTTGTTGATTCTTGCATAACATCTCTTAATTATAAAGATTTAAGGTTAATTTTTTATAAAATATATTTGCATCCTGAAACCACACCACAATCCTGAAAATTGTAGAATGGACTCAATATATAGTTTAACTTATTTTGAAACTATTCTTATTCTCTCGAATGGTATTTTCTATGTGCAGCAATGGCCGCTAATTTGCAGCGGGCTTGTGAGAACACCGCCTCATAGATTAGAGGATAGCTGAAAATCTTCATCATAAGATAGGCAGGCTTACCTGATAAGAAACAGACACGAAAGTCTGGGAAAGAATAAAGAATACTACTGCTAGATCCCTTAGCAATTACTGCTAGATTCCTCATCCTTTTGAAAGTTAAATGTAATTCACATTTTGTAACAAAGGGGATATTTTAAAATTTTAAATATATTTTTAAGCAAAAAGTATCCACTCATTCATATAAAAAAACTCTTTATAGCCGCTATCATATGAAGAACTTCTATGTAATACTTTTTGTTGAAATCATTAAGGCGATAACACTCTCTTCATTCCGTCAGGAACACAGTGATACCACATAACGGCTCCATCCAGTTTGGTCTACAGCCTGGCTTTCTACATCCTTCTAAATTCATATTTAAAAACTATATTATTGGAAAGTAATCATTTGAAAGATACTGTTGTACATGAAGTCTACAATAAACCATCATAAATTGAATAATATTGTATTTTTCCATCTGTAATTAAAAAAAATATTTTAACAAATATCCTGAAAAAAATCTTTTTTATTTTTATCGCAAGAACATATTCAATTTGCTTGTTATTTATTGGGATAGTTAAATAGCTCTTATTAAATAAACAACTAAATTGATATAAAACATGTTCGGATCATG
Source organism: Odontocerum albicorne (assembly GCA_949825065.1). Taxonomy (NCBI): domain Eukaryota; kingdom Metazoa; phylum Arthropoda; class Insecta; order Trichoptera; family Odontoceridae; genus Odontocerum; species Odontocerum albicorne. The sequence goes on along the minus strand of OX463852.1, from coordinate 11,051,320 downwards.
CCCAATGGCCCAATCTGAATTGTATAAAGCCAGGGCAGTAAATACTCGTATGTATTGGACCTTAAAATGTTATGGATTTGAGGACTAAATTAGTGTAATTTTTTTCTACTAGATCTATTTAAAATATATTTTATTCCAAATAAATTTACCTTTTATATCAACCAGCTTGTTTTTAATTATTATTCCATACACCTTCCTCTCCAATAATTTCAGACGTACATTTATTTTGTAAGTCTTTCACAATTGATTTTCTCAATGTGATTAAACTATATGAAGATTGTGGTCTTAACTCTAATAGTCGCTCACTTCTCTCGCTTAATAGCCAGTGGGCTTTCGTTCGACGTGATCGCTTCGCCCATTTTGTGAACGTCGGCCGATGTTTTTTTCATGTTTTCAGCAATTAAATTTTAGTATGTATAACATTCATCTCTAACAGTTGTCCTTTATCTAATTATTCCTTACTCTATCATATATTGCAATACCAGATACTCTATGCAATGCACACATTTACCCTGTTATTACTCCCTTTCAAGGCCCAGGGTTTACAATGGGCAACAATATCCAACAGACCATTGGTGTCAGCAATGCTGCTTGAGATGGTTTGACAGTTTTTCAGAATAATATGAGGGTGTTTTTTTCAGCTACTGCTAAAAATGATGTTTGTAAACATGCTGAGTTTCAGCAGTCTTCAGACAATCTAAGATTGTAAAAAGTCGAAAAGGTTCAGTAATTATAATACTACCTTGATCAAACAGTTTTAGGACTTTATTCATAAAATCGAAAATACAAGTTTATTCATCAAAATTGATATAGTCCCCTTTAAAGTACTCCCCATCGACTGCAACGCACTTATGTCAGCGCTTGATCCAATCCTCGAAACACCGCTGGCACTCAATTTTCGGTATGTCCATCAGAGCCATCTTCGATTTTTTAATGACATCCTCTGGTGCTGTAACGCGTTCCGCGAAGCAGTTTTTTAAGTCCGTTGAACAGGAAAAGTTGCAGGGAGCCAGATCAGGTGAATTCGAAGGCTGCTGCATAGTATTCGCGTTGTTTTTGGTCAAAAACTCATGGAAATTATGTGTTTCGCGATTTCAACGCGTTCCTTTTTTTGCATGAAATTGAAGTCTTTCGGCACCGTCAAATCCGCCAACATTGCCCGCTTTTGACATTAAATTGGCATTTCCGAGAAAAAAATGTATGAAATGTAATTGACATTATTGAACAATTGGGTACATATGACATTATTTTATCTTATAAATAGTACAAGGGGACGGTTGAGTTGTTTAATCCATGTTTTTTATTATTTTTTCTGACCGGGCAAAGTTAGGGTCAATTTCCGTCAACATTGCCCACCTTCATTTTTCACTGAAAAATCGCCTTTTAATGAATGTATTGAAGGGATATTATATAAATTTGGGTAAAGTTGCCGTTCCATATAACCAATCAAAGAAAAAAACAATAGTTTCACGAAGAACATGGTGGGCAATGTTACCGTCCATTTTATAGGATTTTCCATACTTGCTGCATTTTTTAAGCAGGGGTGTCACAAAGTAAAAGCAGTTTTATTTAAAAAAAAAGTTTTATTGTTTTCTGAACAGCTTATCATCTAATTATTATAGGTAGGTATTATTCATTACACATTCAGAAAAGTGTGACTTAAGACCAGACGCAACGGCTAGACAATAGGTTATACCTCTTACTAAAACGTCATTTTTATTCACCAATTACATTAGGGCTTAGATGACTAGATAACATAGTTGTCACAAATGACTGCCTTAAGCCCTGGAATAGATTTAGCCCAGTGTATTATGATAGTTTTGAAGTAATCTTCAAAAACATTCAAGTCAAACAAACCTGACATTGTTTTATAATATCTAGTATTACTTGGGCCGCCTCTTACCCATTTCGAATACAAATTTGCAGCTTTATAAACAACGTAGGTTGACAAACATGTCCCATATGCTGTAGCTGAAAACAGTAAGGATATACATCCTTTTGTCGAGTTTGTGATTCTTTCCGGGTATTTTATACCCCTTCTAAATATGGCCTTTGAAGATCCAGGGTTATCTGAGAAATTTGTTTCGTCAAAATTTATTATATATGTTGCAGGTATATCTTTTAGGGGTTCTTTCAAATGACTAAAATGTTCCATAATTTCATTTAGTCCTTTTTGTGCTTTGATGGCATTTCATGATACTAAAAGGAGATATCTTAAAGTATCACAGATACTTTCCTTTATATTGTTAACTGAGCAAAATAAAAAAATAAATTTAAATGCTGTTAGAAAAAAACCTGTTTCAAATTATATGTTTTAACTTATTTAAAATGTGTGTTTTAAATTAATGAACATAATTTTTTTTTTCTAAAATAACTTGAATAATTCTGAATCAATAGCTCTAGGTCAGGGGTCGGCAGACTTTCTAGTGAGATGAGCCAAATATTAAATAAACAGAATCTCCAAATTTTCATAGAGCCGCAACATTTATTTTCACTGTAGCTATATACATTTTAATCATGAAAAAAAACGAGATAAAATCAAGATTTTTATTTAAAACTCAAATTCACAATACAGTGAAGAATATATTATATATGGGAGTTATAAGCTTCAGTAGTTCAGTGCACTACCTATAAAACAAGAAAACCTAAATAATTAAACACTAATAAAACATAAGACTAAGATTGTGCCGCTTGTGTCCGTTCATCGCCCGTGTTCATGCTCTTCTGGTGAGGCTGCGGAGTGGAGGTGAAGCTGGAGTTGGAGAGTCGCACATGCCTATGGAAAGAGTCACATGCGGCCTTCGAGCCGCGGTTTGCCGACCCCTGCTCTAGGTGAATAACGAGTTAGCCTGAGAACACAAGAGTACAAGTTCAAACACATGAAATATAAGGTGAAACTTTAAAACAGTGTTTGTCATTTAAATAAAGATTATCTTTCTAAGGTAATCTTATTTACCTTCCTTAGTTTCCAGTAAACAAATATAATCTTTTATATTATTTGCCTTGAAACCGGTAGGGTTGTTACAAAAAGTGGAATAAACATTGTTTGATAAAACAAACTACAAAATGTAATCTTTTTTACAAAAATGATAAGTCTGATTAGAGTTAGACACGTTGTAAGAGTAGATTAATCCATTATACCATTAATAATCTTTAAGGGAGTAACAGCAGGAAGAGGTTATCGAGGACATTAACAAATTAGGTGTGAGGACAATTTGGTGAATGACATAGTGTGTTTGAATTTTTCTAACTGGTGCAAAGATAAGCGTAACTTGAGGCACATTGTGAAGTTGATATTAGATTTAGATGAACTGTAATATATAGGCAGTTTTGTAAGTAAGGTATTAGAATGTCATTTAACTTCATACATTTTAATTGCATTGATTGACTATGAGGATGTTTGTTATCTTAATGCTAGTGAGGAGTTATTGGGTAGACTGGAGAGGCTCCAAAATGTTTGTGTTCAATTTATTTTTAATCTAAAATATTATGATCATATATCTAAATATCGTGCCAAACTCCTATGGCTTCAAATAATACAGCAAATAAATCTCCATATTCTGCCAATCCTCTTTGGAATGCTGAAGAATCTAACATCGAAGGGACAGTCCATGCTTAAAAACAAAAATTTAGGTTTTGTTTCTAAACATAATTGTCCCTCAGATCTGGTGATAGCAGAGTTTAAGACATGATCATGAATATCAATAATAATTATGAAGCAAAAGCTAGTCGAGAGAAAAAAATGCTTTAAAGCGATAAATTCACAAGGTGTATTTACATGAAAGTAAATAAATATTTATATAATATAGGTGTGTGCACAAACATTGTAACAAAATAACACGAAGTCCCTTTTATGGGGAGACAAACAAAGACATATTAATGTGAAATTATCTTATCTCTTCAAAAAACTGAATTGGGCTAGACATTTTCACAGCTATGAAACTAGAAGCACAGAAAATCTTCTAATGTCATTCTGCTAAATTCATCCCGAGCCGTAATCAAGCATTATTCAGGGGATGTTTTTCATACTCAGCCAGCAAATGCTGGAATGAGTTACTCTTGCCCTTGAAAGAGCGGGTGAATAGTCATACCTTCAGAAGTGATCTGAAATATTACCTTCTAAATGGTTAGTGATTTTATTTGTTGTAATTTGGATTCTTATTTGCTTTCTTTTTTTTTCGTTGACAGTGAATCAGGGGCTATGTATGCATGTATATGCATTTTTCTTTTCAATAATTTTTACATTTCTGCTTATTTATTTTCATTTTTGTATTGTAGATTGGTATGACCATTATTTTCTATTTGTGATGTTTTTTGTTAACATTTTGACTCTTATTTGCTTTTCTCTTTTTCGCTAACAGTTAATTTGAGGTGGTATGTATGTGTGTGGGTTTACTTTTTTTAAACAATTTTTATATTACTGCTGATTTATGTGTTCAAGAGTGTGCGATGAAAAATATCTGGTGTCTTTGCAGCCGAGCTCGTCCTCCTAATGGTGGGTGTGTGTCTCGTCTGGGAGGTTATTGTGGAATGAACCAGACCTCTTGGTGGCTTCTATCTTGATTGTGTTTTCTTTTCCTTTGCCTTAGCATGTGTGTGTGATTGTAGGATATATATTATATTTGCATTCTATTTTTTTTATCAGTGAACCTATTATTGTATTAACTGAATTGATTGTTTTGAATACTTTATTGTAATTTATTTTTAATTTACACGAATAAGGGTGTTGGCTGAAAAACGTCTGATGTCCTCGCGGTCGGACTCGCCTTCTATTCGTGGGAGTGTATTTTTACTGGGTAGGATGTTATGAGATGACCTTTTGATAGTTTCTCTCTTAAATGTATTTCCTTCTCCATTATCTTGAAATACGAGTACATATACATTTGCATATGCAATTTCACGCTATTATACTAGCAAATAATTCATGCTTATGGCCTCTGCAACATGTTGCGGTGTGACAAATCAAATTGTGCACACAACTCGTATTTTTTTCTCCATTATCTTGAAATATATATGTAATTTCAGGATATATGTACATATTATGTTACTATCAACAAACCTTCTCTTCTTAAATAATGGCCGTGAACTCTTACATATGAAGGAGTATACACCAATCAACAAATCTATATTTTATTCATTTATAATTAGCAATTTCAACGAATTTGAAATTTCTTTGACAATTTAAAATATGCATGTTCCTATTTAGAATTCACGTCATACGATTCATAAAATAATATTACATTTTTTTGGATCCAGAAAAATGAAATAGACGAATTGACATTTTTCTAAAGATCTCATTAAATTTGTGTAATTTATTATTTATTTACATAAAATGTTTTTGCTGTTTGTGTATGTTTAATGTCTATGGTTGACATGCGCGTCAAATGCGTTGTTTATATTTATCATCACTAGTCGTATTTCTGTAAAAAAAGTCGTAATCTTCGTAAAAGTAAAGTAAGTAATCTTCAAAAACATTCAAGTCAAACAAACCTGACATTGTTTTATAATATCTAGTATTACTTGGGCCGCCTCTTACCCATTTCGAATACAAATTTGCAGCTTTATAAACAACGTAGGTTGACAAACATGTCCCATATGCTGTAGCTGAAAACAGTAAGGATATACATCCTTTTGTCGAGTTTGTGATTCTTTCCGGGTATTTTATACCCCTTCTAAATATGGCCTTTGAAGATCCAGGGTTATCTGAGAAATTTGTTTCGTCAAAATTTATTATATATGTTGCAGGTATATCTTTTAGGGGTTCTTTCAAATGACTAAAATGTTCCATAATTTCATTTAGTCCTTTTTGTGCTTTGATGGCATTTCATGATACTAAAAGGAGATATCTTAAAGTATCACAGATACTTTCCTTTATATTGTTAACTGAGCAAAATAAAAAAATAAATTTAAATGCTGTTAGAAAAAAACCTGTTTCAAATTATATGTTTTAACTTATTTAAAATGTGTGTTTTAAATTAATGAACATAATTTTTTTTTTCTAAAATAACTTGAATAATTCTGAATCAATAGCTCTAGGTCAGGGGTCGGCAGACTTTCTAGTGAGATGAGCCAAATATTAAATAAACAGAATCTCCAAATTTTCATAGAGCCGCAACATTTATTTTCACTGTAGCTATATACATTTTAATCATGAAAAAAAACGAGATAAAATCAAGATTTTTATTTAAAACTCAAATTCACAATACAGTGAAGAATATATTATATATGGGAGTTATAAGCTTCAGTAGTTCAGTGCACTACCTATAAAACAAGAAAACCTAAATAATTAAACACTAATAAAACATAAGACTAAGATTGTGCCGCTTGTGTCCGTTCATCGCCCGTGTTCATGCTCTTCTGGTGAGGCTGCGGAGTGGAGGTGAAGCTGGAGTTGGAGAGTCGCACATGCCTATGGAAAGAGTCACATGCGGCCTTCGAGCCGCGGTTTGCCGACCCCTGCTCTAGGTGAATAACGAGTTAGCCTGAGAACACAAGAGTACAAGTTCAAACACATGAAATATAAGGTGAAACTTTAAAACAGTGTTTGTCATTTAAATAAAGATTATCTTTCTAAGGTAATCTTATTTACCTTCCTTAGTTTCCAGTAAACAAATATAATCTTTTATATTATTTGCCTTGAAACCGGTAGGGTTGTTACAAAAAGTGGAATAAACATTGTTTGATAAAACAAACTACAAAATGTAATCTTTTTTACAAAAATGATAAGTCTGATTAGAGTTAGACACGTTGTAAGAGTAGATTAATCCATTATACCATTAATAATCTTTAAGGGAGTAACAGCAGGAAGAGGTTATCGAGGACATTAACAAATTAGGTGTGAGGACAATTTGGTGAATGACATAGTGTGTTTGAATTTTTCTAACTGGTGCAAAGATAAGCGTAACTTGAGGCACATTGTGAAGTTGATATTAGATTTAGATGAACTGTAATATATAGGCAGTTTTGTAAGTAAGGTATTAGAATGTCATTTAACTTCATACATTTTAATTGCATTGATTGACTATGAGGATGTTTGTTATCTTAATGCTAGTGAGGAGTTATTGGGTAGACTGGAGAGGCTCCAAAATGTTTGTGTTCAATTTATTTTTAATCTAAAATATTATGATCATATATCTAAATATCGTGCCAAACTCCTATGGCTTCAAATAATACAGCAAATAAATCTCCATATTCTGCCAATCCTCTTTGGAATGCTGAAGAATCTAACATCGAAGGGACAGTCCATGCTTAAAAACAAAAATTTAGGTTTTGTTTCTAAACATAATTGTCCCTCAGATCTGGTGATAGCAGAGTTTAAGACATGATCATGAATATCAATAATAATTATGAAGCAAAAGCTAGTCGAGAGAAAAAAATGCTTTAAAGCGATAAATTCACAAGGTGTATTTACATGAAAGTAAATAAATATTTATATAATATAGGTGTGTGCACAAACATTGTAACAAAATAACACGAAGTCCCTTTTATGGGGAGACAAACAAAGACATATTAATGTGAAATTATCTTATCTCTTCAAAAAACTGAATTGGGCTAGACATTTTCACAGCTATGAAACTAGAAGCACAGAAAATCTTCTAATGTCATTCTGCTAAATTCATCCCGAGCCGTAATCAAGCATTATTCAGGGGATGTTTTTCATACTCAGCCAGCAAATGCTGGAATGAGTTACTCTTGCCCTTGAAAGAGCGGGTGAATAGTCATACCTTCAGAAGTGATCTGAAATATTACCTTCTAAATGGTTAGTGATTTTATTTGTTGTAATTTGGATTCTTATTTGCTTTCTTTTTTTTTCGTTGACAGTGAATCAGGGGCTATGTATGCATGTATATGCATTTTTCTTTTCAATAATTTTTACATTTCTGCTTATTTATTTTCATTTTTGTATTGTAGATTGGTATGACCATTATTTTCTATTTGTGATGTTTTTTGTTAACATTTTGACTCTTATTTGCTTTTCTCTTTTTCGCTAACAGTTAATTTGAGGTGGTATGTATGTGTGTGGGTTTACTTTTTTTAAACAATTTTTATATTACTGCTGATTTATGTGTTCAAGAGTGTGCGATGAAAAATATCTGGTGTCTTTGCAGCCGAGCTCGTCCTCCTAATGGTGGGTGTGTGTCTCGTCTGGGAGGTTATTGTGGAATGAACCAGACCTCTTGGTGGCTTCTATCTTGATTGTGTTTTCTTTTCCTTTGCCTTAGCATGTGTGTGTGATTGTAGGATATATATTATATTTGCATTCTATTTTTTTTATCAGTGAACCTATTATTGTATTAACTGAATTGATTGTTTTGAATACTTTATTGTAATTTATTTTTAATTTACACGAATAAGGGTGTTGGCTGAAAAACGTCTGATGTCCTCGCGGTCGGACTCGCCTTCTATTCGTGGGAGTGTATTTTTACTGGGTAGGATGTTATGAGATGACCTTTTGATAGTTTCTCTCTTAAATGTATTTCCTTCTCCATTATCTTGAAATACGAGTACATATACATTTGCATATGCAATTTCACGCTATTATACTAGCAAATAATTCATGCTTATGGCCTCTGCAACATGTTGCGGTGTGACAAATCAAATTGTGCACACAACTCGTATTTTTTTCTCCATTATCTTGAAATATATATGTAATTTCAGGATATATGTACATATTATGTTACTATCAACAAACCTTCTCTTCTTAAATAATGGCCGTGAACTCTTACATATGAAGGAGTATACACCAATCAACAAATCTATATTTTATTCATTTATAATTAGCAATTTCAACGAATTTGAAATTTCTTTGACAATTTAAAATATGCATGTTCCTATTTAGAATTCACGTCATACGATTCATAAAATAATATTACATTTTTTTGGATCCAGAAAAATGAAATAGACGAATTGACATTTTTCTAAAGATCTCATTAAATTTGTGTAATTTATTATTTATTTACATAAAATGTTTTTGCTGTTTGTGTATGTTTAATGTCTATGGTTGACATGCGCGTCAAATGCGTTGTTTATATTTATCATCACTAGTCGTATTTCTGTAAAAAAAGTCGTACAGACATAGTGTTACGTGCTATTTCTGTCACAATAGTTCCAAGTAATGAACACGTGATTATATGCTGTAAAATATTCACGAGTGATGGTCGCTTTCAACAGAAATTGATCAAAATGTTTGTATTTGAGCTTTATTTTGCTCTATGGTCAGGGTGTTGTTGATAGTGAAGGACGCGGAATGCGCTCAACTTGTATTGGATAACATTTATTGTGCAAATTCTTGACAAGGTAAGATTTTTCGCCATTTTCCACTTTGTATATTGATTTAAATGTATTCCATCCTATTTTATGTCGTGTTTCACACAGCTGTTATGTTATGATATTAAAGTTATCTTCAAAATGCTGGATCATCGTTGCAATTTCAACAATGGCTGAAAGAAATTTGACCTATATTTTCGATGCATATTTTGCAATATTCCGCAAGGTTAGTTAATATTTTGGATAACGCTTTCATCCTAAAATCCAGTGTCAATAAATTCGTGTACTTTTACATATCTTTCGTTGTGAAAAATGTGTCCACGTAGAATGCCCACGTAGTGAGAAAGCAATCTGTCGAGTGATTCACGGATGCCTAAATTTGGTTAAACTCGACAGCATTTTTTGTGTTCCCTGGACGTCCAGGTCATCGTGTGCAGTATCATTCTGGACTCGAGTTGCATTCGTATAAGGTCATGTGACAAAATTGTGTTTAAAAATGTCCGCTTAATTACGTAATGTACACATTTTGTTTGAGTTTACAACTCGTGTAGTGTTACATTTTGGTTATGTTGTTCTCGTGGCCACTCTTTCCGAGTTTCCCGTGAGAACACGAGGCTCCTGCTCGAGCTGGCCAGCTGAGAGGATCTCGACAAGAGGTCCCGGAGGAAGTCTCCAGAGAAGCGTGTGAGTCGTCTAAATTAGACGTGAGTACGAGATCACATGTTCGTGGCTGTCCGATCGCTGATGCCATGCAGCGCGTGTTTATATAAATCTTATTATTTCTAGCCAGCTATCTAGACGACTCCGACTGCCGGCGTGTCTTTTCTTTAAAGGTTTACTTTCAAACTTTTTTATTGAAAAATTGACACGTGCTCGATAAGTTGTTTGTAGACAATCCCAAACTCCTCGATTCGCTCTTAATGATCTTATCACAAGAGTTCTTATCAAATAATTTAACTCGCTGTGAGCTCGAACTTAATATATTCTACGAAGATGACGCAGTTATATTGGACGCAGGAAAATGTTTACCTTTGGACTGTTTTCATGTGTTAATATGTATAATTCATTCAATGTTGTGTTTATAGTGTTTGCTATGTTTTTCCTTATCACAATGCATTTTCCTAATGAAATCTGTTGCACCATTTTGTGAATGATGCACGTGCCTGATAATCGAAAATAGAGGCAGTGCTGTTTAGAAAGTGATTTCTTACGAAATATTCGACGACATTATTTTGTTACTGAGAATAATCTTGGAATTTGTGCGCTATTTTTAGTCGGGGAACATTCAATAAATCTTGTGGCAATTGAGACTTAATTGGAATTTCACGCATATCCAATAAGGCCTCAGGAGCAAGTGTGCTAATTTGCACAATTTCACCCAAATATACTTGCAAATAATTTATGCTCAAGGCCTCTGCAACACGTTGCGGTGCGACAGATCGGATTGTGCACACAACCATGTGGAGGCACGGATAAGTCACGAAAAATCGAAATGTTTCATTATGACGCCGATACGGAAAACTGGTATCACACGTAAACAAATATTCAAAGCAAATAAACAGAATACATCGCTCAATTTACATAACAATTTCCACGCTCTCTCACATCTAACTTGTTACCACTATCGATGAATTTTAAAGGTGGCGACACTAATTTGAGGATCCTGATCCTGGCTTGCTCCTGTGAATGTAGTGAAAAATATTGATTTTGTACCATTTTGACTTTTACAGAAAAATCTAAATTAATAAAGGTTAATATAATCCCAACTCGTCTAGAAAATCGTCCATTTTTGTTTTCTACTCGGGAAATGCTTCCTCGCTTTATATGGGATGCGAAAATATGCAATTAAACGTTCCCATATTTAGGTTCATACTTGTTAATTTAAAGATTGAAACTTCAGAGAATCTCTTAACTCACCCTTCCGTTTTATGTGTGAGAATCAGTATAAAGAAATTTTATGAAATATGAATAAGGGATTTTCGTACCATTCACCAGAGACAGCTTTTGTTACGTAATGATGTCATGATGTATATCGTGTTTATACCGTATTCACGACTTCGAATTCTGAACCAACTTTGCTTCATTTGCGTTATTTTAATTCATTTCTATCTCATAATCTCATATATAATACTCGGAACAAATTTTCCAATATGCACAAGTATGCACCTTGATTTTTCCCCTAATAGAAATTCCTTTTTGAACTTTGTTTTTTTACCATAATGTGACATAGAATGTAACGCGATATTTTTTATCGAAAATACATATATGTAACATATATCAATTTTGAATCAGAAGATCACGATGAATAGAGCTTAATTTTGTAACTTGGCAATCAAATGTATCATCGTTAATTTACAAGTAAGCATTGCTCCTTTTTGTCTTTATTGTTCGAAACACGACGTATTGTGTACATCACATGATATAAACTCTTATTAGTTGCCCCAAGTCGAACTATTTTCGAGTGCTCTTCGTCTTTGTCCGTGCGCTTGTCTTGGCATATAAGAAAGTATTTCCATAAATAAAACAATTTTACATTTGTTAGAAAATAGTTTGAGATGAGAGGAAGCACATTCTTGTCCCTTGCGTGGGTGCCTTCTTTAATCTGTATATCCGAAACACTCATACGAATGATCAATATACTATTGTAAATATTCTACGGATTTTAGTGCTCTGAAAAATGCAGAATTAGTATGAAAAAAATAGTATTTTCTAAAGTTTATTGAATTCTGTTATAACTGCTTTTATATTATATTATCCGTACAGAAAATATGTACATTCTAAAAATATTTTTTTAATTTTAATATTACGTGGAGTTTAATATGTGTTATCAATCATCAAAATAAGTCAGATATTCGGAAATATCTGGATAAGTTTGCGCACGAAGCAAAATATTGAATTATCAACCAATCGGATTATTATAATATTGTGAACGAAGGAAATAATCGAGAGTACAAAAATAACGGAAAATGCACATAAGACTGGATATGCTTTGAATGTATTAAAAGCAAAAGTAGTATACTTAGTTATGGTATATATAATTGTCTATTATAGTTTATTTCATACGGAGATTGATGTATCATATATCATCTGTGGATTTCGTTGGTTTGTCCATTTTTTTGCTCCAGATATTCACATACATGGAATAAATTTATAGTTTTTTTTGCAATCCCTTTTCGAATGTCCACTTTATGGGAACAATTGAAAATATCCATTCCATTTTATGAAGATGGTTGAAATTTTATTCTAATTACTGTGCATCAATTTAGTCTTTATTTATTTTTTCATTTGTTCCATATTTAAAAGCAATCACGCGAACTGCTTCAAGACTGTCTTTTGTAAATAATAAGTCCAGATTAACCGATTTCTTATTCATATACAAAGGTATTTTCCTGGTTAACACCTCTGATGAAAACGTCCATGAAATCGAGCTATATTATGTCCATAAATTTTAATATGACACGCGACTTAACCGTGATATTTTCATAACGGAAAATTAATCTGAATTAACTTTTACTTTTTTTCCGATGTGACGACAGCGTCTTCGTTTAGATTTATATGTTCAAAGTTGACTGTAGCTTGAAGTTAAGTTGTTTTAAATAATTCAAAAGGAAGTCTGTTTCGAAGAAAACTACATATACGAGTATAATGTAAAAAAAAGTGTCACTCCTTACAAGGCCGTTATTCAGCAGTCACATGCCGAAGCTTGCGTGATCCATGCAGTCAACCAGCGTTCGAGCCTAGGGCAATGTTGTACGCGTTGAGGTCAGAATTATCAAAGAAAATTTGTACCTGGATGTAATTTAAAAGTTCTTCATTAAACATACTTTAAACACAATTTTTTTAAAAACGGAAAGCATGGTCATCTTCGGTGACGCGATTTGTGTGCGCATTTTCCCTTTCAGAAGACGTCGTACCGCACTTGTAGAAATATAATTTTATTTCTTCGTTTTTTCGATACGCAATCCTTGAGCCGTATTTTCTCTTTTATTAAAAAAACATTTTCCCCAATTCTAGTTGTTTAATTAAATTAATCATGCTTGTTATTTTGATGTGGTAATAACAACACCGATTAGAGTTAATACACAGTATTCAAATCAATGTGCTCATATTTTATGTTTAGAACATTGTGATTTCGTGAGATGGAATTACTATAGTTATAGGATAAGTATCAAATGGCACGAATACAAAAATTGAGAGTTTTAATCGCGATAAATGGCTGTTAAAACGTGACAATTATTTATTTTCTCATAAATAATGTAATTGATCGAGGTTCAATTATGCGAGAACGTTCATAATATCACATTGGGATATGTGTACTTCGAACAAAACGTTTTTGCCAGCCTTTTTGTCTATTTGTTATTTTGTCAGATTTTTTAACGGTACTTTTGTTTCCTTATAATGTATTGTATTTTTGAATTACCGTCACATCACTCTTTTTGTTTTATAATACAGGTCAGTTCGATCCCACCTCAACTTATGCTGTTATCGGGACAAGATAAGTCCTCATCCAGCGCGATCTACACCAGAAGATCGAAATTTTCTTTGTTTTTTTATGAGCGCGACGTCACATAGTGACGAAGAAAGAATTTGAATATGAAAAGAATAGCAGTGACGATGGACTTAGGTCCGACATCACGGGAGAAGGAAAATGACTCACAGCGCAGTATTTTTTTTTTATAAAGTGACTTAAGGCCTGGAGTTCAAACAACCCAGAAAGTTGCCAGTACTTTCACGAAAAAAGTTCAAATGTGACAAAACCTGACTTCTTGAAGCGCTCTGCAATTGACACGGGTTACGAAACAGCGCAACATTTAAATCGAAATATATGTGTGATGACAAGCTGTTATTTTAATATTTAGACCACATTGAGTATAACCGTTCACCTTGATAAATAATTTGATGATAATTGGAGTGCCGTTATCAATAATTGGCCGAGGAGATACGTAGCTCGTATCATCTTAGAAGACCGCTTTTTGCGACCTTATTCGCAGAAAATTCGATAGTATCGTGAATTAATTTATTAGAGAGCGTACGGGCATTTGATTGGATGGGCACTTCACGAATATTTTTATGTGTGTGTGTGTGTGTACTTCGGTGCTTTTTTTTCGTAATTCGGTACCGGTTTTAGGATCGCATACGTCATATGTACATAGGATCCCTAAGAGGCAGAAAATTATAGCGAGACTGTTTATAGTTTTCAAAGAGAAAAGTCGACGTTTTTTGCAAGAATTTCGCAATTTAATTACGTGCATCTGTTGAAACTTAGAAATAGTATATATTCACATCATGCGTAATTATGCTATGTATCTTTTTCTAAATAAAAGCCATTTTGAAAAACATTATTTTTCAACATATGGGTACACCGTCAATCAGAGGCAGCGGTTGGAGTTTGATTAATTATATAATGAATGATGATAGAATCATTAAGTCAGAAATGCAAGGTGTGCGTGGAAAAGGTAGACCGAGAAAAACGTGACTGGACCAGATTTTGATATAAGGTAAAGTGAGAAGTCTGAATAATAGAAAATTGTGCGTAACGAGGTGTATGAATGTGGAGGAGGCGAATGTTGTGTGCCTGGAAAAAAATGTTTGGGGATCTGTTCTCTGCCTACCCCGCAAGGGACACGGCGTGATATGTATCAATTATGATAATATATTACTTACACAAAATGAGTGATTTTAGTGCATTTTAATTTTTGATTATGCATTTTTATTACTAAATCATATAAAAATGTATCACTTAAGATTTTTCATTATTTGGAAATAACATTTGTATGGAGGTCTTTATACTTCCTTGATCAAAAAGTTTTAGGAATTTATTCATAAAATCGAAAATACAAGTTTATTCATCAAAATGGATATGGTCCCCTTCAAAGTACTCCCCATCGACTGCAACGCAATTACGCCAGTGCTTGATCCAATCCTCGAAACACAGCTGGTACTCAATTTTCGGTATGTCCATCAGAACCGTCTTCGATTTTTTCATGACATCCTCTCTGGTGCTTTAACGCGTTCCGCGAAGCGGTTTTTTAAGTCGGTTGAACAGGAAAAAAATGGCAGGGAGCCAGATCAGTTGAATTCAAAGGCTGCTCGATAGTAGTCTTGTTATTTTTGGTAAAAAACTCATGGATCAACATCATGCCTTTCGCGATTTCAACGCGGTCTTTTTTTTACATGAAATTGAGGTCTTTCGGCACCAGTTTTGCAGCGACACGTCTGAGGCCCAAATCATTAACCAAAATGTCTTGAGCGGATTCATAAGCGATGTTCAAGTCCTCTGTCAGCTCTCTGATGGTCAATTTGCGGTTTTCGGGCATTTCTTTGATTTTATCGATGTTTTCATCGGTTTTCGACTGCCACTGCGTTCGTCATCCTCGACCGACTCACGACCACTTCTGAAGTGTTCGTGCCACCGAAAAATACTTCTCCAACATTTCCAAGGTCTGCGGACCGTTAAATCCGTTTTTTACACAAAATTTAATGCAAACTCATTGATGCACAGTTGATGCCATTTTCAAACTTGTAAAAAATCTAAAACACGCACAAAGGTAGATAGATGTACTCAGTACAGCGTAACTTTTACAAATGTCAAGCTATGACGCTGAAATTTGGAGGTCAATGATAGATGTGGTAACCTAACAAAAAAAAAAGAATTCCAATCGGGTGACTGACAGCGCCACACTGTGGCCGGTCCTAAAACTTTTTAATCAAGGTAGTAATATACAACTACGAATAAATACTCCGAATGTCAACAGTTGCCAAGGGCCTAATAAACATTAAAGGAAAAGTAAATTCGATAAGTGGGTAAATAACGAAAGATTAAAGAAAGTTGGGGAATTCTGCTATTTGGGTAGCATTTTCTCAGATGATTGAAGAATTAAAAGGGATATCGAACGGTGTGTTGACTTACTATATATACTCGAACCGGACAGTATCAAAATTTGCTGAGATGATAGTCCACAATAGTATTTTGGTGCCAACTTCGATGTATGGGAGTGAACCTTGAAAAATAATACATAGAGTGACAATGTATGAAAGAATAAGGAATTGAGTGTGAATGGATGAATGAATGTGAATGTGAACTTAAGGCTTATGTGTTGAGTAAGATGACGAAGAGCACGCTGATATGGTTTGGGCAATGAATGATGAAGAAAAAAATGTGCAATGAATTATAAAAAAAAAAAAAAAACTAACAAAACAAAATATGTAGTGCAAATGTGAGTAAGGCGCGAGAGAAGAAGACCAAAGGAAGTACGGTTGGATCAAGTGAAATGATATTTTGATAGAAAGAAATGTAGAAAGTCAGATAAATAATATAAGTTGTATGGACGTAGAAGAGGCTAGGGACGTGTGTCATAGAAGAGTCTGGTCCTCTGCTCTATCTGCCTACCCCGATAGATAAATGGCGTGATGATATGTATGTATATTATTGCGAATTAAGATCAGTTAGTCTCCAACTATGCGCTCTCGAAAGATAAAAAAACTCGCTTATGGATTATAAATTAGCAACCCATTGACATAGCGCGTATTTTTTAATTCAATGAAAACTTTTTCAAATTTTATGACAGCCTCGTAGCCGTTTTATTAATATTCGTCGTTAAACCCTATATTCTTTTATATGGCGCTTTGGTATGTAAATTGTATAAATTTAAACACAATTACCATATGTGTTATTCCTGGAGTCGCGAAGAATAAATTCTCTAAAAATGAAGATAATAATTATTCATACTTATTCGTCTTACAACGTCTTGCTTTACAGCTGGATGGATAGCTTACGAGTATTTAGCCATTGTTTTGCTTCGGGCTGGATTGAAAAAGAACTTTTTCAAGTACAATTGGTGCTACACAAAAGAGTTTTTGGTTACACTTCGGAAATATACTTTCCGGTTTGTTTCCGGTTTTCGCTTTGGCTGAAAGGACGGTTTTATTTTGTTTAAATTTACGTATTTCTGTTAAAGAAAACTTATTATAAATTATTCACTGTATTGTAGCCACGATAAGCTCTATTTATTTAATCGAGCATTAAAAAATGACCTACTGGATATTTTTTATACCTCTCCAATAATAACATAGTTCTTGTGTGTGGTGAGGCAGTTGCTCACACCATTGTCAACTCGACAATTATCCATTCATTATCATCAATACTTGACGCTTTTACACCAACAACCAAAGGAAATATGGCGCCTGGAAACCAACTAACTGCCTTGGCGAGCACTGAATATACTCTGTGTAGGCGTGACTAGGTGCAAGGTGAACATGCGAAAATGAGATTTCTTGAACGAAAGTAGCACTGGATGTGATTGTGGGGATACAATACTGGGGATACAGACATATGCTATTTTATCCGAACATCGTGGCTATATGGTATGCTCTGGGCGGGGCCTGATTGATGCGAATGATAAGGCAATATCTGTTGCCTCCTACTGGAAACACGTGACATCGTTCATAGTTGATGTTCTGGACACGGAAATATATGACCAACAACCAATAACTCAGACATTATGTGCCTTACCAATCTCAATTACATTGAAACAAAGGTAATTAACATATATTGAATGAAAACGGAATGCCAAATTAAGTATGGTCGGATTGAGTTAATGATATTTTGAAAGAAGACAATGTAAGACGTAAAAATCGTATGAGTTGTTTGAGAAGAAGTATGGGTGTGGAAAAGACGAAATATTTATGTTGAAATATGAAAGTATGGCTTTCTGTCCTTTCTGCTCACCCCAACAGGGATATTACGTGATGGTATGTATGTATGAATGTAAACATAAAACGTTTAAATATACCAATATTTTCATGAACTCTTAATTTATGTGTAAATCATTCAATAAGCTGATTTTTTTTCAGTAAATTCGTTGCACTCGATTTACACAATAGATGTTCAAATTAAACCGCAATAAACTGCCTTAATTCGTAATATTTTTTTCGCGTATATTTGTCGTTAATTTTTTTTTAAAGTTTGCTTTAACATATATTTGTATAAGCCTTGCACGTGTTAGCTTTCCAAGTCATGAAATGTTCGATTCAAATGTAAAGTTTGTGCTTTCTAGCTACTTCCCAAGGTGTGTGGTGTTTTTGGCTTTAATATTTTATATTTTCACCTCAGTTTAATGTCATTTCGGTGTATGATAAATAAAAATCGACGGGTTTCTGTCAGACGTCTTGAAAATTCGCGGAATCTTGACAGGTAATTTAATATAACATCAATTTTTGACGTTGCGTGGAATTATTCCCGTATAAGCTCGGCTGAAATACAATATTTTATATATTATTTATAGTTAAGGCATTGTCATAACATTGTGGAGGTTTAAAGACATTGTAATTTGTTTTATCAAACACTGTTTATTCCACTTTTTGTAACGGTATAACCCTACCGGTTTCAAGGTTTTCAGCTCATCATCAGGGAGTCTTGTTTTGTGCTCTCTGATGACGAGGGGAAAACCTTGAAACCGGTAGGGTTATACGGTTACATATAATTCAATAAACAGCGTTTGATTAAACTAATTATAATATTTGATGTACTTAATAAGATTATAATAAAATTATACATGCAAATTCTTTTTCTACGTTATCTTCTGTATTTGTCGTTTATTTTCGGCAAAAAAGTGATGAAATTGAGATAAATGCGGTAGAAGTAAAAGCGTTGCGTAGATAATGTGGAAAAACAATGCATCATAGAATAACGAATGAGGATATTAGAAGAAGAAAAAAAGTTTATAACGAAGAAAGGAGTATTCAAATTGTACGATTACACAAATAGAATTAATGATAAAAGATTTAGAAATACAATATAATACCTGCGTACAAGGTATGAGAACTTTGGAAACCAGTAGAAAAACGTGGCATTATTTTTAAAAGTCTTTATAATAAGAGAGTATATATGACGAGGTGCATGGATATCGTAGAAGTGAAATATGTGTGCCAGAATAAAATTAAGCGAAGATGTGTTCTCTCCGTCAGTCTCAATAGGGGCATGGCGTGATGGTGATGCTTTTCAGCGTTACAGTTTTTTTTTGATTCAGTGATTATATTTTTATTTCTAAAATCAAAATGATTTTACCTAAACTCGAACATATTTTAAGGGGTGCATTCAAGGAAAGCCGGATTTTATTTATTTTTTTATTTATTCATTAAAAAAATTTGGTAAACAAAGTACACATCACTCCTCTCATAATGGCCGTATAACCCCTTCAGATGTTTAGTGTGAAGATAAATGGCCCTCCCTTTCTACATACAAGTAAATATACTGTTTTTTAGAATACAATTATTCAAATTTTTAACACAGTAACATTGAAGGGTTAAGTAATGTTTTTACAAAGCACACGGTCCAAAAATAATCTGTTACCAACCGCGCGATATACTCATATTTGCATGAGTTGTATGTGTGTACTTTAGACACCAGATTATTTAACGCATTTTTCACGAGTGGAATAAATACAGGTGTTTTTCGCAGTGTCTTTCATCCTTGGCCAACTGAACTATTTGTCTTTGTTATGGTCAGGCAGTATTTCATCAATCGTCGTGTATTCGTAGGACCCGTTAACACAACAATTAAACATATAAAAATACAAAATCAAATATTTATCTTGTAGTTGTTGAGAAGACTATTTGTCTAATTTTAATTGCAGTCGAGTTTAATTGCATACGTGTATTGGATTTTAATTGCATACGTGTATTGGATTTTAACGATTTTACTTTTCAACAAATATTTTGTTTCAATTGACGTGTTTATCTTGATGATAGTTATCCTGGATTTTATACACTAAAATGGTGCAATTGTAGAGAAAAAAAACTAGTGCATTAGTTATTATTTAAAATTTATTTGTAATAGTTTCTGAAAGGAGGAAAAGTAGAAAGTCATAAAACCGTATAAGTTGTATGATAAGGTGTATGAATGTAGAAGAGGCTAATGATGTGTGTGTGTGTGTGTGTCGTGATAGGAAAGTATGGCGTTTTGTCCTATTTGCCTACCCCGAAATACAAATACCGTGAAGGGTATGTACGAGTATGTAATATTTTAATAAATACTGTAGAACTACTCGTAAAATAGAAAATGTTCTTTTTTTATATTTTTATGTTCCAAGTGTTATATTTTTATTTCGAATAAATATTACGATTGCAATCGCTGTAATTTTTAATGGTCATAAATTGAACACTTGTAAAATTAATAATAGAAAACGGTAGTTTTTTTAAATGTACAAATATGTATTATTCATTTACACGGGTTGGATCAAGTGATCCAGATTTTGAATAAACGTAAAATGAGAAGTATGAATTGTAAACTATTTTGTATGGCGAGATGTATGAATGTGGAGGAGGCGATAGTTGTGTGCTTGAATATAAACATTTGGTGATTTGTTCTTTTTGCGTACCCCGCAAGGTACATGGCGTGATGATATATGTATGTAAGTGATTATTATGCCATTATGCATTCCGTTCGTTTGAAACATCGTTATGTCATTGCCATATACAGTCCGTTTGAAACATCCTTATGTCATTGCCATATGCAGTCCGTTTGAAACATCCTTATTTCATTGCCATATGCAGTCCGTTTGAAACATCCTTATTTCATTGCCATATGCAGTCCGTTTGAAACATCCTTATGTCATTGCCATATGCAGTCCGTTTGAAACATCCTTATTTCATTGCCATATGCAGTCCGTTTGAAACATCCTTATGTCATTGCCATATGCAGTCCGTTTGAAACATCCTTATGTCATTGCCATATGCAGTCCGTTTGAAACATCCTTATTTCATTTCCATATGCAGTCCGTTTGAAACATCCTTATGCCATTCTCGTAATTAATCATTGCCATGTGCAGTCCGTTTGAAACATCCTTATGTCATTGCCATATGCAGTCCGTTTGAAACATCCTTATGTCATTGCCATATGCAGTCCGTTTGAAACATCCTTATGTCATTGCCATATGCAGTCCGTTTGAAACATCCTTATGTCATTGCCATATGCAGTCCGTTTGAAACATCCTTATTTCATTGCCATATGCAGTCCGTTTGAAACATCCTTATGTCATTGCCATATGCAGTCCGTTTGAAACATCCTTATTTCATTGCCATATGCAGTCCGTTTGAAACATCCTTATGTCATTGCCATATGCAGTCCGTTTGAAACATCCTTATGTCATTGCCATATGCAGTCCGTTTGAAACATCCTTATGTCATTGCCATATGCAGTCCGTTTGAAACATCCTTATTTCATTGCCATATGCAGTCCGTTTGAAACACCCTTATGCCATTCTCGTAATTAATCATTCAAAATATCTTTACATCATCAGCATACATCAAATGCGAGCACCTCCAAGCTCCCGAAATATTATTAATGAAAATCAGGAGCAACAAGGGTCCCAATAATTGTTCGTAAGAGTTGGAAACGATAGCGGAAGCAGTTCATATTGGGAGTAAGGTTTTTATTTTGATCAAAGGCTGATTTTGAAAATGTTTGAATGTTTAAATAAAACATCTTGCCAGTATTATGATTTTGTGACAGTTCATATTAAATGTTAAGTCAACAGTATTGCCTCGCGCTGTTAAATGAATATTATAGTTAGCGTCCGTTATTTGCTCGATTTATTCCAACTCGGAGAAAGTATTCATAAGTGCTCGAGTGTGCTAATATTATGGCACTTGTTCGTTTTGCTGGACTCGGAGTGGTTTTAACGATTATTGACCCGAGTAAAAAAATCGAAACGATTGGACCAGATGTAAACAATTTTTGATCGGATACAACTTTTTTAAGAGTGCACAACTAATATGTTTTACACACCAGCGAGAAAACGGTTTGTTCTCTTCCGAAGGCTCGTGGTATCAACGATCTTCTGTAAAGATATCCAGTATGTTAACCGTACGACCAAGCACCTCTTACTGAATCACAGACTTGCATCTTATCCAAAAGTCAATGATCTGTTTTACTTGCTGTTGGAAATAACAAATCAGAGGTGCAAGGTGTGTGTGGAAGAGGTACTCGTAGACCGAGGAAAACGGGGTTTGACCAGATTTTGAAAGAATGTAAAATGAGAAGTATGAATAATAGAAGATTGTGCATGACGAGGTGTATGAATGTGGAGGAAGCGAAGGTTGTGTGCTTGCATAGAAAAGTTTGGAGATCTATTCTCTCTATCTACCCCGTAAGGGGCACGGGGTGATGATATGTATGGAAATAAAATAATATTCGTACAGTGATAATTCATAACATCGTATGTAAAAATACGCAAGCTAATATAAACATATTTAAAATATACTAATTCTATTTTAGGTATAAATATTTAATTTTAAACCTTATAATAAAGCTAAGGTATTCAGAAAAAGGATAACATTTATAGCCGGATTATTATTTTCTCAGACGTTTTGTTAATTATTTAGAATATTTCCATATAATATTTAATTATTTAATAGACAAGCGAAGATGTCTTGTCAAGTTGTTCTGTCATAATTATCTCCCTTAGAGCATATTATAACATTAATAATCCATCTTAATCAACAGACGTTTAAGTGATTACATGTAATTATGCGCGATTACAGTAACTACTCGTATTACCCCATTCTAGGAACAACTATACAAACATTTTAGTGCGGAGACAAAAAAATCGGTTTTTAATTCTCGTAGTATTAAAAGCCAACCTCCATGACCTAGTCGATAAGACGCCTGTCTTTCAACCCGGGGGTTAAGGGTTCGATTCCCGTTGGATCCCAATTTATTAAGGTTCCAGACTGGTTTTCACTTAAGGCCTCTTTCTTCTCTCCTTCTGATCGGTTAGAAAAGATTGTCACACGGCAATGAGCCTGCTCCAAGTTAATGATTTGCTCGGAGTGTCGGTCCGATTGTCGGACACCTTACTCCTTCATCGGTAGTGTAAAAACGGACTTTGGGAAATTAATAATGAGCCTGCCAGGTTGTAGTGTATATAACGAAAGTGTAATAAAATACAGTTTCTATAGCGCCATTTCTAAAGCAAATTTTCCGGAAGGGTTCGTTATTATTTTTATTTCAACGGTAAAATGACCTTTTTGATATAAATATTATATTAAAAAACAACATAAAGAATTTCACATTGGCATGTAAGGTAAAAAATCAGCATAAGTCGAATAATGTAAATCTATACAATTCATCCCGACAAGAACAACTTCTTCACTTTACTCATGTAAGTAGTCAAAGTCATATCAAAATCCATGCAATGCCCATATTGACTACCCGATATGTGCAGTCTTTTTACGTGGAACGTGTATTGGTATAAAATAAGGGATACACCTATTCTAAGGCGTTGTGACTATCTACTCGTATAATAGTATATGGTACTTATACCAGAACTTGGAACGAATTTGAAAATATTTGATTCCACTATGAACTGAAAATGAAATGGTACATAAAAAATAATCATTTGTAGTGTCAAAACAGGCAAGAAATGGCGATTGCTTTCGTTATTTTACCATTATCTACATATGTGTATATACATACCATCATGTCATTTTCCTTCCGAAGTAGACAGAGAGGACATCGCATTTGATTTTCCTATCTCGACACACATATTTCGCCTTTTCTACATCCATAAACTTGATACAACTCTTATGATTTATCTTTACATTTTCTTCTTTCAAAAATTTCACTTGATCTAACCTTACTTTCTTTGGTATTTATGCATATATATATATATATAAACATATTTGAAATAAACCACTAAAATTTACTTAGCAAAGACGAACTATAAATATAGTTTTTTTTAGATCTTCCTATTTGTGTAATGTTGCTGAATTTTGGTCGAGTGCAATTTATGTGTAATCTTCATGTTTGAGTTAGTTAATACATTTTGAAAATACTTCAAGATGCTCTTTTCAAATACTTCTTACGACCCATTTTTCAAATATTGATATCATTATTCTTTTTGCCTTGTGAAATACACTAAACTGCTACCTGGACCGCACTGGGCGTTCCACAAACCAAATCCTCTTCGGTTCCAAGATATCAGGATCCTCGAGCACTCGAGCAATTGTCGCGTGTACTGCTCCTCGCTGTGGATACAGAAAGACAATCCATCACGTAATATTCCCAACTTTGCCATTTTGTCCTTGATTCTCCCAATTCCTATTTGGAGCCTGTTAAGAGGTCTTCCAGGGCAGTTCAGAGCCAGGTGCTAATGCCTCTGCAGGTAAAACCCACTCGCTGGAACTCGAGGTTTCTCTCCACTCGTTTATCCTAATAGCAGCAGGTAGTTGTTCCAGAGGCTTAGTGATCTGGATAAACCTGTACCTAGATTTCAACCTAGGGACTGGTTGTTACGAAATTTATATCATTATTCCAAGGCTAGCTAAAGCTAAAATAACATATTCAACGATTTATTTATCAGATTGGGAATAATTTATTAAGGGGTTAAGATCCTACCACAATTTATTAATTAAAATACAAGTCGTTTTTACAATCAAATTACAAGGCCGATGCATGTATGCGTCGAAAAATATGAGTATTATTTCAGAGTAATATTTGGTATGTAACATAATCTAAAATTGTAAGTGATAAATGGTTTATTGTTTTTTTTTTATAACTTTTTTTCGATTAGTTTATATGTGAGAGAAATTTAATGCGAGTATTATTTTTTGTAAAAGGATATATGGTATATTATGCAATTCTAAAAATACAAAAACGAAATAAAATCTTATTTTTTATGCATTTTGAATATACAATACAATCTTTTGTCAATTTGTTTACTTTTATATTGTAAACATTGTTTAAATACATATATTCATACCATCACGCCATTTCCCTGTCGGGGTAGGCAGACAGGACAGAGCGTCATACTTTTCTGTCTCGACACACATCCTTAACCTCTTCTATGTACATCCATACAACTCATACAACTTGATCAAATATTATATTTAAATTGTGTGAAAAAAGGGATGAAAAAGTGATTAAGAAAATTTATCATTCATTCATTCCTACGCGTTATTTAAATTGAGTATTGAACATTTTTTAATAAAACTTTCATAGTTGAATAAATTCCGAAGTTTTCTATGCAATCGCACAATTATTGCCAGAAGAATGATGTGTGTAAGTAGTGCGGGCCGAATTTAGAAAGAAATGGATATATTTTTTTTATAATTTCACGTTTCCAATCTTTTCGGCTGAATAACGCTGTCTGTCGGTTAGTTCATTTTATACCGCTGGCCCGGAGAATAGAGCGCCGTGCCTGGAATCGATTTCTATCAGCATTTTTTACGAGCATTTAGTTAGTTGGTTCATATTTTGGCACATGTTATTCGATAACATTCGCGTATACCACAAACATAATCATATGAATAATATAGTGTATATTTATAATAAACGAAATCATTTTATATAATGAGATCAAACCAATCAAAAATAATGTTATCATTGGAAAATTTAGAGGTTAGATAATTGATTTGAACCAACAATTATTTTTATATTTCGACATTTAAAAATGGTTTTTCGCTTATCACATATCACATGACGTGTATCAAGTTATTTTTTTACACCGTTGCGTTATATACAATTTGGAAAGTTTTTTTATGCTCTCCTTTCTAAATAAACCTGAAATATCAGGTTAACTTTTTGTCTTAATTCAATATTTATTTACTTTTGGACCTGATTAAAAACATATATATTTAGTTGTGTCATATTTGTTCTGGTAGAAACCAATTCATAATATGCTACTTTGAACTTTATTTAATTCATATTACGAATTTTATGTTTCAAAGATAACTATACTTTTTTTCTTTACGACGAATATTTATTGTGAAATTTTATAGTAGATTTCATAAACAATTATCATTTCTTTCCGTATTGTCATTTAATGTCACTCCGTGTATTCTTTTCAATATACGCTTTTCTACGACTTTATTTCCTTCTTTCAGAATATAATTTACTTGGTCTTCTCTTACATGCCTTCCATTCATATTTGCACTATACATCTGTTTTGTCAGTCTTTCTTCATTCATTTCGAACTAAAGTTATCCAATATGATGTATCGGTCGGAAAAATAGATGCGACACTGGTTTGTGTTGGATTGTGACGGCACGACGTTGTCCATTATTCATCGTTCGCCAGCATCACAAGATACGAGCGCACGGCCGCAGTTTTTATGCACCAGTCTTGGTCAATGACAAAAAAGCAGCCTCGTCATGTCACGATACTGTATAGCGGCCCAGGCGGTGTGGGTGCATGTCACCGCTACACCGCTGAGCGCCGGCATTTACACAAGGTATTTTCAGCCATTCAAATAAATAGGCGGATTTCAAATACACGTTAGAGAACTGCTTTTCTCGAAATAGGTTACAAGACAAATGCTAGATTCCGGATGATTCCCGAGTCTCAAGACTCGTTATTGCATAATTATCGTATGTCAGCTGATATTGGAATCTATGTCTGAGGGATGTCTCTTCGGAGAGAAGTATTACTTTTTTAGGTCGATTTCTTCATTTAATAAATTATTTTTCTAAATCAATCCAATAGGGCGGGGTATTATTAAAGAGCTTTTGCCGTTGCTGGTCTTTTGGCGTGGAATAGTCTGCCCCTAGTGTCAGATATGGGCGGAGTGTGCAGCTTTAGGGAGCACTTTAAAACAATCCTTTTTGGGAGGTGTTATCAAAATTTATAAATGGGTTCGAATCTTGAGTTAGAGTTTGCTCTCTAAACGCCCTTTTATTATTATTATTGATTGGGCTAGGAGAAAATACTAGGTATATCCAATAAGGTCGGATATTATGATAAAGCTTTTGCCGTTACTGATCCTGTGGCGTGAAATAGACTGCCTCCCAGTGTTAAATATATGGGTGGCGTGTGCAGCTTTAGGAAGCACTTAAAGACAACCTTTTTTGGTCTTATCAAAATTTATGATGCTATATGATCACTACATTAAAGCTGAATGTGTTACTATCACATATCGGAAGATCTGCCCGTCAATACGATCCCACCTCCACCCACGCTGTTATGGTGAACAAGATAAGTCCCCATCCAGCGCGATCTACACTAGAAGAACAAAATATTCTTTATTTTCTTCATGAGCGCGACGTCACATAGTGACAAAAAAAGAACTCTCTATAGGTACTTCTCCTAATAGTAGCGACGACGGACTTAAAGTCCGACATCACGGGAGAAGGTACATGGCTTGCAGTGCAGTAAATATACTTATAAAATGGCCTAAGGCCTGGACACATATTGGAAGATTTACAAAGGTTTCTATGTAGTTTGTATTCTATATAATTATTATATGAATAACGATAACTATTAATTAGTGATGAATGTTATAAGTAGAATTAAGAAATGAATATTGAGATAGTTTGGCCACATGAGAGAATGAGCTGCGAAAGACTTACGAAACAAAGATGTCAGTCTGAAATTAAGAGCGAGGAAGGGGTAGACTGTGGAAAGAGATGGATAAGTTTTAACAGAGGAGAAGGTAACAAGTAAGTCAAACAATAGAGCATGTATGTTATGATGAGATTTATGGATTGTGATCAGGCGAGAGCTGTGCGTACGGATTTAAAGGCGTGATGTTATTTCCTCTTTGCATATCCCAAAAAAATACATGGCGTGATGGTATTTATGTACTCGTATATATGTATGCCTGATAATAAAACTGATTCAAGTGTATCAAAAATGGTTTCGGAAAAAGAAAAAAATAACTGCATTGCATATTGTTGCAAAAGGTCATTTTTTATTTAACGGTACTTATCTAAAATAATTTTTTGTCGGAGTCGTGGCCAAGTGGTTAGCATAATTGTATATCGTTCAGGCGTCTCGGGTTCGATTACTTGTTGGTCCCGGACTTTTTAGTTTCCGATTTTTTTTTCTTTCGAATTTATTACTGTCTACTATAAATTCTTAGAATACTCAATCACGGGTGTTAGAAACAGCGTTGTATAAGTTACTAATATTTTTTTTTTATAAATGAATTAAAAATTATTGAATATCTACTTTACCAACAAATGTGCTAAAAATAATGTACACATTTTTTAAACTCAAGGTGAAACTTTATACTGGAAAATTAAATTTCAATTTAAAACAGGTGTTTTGTCAGTTTTTGTGATACGAATACATCTGTCAAGTGTAAAACATTTTTAATTTTTTTCTAACTCAAGTACTTAACGGTATGTTATTGCATATCGTTATTGGAAGGTAAAATGTATAAGTAACAATGGATTATATATATCAAGATGTGTGGATGTGGACAAGGCGTCGGCTGTGTGCGTGGATAGAGAGGTGTGGCGATCTGTCCTTTATGCGTACTCCAAACAGAAGATGGCGTAATGTGCATGTATGTATGTCGCTTTTAGAATACATAAAAAATAACTTAAAAGGTTAGATAAACATCAATTTAGATTAAGTCATGTCTGAAAAAACCTGACACCCGTCGGAAATCGAAAAAAAACCGCTAGAATAATTACCCTACCCATCACGCTAGCCATTAGTGAGTAGTCTCTGAAAGCGGTTACCGATTTAAAAAGAATATGTTTCCGAATTAGAGAAATGCTCCTGTGGTCCAACAGCGGAACGGGCATGTCCACGAGGTCTCCAATTATAACTCTGCATACAGTCAGTGGGCATACCTACCATGCTGACTATGCTAGACTAGACCATACCTACACAACAGTATACCCTGGTCGGTCTGTGAGATGATAATAGAAGGCGAGGCGTTACGTGAAGAAGGGCACTTGACCGAAATAGATCTAGTGCGGATCGTGGCGACAATGTGAAACATTGTTCCTCAACATTTTTGTGCGGCGAACCCATTTGATATCTCTAATTCACATAGGTAAAAAATACAAGCTTTGGTGGCGTGATCTACCATAATGCTTAGCATTAATCCTCAGACCCGGGTACAATCCTTTGTGGATTCACTTCCGGCGTGGTTTTAGCTTTATACCTTATTTTACTTGAATTTATGTTTTTTTTGTAGCTTTTTATCCACTTTATATGATTACCAAAAGCGATAAAAATTGCGTTGTATAATTTTTCCATTAACCTAACGAATTCAACCTGTCGGTCGTCTTGGAGTTTCGAGCTCCTTGCCATAGCATCTTCAGGTTTCATCTAAGATTATGTGCTTGTTGAAGTGCAACTGCTTGTGCACAATAAAACAATGCACGCACAGCCGTCATCCTTGCACGGAATGGCCGACAGACATTTTTTATCACGATGTATGCTATCATCGTTAGGAACAACCGTCATCCATTCATGGGTCGACCAGTAATTTTATCACGATGTATGCTATCATCGTTAGGAACAACCGTCATCCATTCATGGGTCGACCAGTAATTTTATCACGATGTATGCTATCATCGTTAGGAACAACCGTCATCCATTCATGGGTCGACCAGTAATTTTATCACGATGTACGCTTTCATCGTTAGAAACAACCGTCATCCATTCATGGGTCGACCAGTAATTTTATCACGATGTATGCTATCATCGTTAGGAACAACCGTCATCCATTCATGGGTCGACCAGTAATTTTATCACGATGTATGCTATCATCGTTAGGAACAACCGTCATCTATTCATGGGTCGACTAGTAATTTTCGATCACGAGGGATTACTATCGTCATATCGAGTAAGCTTCCAAATGAGTGGAGTTTCTTCTTATTTCGTATGGTTTTTATCTTAGTCTAAAATTGATCTCATAGTAGGGTTTGATATGTGTATTTTGGTATTCATGCCTTTAGATGGAAAAAAATGTTAGGGTGTCAGACTTTCTTTAGTGAATTTGATATTACAATATACATAAATCATTTTAAACATATAATACTTATAGAAATATTGTTAATTTATTATGAGATGTGGTGTCCAAATGGATTATTGCCAATAATCTATCTTTAAAGAGACAAAACATTTTAATCAAATGCAAACAAAAATATATTCCACTATTTTAGATCGTATTTTTTTTATAAATTCTGTTAATGAGATAGGTGCACAAATTACAGAGAGAGAGGCGCAAAAAATGTTTGCGATGTATGGGTTAACTCGGAGAGAAACTGGAACAGATAGATGAGTTCTGTTATCTTGGCAGTATATTTTTGTATGATGGGTGAGTTGAAAGAAGGCTAGTTAGTGACAGGGAATAAAGTAAATGGACATTTAACGTAATCTATGTCAACCGCGTTATATCAAAAGTAGCAAAAATGTTTGCGATGTATGGGTTAACTCGGAGAGAAACTGGAACAGATAGATGAGTTCTGTTATCTTGGCAGCATATTTTTGTATGATGGGTGAGTTGAAAGAAGGCTAGTTAGTGACAGGGAATAAAGTAAATGGACATTTTGTATGATGGGTGAGTTGAAAGAAGGCTAGTTAGTGACAGGGAATAAAGTAAATGGGCATTTAACGTAATCTATGTCAACCGCGTTATATCAAAAGTAGCAAAAATGACAATAGATAATAGTGTGTCGGTGCCCACCTTGATGTATGGAAGTGAAGTTTTTATTTGACAGAAAGATAAACATAAGATTAATGGTGTAGAGATGCGTGCATTAAGAACATTTTGTGGATTGTCAATGTTTAAAAGAAGGCAAAACGAAAAACTCAGAATGAATGCGTGGATAAAATGAATGTTTCAAGTAAGATGAAGAAGGAACGTTTAGATGGTTTGGACATGTGGAGAGAATTAATGATTAACCGAATCAAATCAGAAATACAAGAGGTGTGTGGAAGGGGTAGATCGAGGAAATTATGACTGAATTAGGTGAACGCATGACGAGATGTGTGTATGTGGAGGAGGCGAAAGTCGTGTACTTGGATAAAAAAAATAAGAGATCGGTTCTCTGCCTACCCTGCAAGGGGCACGGTGTGATGATTTTAAATTTTGTATTAATTATATTTTTAATTTAAACTGTATGATTTGTGGTTATAGAGTTTAAATTCGCTGATTCGGAAAACTTATGATAAATCTGTAATGGAAATTTTTAACGTATTTTTAACGTGGACAAACGTTGTCAGCAATATGCTTACGGACCACTGGCTAAAATCGGCTTATCCGACCACGTAACTAGGGACATTTAACATAAACTCTTATAAAGCATACTTTTGTATAGATATTTCTTGTTATAAAATTCATAATATGTATATCACACCAGCACTTTTACTGGAGTGAATTGCTTTAATCAAAAATACATAGCATGATTTTAAATGCCTACAAATACTTCAATTTCGGCTCAATTCCTATTTAAGAAAGTCCGTGACCTGGTGGTACATCGCTTGTTTCCAATCTGGAGATTTTGTGTTCGATTTCTTAGTTTCTAAACACGTCATTTTTTTTAATATTCAGATAAATGAATATGGATGAAATAAATTAAAATTTCTCGAAATAACATCCTCGGCGCCTGATCACTGGAATAGTTTCCCTATGAAGTTGTATTTTGAGAAAGCATTAGATTAATTTAGAAGAGATTTGAAAATGTATATCTTCTTAATAAGTTACAAGGCACCCTGCAGGTGCGTTTAATGTCACGAAATGGCTCCAATAAATACCGCCATCATAGTATGATTGCTTTAGTTTTATTAAGCCGTAACATTTTTGTTGTTCTCACACAATATGAATTCGTCTCGCGCTATTCTTAAAGCCTAATTGTATAGGGTCCAGTTATCAACTTGGCAGCAAAGATAGGCGCCATCACCCGTAGGAAGACAGACATTTCATTTTTTTCCTAGCATCAGAGCGCGTCTCTGATCCCAGTGGACATATCTATTGAACTACCCTTAGTCCATGAGAGATTTATTGGCAAGCTTCACTCTTGTCCCTTTACCCTGTTGTAAATTGTTTGACCTTCTAGATCAATTCGTAGATCGCATTTTGTGGTACTGCGATGATAATCGAGTCAATAATTTTCGAAGGGATCTCCATTCAGCATTCATTCTCCATCCAAAATATCTACGATATCTCTATATGAGAGAGTTAGGTGTCTATCCATGGCTTTATCCTACTCAGTTCCTGCTGGGCATGCTCGGGTATAACTCCTTGAGCGTAAGAAGAGATGTGCGTCTCCTGGTATACGTTGTCAAACTCGTTCGAGGAGTTGTGAGCTGTCCAGCATTACTACAAAGATTAGCGTTAAATGTTCCTAACAATTACACTAGACTGCGCCGGCAAGAACTGTTCTCAATAACATACGCAAGAACGGGTCTTCCAGCCGCTATGCCTGTTGGAAGGGCCTTAACTCTTCTGAACGGGACTGCTTCGGATATTGACATACTATATTTCATATCACATTACCAAAAGCAAAAGTAAATTTTCTTAGATTGAGCGCGTTAGAAAGCACTCATCAACATACCTAAATGACTGTGAATATATGTGTATAATATGTTTGTGTGTATATACTCGTTTGTATGCATATGCATTATTTTTTATTTTATGTAATTTTTAACTTATTTTTTCTTTCTCTATGTAATTTGTCTTCTTTTTTAATGTCTTGTATTTTTCAAAGTAATTGGGCTAAGCCTGTTGTGGAAAAAAAATCGGTACATCTTCAGATCAATTTGGCTACTTCGATCTAGTGGCGTTCGAGGATATTTTTGTTGCTGGGCTATTTGAACTCCAAACCTTAAGCCGCTTTATAAGTATATTTACTGCGCAGCGAGTAGTTTTCTTTCTCCCGTGACATCGGATCTCAAGTTCGTCGTCATTATTATTCTTGTTTCGCCGCCGTAGGAGTCCATTTAGGTAGTTTATTTTTCGTCATTTAGTAATGTCATGCTTATAATAAATATTGTGACTCCTTTAAGTATCTTGGGTCACTCATCCATAGCGATGGATGATGTGCACCAGTCGATCATGCTATGCCAAATTGTGACTCCTTTAAGTATCTTGGGTCACTCATCCATAGCGATGGAGGATGTGCAGCAGTCGATCATACTATGCTAAATTGTGACTCCTTTAAGTATCTTGGGTCACTCATCCATAGCGATGGAGGATGTGCACCAGTCGATCATGCTATGCCAAATTGTGACTCCTTTAAGTATCTTGGGTCACTCATCCATAGCGATGGAGGATGTGCACCAGTCGATCATGCTATGCCAAATTGTGACTCCTTTAAGTATCTTGGGTCACTCATCTATAGCAATGGAGGATGTGCAGCAGATGTAACACATAGAATTAGTGTGGGATGGATGAAGTTTAGATCAATGACGGGAGTTCTATGTGATCCAAAAATGCCAGTAAAGTTAAAAGGAAAAGTATACCAAACGATTGTCAGACCCGCACTCCTCTATGGCTCCGAATGCTGGACGATGTATAACTCTTACTCTAGGTAACTAGAAACTGCTGAAATGCGCATGCTAAGATGGTCAGCAGGTGTGTCCCTAAGAGACAAAGTAAGAAGCTCACGCATTCGTGGGAGCCTGGGTGTTACAGACATCAACATCAAGATGGAGGAGAGGCGATTGAGATGGTATGGGCACGTTGGACGCAGAGCACCCGATCACATTGTGAACCAGGCAATCTCCATGGATCTTCCTCGAATAACAACCAGAGGAAGACCAAAGAATTCATGGGTGGTGCAAAAATATAACCTGATGCAGAGGCACGGCCTGGGGGACGTAGTCCGGGACAGAAGAGCATACAACCTGAGGACGAGGAGAGCTGACCCCAACAGTCTTCGCAGTCAATGAGTTGGGATGGAGCCAGGGAGAGAGAGAGAGAGATGCTTATAATAAATATAGAAGATTACGATCTTCTAGTGTAGATGGATGGGAACTTATTTTGTCCCCCATAACAGAACAATACGAATATTAAAATGTGTTAATTGAAAAAAGATACATCTAGGATATGGGGCGTTTCTCTCTTAATAAATATGTTTTTTTAATCTTAATAATAATAGAGATAAAACTGGGTTAGCAAATAAACCGTTTAATGTTTTTCTAACGAAGTTTGCTTCTGAGGAGTAAAAAAGTTTTAAGTGTATTGTCGTCCTAAGCTTTATTTTGTTGATGACATTCCCTCGTTAAACATTAAGCAGTGGTCTTTAGCAGCTTAAAATGGCCGAGCTGTCAACTGAGGACGTATTCATTAGCATATTTTAATTGTTTACTAACTAGGCTAGAGCTCATCCGACATATTAACCAGTGTAGGGGAGGCTCGTCCGGTTCCGCTTAATATATGGTATGTGCTCTGTCCATTATTCACAGCTGGCCGGTAATGGAGTGGTATGTTTAGTAAATCACCCAACGGGGGCTGCCGCTCGTGATAACGGGGTAACAAAACACAGCTGTACTCTCGTGAGCTTTCAACTGATTTATCTTGAAAATTGCACTTATCTTGAAAATTGGAAGTCATGAACCAGGGACTAAGAACGAATTGGTGTAGGTATGGCGAAATCTGCAATGGCCAAACTTATAATAATATAAATAGACAATTTATATAGCGATGTCGTCGAACTACAAAGAAATCTTGGAAGATCTTCTGATATGTGGATAGTAACTCTTTCGACTTTTGGTGTAGTTAGTGTATGTGTTTAGTCGCACCGCACGCGCCATCCATGTAACAAACACTAAGGCCGAGGCCACACCAAAATGCTTCGTTAGGTGCTAAGCTAGATTTTACGTGATTCATATACTAGGTGACTTCATGCCTGGCCACACCAAAGTGCTACGCACAAATTCATTTGACAGTTGGGAGTGCTTGAGTCAAAACACGACGTCACTCTCAAAATAGACCAATTTCATTAAAACTTACCATCTTTATTTACTTTCTGTGCAACTTCATTCCAAAGTGATTTTTTTACAGGTACATTTTTCTACAATTTACTCGGTGAGTTCCACAAAGGCTCCCTATTATACACAGCTGTCATTAAAATTTCCGCCATCTTGTAAATTAACCAACACGTCTGTTCGCTAGGAGATTCACTCGATGACTAATCGTCATGCAACGTGGCGCGAAGCGTGCAGTGTGGCCACTGCGATAGTATGCGGTACGTTGGTTCGCTAGGATATGTCGCCTAACTCGCAACATAGCTCTAAGCATCAAGCGAGGCTCTTTCCTGTGTGGCCGAGGCCTAAGACCATTTTACACTATTGGACTAGCAACGGCTAAAGCTCTGTTGTAATACCCCGCCCTATTGGATCAATTTATTCAATGAATTATAAATGTAACGGCGATATAACACAATCTGATATAGAAAGAGCCCATTTCATTATTTTATTCGTTCATTATCAAACTGTTTTTTTTTAAATCGAGCTCTCGCGTATTCAGTTACTGACTTATATTTTGTACACACCAAACGGGTTATTTACAGTATTTCATCTAGCACCATTCGGGAATTGCAGACTAGAATCTGAAGATTAGACTTCGAACTACTATTATGATTTGGCATAAGTTGTTTTTAAACTGTGCCTAGTGACATAAGCTCGGAAAATCTGCTCGAAAAATGGCCGTAAATTCCTGTATACGAAGGAGTATACGCCAACTCGGAAAATTGTGAATCGGTATTAGTGAGCAAAAAAATAAAAGAAAACTAACTCATCGTATGTGTAGTTGATCGTATCGTAAATGTTTGTTATTTTGGTATATTTTTAATCCGATATATTTTAAGATATACGAAATGTAAGATAAAGTACTCAATCATTTTGAAATATAAAGTGTTGTTTTAACAATTTATTACATAGAAATACTTCTTGCCAGTATTGTACTATTTCCCTATTATTGAAGAGTGTTGTTTATTTCTTTCTTTGGAATGGTGATGAGCCCTCTCGGCGGGAAAGCCATCTTTTCTACCCTAAGTTTGAAAATCTTCGTCTATCCCGCCGAATAATTTCTTCCCATCTTGACAATAACGCTATCTAGTGTGGAAGCATAGAAAATGCCATAAAAACCACCACCTAGCAACACAATTTAAAAAAGATTTGCAAAGCTCTGATAAAAAAAGTCGTCACGTCCCACCGTTACTACGGCAACAAAAAAAAGTGATTGAATGAAAATATAACTGATTTAAAATAATATTTTTTACATACAAGAAATTTGAATTTGAAACAAAAAAAAATGGATTTTTTACAATAAATAAGTATCTACCAGGTATGTGGCGGATACAGGATTTTTTTTTCTAACTCCAGATACATTTGCACATAGTTTACAGTTTAATAGTTTATGGTCACATTGATTAAATTACATAGTTTATGGTAACACTAATTTAACATTGTTTACGCATGGTTATTGAATATCAGTCAAAATATTTCATGAAAAGTCGAAGATAAAGAAATTGTATCTAAAATTCGATGCTTTGTAGTGGTATAAAGTTTCTATTAAAATATCATTTAATTTTAAACTTTTCATATTTTTATGTTATATGGTCAATTCTAGAGAGAAATTGGAAAATTCAAAAGGTACTTTTTAGATATAGAACAACTTTCGCTCTGATACCTACGAGTATAATGTTTTGCATTCTTTATGGAAATTAAAGTATTTTTCAGGGGAAAAGGGTTGCTAAGGGTGCCGAGCGCCTTCCAACAAGTCACTATCTCCATATTTGTTTCCCGTGACAACCTCGAGCCGTTCTTTTAACCATTTTCACTCTGGAAGCTTGTTCCTAGAACTGATCCCGGGGGTGTTTAGAGGAAAAACAACGCCCTTTTTTGTTGATATTTCCAGTTAAAAAGATTTAACAATTTCCGGATATTACAATGTTACAAAATCAATACAGACGAATCAAAGAACAATTTGTATGATATAACGAAATTTATTTTCGTCTTATTTTGGCTTGTTTTGTTAAACCTTCCTACATGCGCGAAAATATCAGAACTCATTTCTTTTTTTTTTCACGGTCTTAAAAGAAGGCTTAGCAAAATTATGGCGTGGGTTATACTTTGATGTTGAAATTTAATGGCTTTTTTTATTAATACAAAAATAGCTTTGTATGTATAAATAGTATTTGTTTATTTAACACTTCATTGTATAACAATTTGGCGGGCTTATTGTCAGGTGGCAATCTCTTGTAACCAACCAGACAAAAATAAAGGAAGATAAAATTATTCAAATCAAATTATGAACAATATATACAATAAAAATAAAAGTATGATATCATCAATCAAAGGACAAAAGAGTGGACGTTGGAGAGGATAGGAAAATCGGAAAGGCAACGCGTTACATTACCGACTTGAAATAAGAAGTTTTTTTTCAGTCACTTGCCAATGACGGAGCGAGTTTAGCATTAATTGGTAACTGGTTCCTGAGTCTCTCTGCATGGTCAGTAAAGGATGACGTAAAAAAAGAAAAGTCATGAACTGGGAAGTCAATAAAGGTATAAATGAGTCGTATTTTCTCTCGATTACAATGTTTACTTGAGCGTAACGCAAGTTTATGATCGGAAAGATGCTGAATATTTTCGACAAGATGAGAGGGGTGATGGGACAGTTAAGGATATTATATAATAGTGATAAATTGTAAGTTGATGTTCTCATCTATAGGTCCTGGCTCCTTGATCGTAACCCTTGATAATGAAGTACTCGATTGTTTAGATTGGCCGCGTGGTAACGCAATGGACTTTCGTGCGGAAGGTCGCCGGTTCGAACCTCATGCTGTGCTACTTCCCTCGATTAACACAGGCATTTTACCCGTCTAGTAATCAGGGGTATAAGGATAGCTATGACTTCGGTCATATCTATTCTTTCAAAAGAAGAGAAAAAAACCATACTGGTGTGCTCCGATCATCGCACTTCGGCGTGTCATTGGATCCAGTACAGCGGTGTGGCCGGTGAGTTTGCTGGTGTGCAACGACTCATTGACTTAAAAAGAAACAATAAAACTGTACGGCACAGCTTCGCTTTCCAACTCAATTGACGTTGGAATGGCTCGACTATGAGGCCCAGCAACCACTGTTAACATTTTTTTTTCATTTTGTTATAATTGAAGTACTCGTATATAAAACATTCAACTGGTATATTTTAAAAAAGAGAATGCATTTATGAATCAGTTATAGTGAGTGTTGCCAACTTTTTTTCTATCATAATTTTGTGCACCGTAACTCATTTCTTTTTAGAACCAAGTATATTCGTAGGTGTGATCATAAATGCGCTCAAGTATGATTCTCATTTTCTGTATTTAATGAGAGAATTTTTCATTTTCAATGGACTCGATTCACTTATTTTTATTTATCCCAGCCAGTGAGTAATGTTGAGTTGAAATGAGAATACATCAAGTTCTAATAGCACAAACACAAGCAATGTTAATTTGAATACGTTTATTGCTAATACAGAATATGTTCTAGTAGCACAAACACAAGCAATGTTAATTTGAATACGTTTATTGCTAATACAGAATATGTTCTAGTAGCACAAACACAAGCAATGTTAATTTGAATACGTTTATTGCTAATACAGAATATGTTCTAGTAGCACAAACACAAGCAATGTTAATTTGAATACGTTTATTGCTAATACAGAATATGTTCTAGTAGCACAAACACAAGCAATGTTAATTTGAATACGTTTATTGCTAATACAGAATATGTTCTAGTAGCACAAACACAAGCAATGTTAATTTGAATACGTTTATTGCTAATACAGAATATGTTCTAGTAGCACAAACACAAGCAATGTTAATTTGAATACGTTTATTGGGAATGCAGAATATGTTCTAGTAACACAAACACCAGTAATGTTAATTTGAATACGTTTATTGAGAATACATCAAGTTCTAATAGCACAAACACAAACAATGTTAATTTGAATCCGTTTATTGAGAATACAGAATATGTTCTAATAGCACAAACACAAGCAATGTTAATTTGAATATGTTTATTGCTAATACAGAATATGTTCTAGTAGCACAAACACAAGCAATGTTAAATTGAATACGTTTATTGGGAATGCAGAATATGTTCTAGTAGCACAAACACCAGTAATGTTAATTTGAATCCGTTTATTGAGAATACAGAATATGGTCTAATAACACAAACACAAGCAATGTTAATTTGAATACGTTTATTGCTAATACAGAATATGTTCTAGTAGCACAAACACAACCAATGTTTATTTGAATACGTTTATTGGGAATGCAGAATATGTTCTAGTAGCACAAACACAAGCAATGTTAATTTGAATACGTTTATTGAGAATACGTCAAGTTCTAATAGCACAAACACAAGCAATGTTAATTTGAATCCGTTTATTGAGAATACAGAATATGTTCTAATAGCACAAACACAAGCAATGTTAATTTGAATGCGTTTATTGGGAATACAGAATATGTTCTAGTAGCACAAACACAAGCAATGTTAATTTGAATACGTTTATTGAGAATACAGCATATTTTCTAATAGCACAAACACAATCAATGTTAATTTGAATACGTTTATTGGAAATACAGAATATGTTCTAGTACTAAAAATACAGTAAGATCTAGCTATCAATATTAGAAATATACCCTTTTGAACTAGTTTTATTTCGAAATGTGTACGATTATAATTAGTGTGCAATTCAGTTTCGAATCTCAAAAAAAAAAACATATTACAAGTTGGTGAATGGGACACGTGACTAACAAATTATCTGAGACGTGTATTTTCTCTAGACAAGTCGATGGAAATAGCAATATACTCGTTGACAACATAGGGTTTACGTAACAAGTCAAAGTCAGAAATGCGGTTTTTCTGAAAGTCATGACATTTGTCTTTAGTTATTGCATTTTTAATAGGTTTACGGAATAAACTGATCTTGTTTGTAATAAACTGTAATCATAAATTGAGATCACCGTGGATAGATGTTGACAAACGAGATGTAGGCAATGCTTTCTCGTTGCACTTGGATCACGGTTAGATGTGAATGTTGTTGTATTTTTTCGATAACGGTGTTGGCAGATAGCTGAATAAGTTTTCCTTGTGTATATATCAACGTTTGGTCTAGTCTGTAAATTAAAAATTGAGATCGCCAAGTATAGATTTTGACATAGAGATAGATATTATGACTCCGAACAAGACAATGATTTCTCGTTACAATTGGATCGCGGTTAGATGTGAATCTATCCGTGTTGATGTATATTTTTATTTGGTAACGGTTTGTCAGACAACTTGATACATTTTCCTTGCGTATCGATGAACATTTGACCTGTCTGTAATTATAACTCCGAGCAAGGGAATGATTTTTCGTTGCAGTTGGATCGCGATTAGATGTGAATTTATCCGTGTTGATGTTTATTTTTATTTGGTAACGGTTTGTCAGACAACTTGATACATTTTCCTTGCGTATCGATGAACATTTGATCTGTCTGTAATTATAAATTAAGATCGCCATGTATATGATAGATTTTGACATACGAGATATTATATTGTAACTCCGAGCAAGGGAATGATTTTTCGTTGCAGTTGGATCGCGGTTAAATGTGAGTCTATTAATTCACTCGTTTATTTATTTAACACTTCATTGCAAATACAATCTGGCGGGCTTATTGCCAGTCGGCAATCTCTTCCAACTAACCAGACAAAACCAAATAAAGCAGGTTGCATGGTCGCAAAAAAATATTCAACGTGTTCTTCTTCATCTTACTCAACACAGCCTTTAGTTCACATTTATCTCTAATAATTTCATTCTGTTTTCTGTCGTATATTGTCGATTTTTTCTGTCATACGCTACGATATTTCTGAACTTTTACGATTCCTTCTTTCAAAATATCGTTCACTTGATCCAACCATACTTGGTTTTCATCTACCTATAATAAACAAATTTATTGCCTTCTTGTTTATTAATGTAAAGCTTCTTATAATTCTGTTTTCAGGGATGTAACATAAAAATACCCCTAACAGAAGTCGTTCTGTCGCCCGCCCGTGAATAAATATCGACACTTACCTCCCCATCTTACTCCTCCCCGTCGCGTCGGTTTGCAGCCCCGTGACGTCACCGGGCCGGAGGGTTGCCATGGAGACGGGACGACGCCGCGTCGCCATGGAGACCGACTCCCCTCACCTTCCACTACGTCCCCTGACTGCGCCGCGACGTTCCTATATATTAAACCTTCATCAATAACGATTTGTTCTATTGCGATTTTATTCTTAAACGATCATTATCGTCATTCTTCAATCAAGTGTCGAGAATAGGCCCTAGGCATATGGCTTGATTCGATACTGTACCGTTTTAACGCATATACTGAAATTCTGCAATAAATTTTATGCTATCTGATCATCGAGTCTTTGGTTTGTCACATTTATGCTATCTGATCATCGAGTCTGGTTTGTCACATTTATGCTATCTGATCATCGAGTCTTTGGTTTGTCACATTTATGCTATCTGATCATCGAGTCTTTGGTTTGTCACATTTATGCTATCTGATCATCGAGTCTTTGGTTTGTCACATTTAAATGTCTATTTATTGGTTGCCACTTGAATAAATTCTTGGCCCAACGATATGTTTTTTACATAAATCTATTGATAATAATTTTAGTCCCTATTCCTTAAATATAATTTGTTTTCAATAAATGGATTGGGCTGTAAATTTCTTCGAATTCATACAGTACGCCAATGCTTGACTCACGTGGTACATAATCACAGCTCGTTAAAATAATGAAAATATATGGCAAATGAAATTAAATAATAATCAACAATGTGGAAAAAGTTTTAACCTATTTTTTTATATTCATATGCCCACAGTAAGATATAAGGCAAATACTTAACTAGGGTTACGACAAATAGCAGGCAACAATCCCAGATCCCTCTCCACTTCAAATGACTGGTTTAATTTTGGTTGTTTTTCATATATTATATATACTTGTCATCTAAAATATATATATATACTTATTTTTCTTTGTCTTGTTTTTTTTTTCAAATACTTTGTATACAAAGATACTCGTCATCTTTACCTATAAGTGCATGGCCGCGCGATAACATACAGAACTTCCGTGTGGAAAATCGCCGATTCGAAACCCGCGTTATGTTATTCCCCTCGAATGACAGGATTTTTCCACTTAATATTCGTGGGTATAAGTTACCTATGATTTCTATGACATATATCATTTTAAAAAAGAAAAAAAAACAGCCTTGGTGGGCTCCGATTGTCTCGCTTCAGTGTGTCTGGTGAGTTTTCTGGTCTGCAACGGCTCACTCACTTAAAAATAACCCTGCTTCGCTTCCCAACTCAATTGCATGAGTTGGGAAGCGAAGCAGAGACATTCGACTGGGCCCTAGCAATGACGACGAAATACTCGTCATATAAACGAATAAAATACTTTAAAATGTACTAATCGATAGTAAATATAGCAGGATTAAGAAAAGAAGATCAAAATGAAATTCCACAAGAAATCAAGATGAATTTGCCCAGATGGTCTGGAGAAGACACACTCACATACAGAATTTGCCCAGATGGTCTGAAGAAGACACACTCACATACAGAATTTGCCCAGATGGTCTGGAGAAGACACACTCACATACAGAATTTGCCCAGATGGTCTGAAGAAGACACACTCACATACGGAATTTGCTCAGATGGTCTGGAGAAGACACACTCACATACAGAATTTGCTCAGATGGTCTGGAGAAGACACACTCACATACAGAATTTGCAATTATATTATAGTATATTACAATTTGGTTTTTACTTAAAACCTCGTTTATACTTGAATATTTTAGGTTACATTGTACTGTGTACAACGAAACTAATATAATACAATACAAACTTATGAAAATAATCGAATGACATTGTATAATAATATAATGTATGTATTATGTCTTGCATTATCGTTGTATACAGTACAACTGGTGGGTTAATTACCATGTGGCTATTTCTTCCAACCAACCAGAAAATAATTTTTTTATCAAATATTTTAATAATCCATTTTTAATGCAAGGTATGAATATGCAAGATCTTTAAACGATAATTCAGACATACACCTGTCTTAAAGACTGTTTTCTGAGTAAAAAATAAACACTATTGCTTATTGTGTATTCAGCAGCGTTTCTCAATCCTTTAATATAAAATTTCAATTTTACTAACGCGGACTCACCGAGCGCGACATTTTCGAGAGATTTCCCAATGTGGACAATAATTTACCGTATATTACAACGGGATAAACCCTGACCCTTTTTTTTAAGGAGAATTTGCCAAACTCCAAAGATTTTCCTTTGATAACGGACAGTGGGAATATTTGGATTTATGATTAGAATTAATTATTTCACATTCAATAGGGTAGAGGATATAATGATATAGCTTTTGCCGTTGCTGGTCCTTTGGCGTGGCAAAAAGGAGCCAATCCACAGGTTATACTATAATTTTGGTCCTATATTGTAGCGTCTTCAATGCTTTATTGTGTCCTATTACGAAATGTCCGTGACTTGACGATATTTTGATGTTTATCTAACATGAAATTCGCACGGAATGATCTTTTTCTGCTTTTGTTCGAAGATAATGTTTTAAGATCGTCTTCAGGTTTTCGAGCACTGTTCTCAGATTATTCAAAGTCAGTTCACACTAATTCCTACTCCGGTGGCAGGTTCTATTAATAATAAATTAAATCTCACGTATTACCTTCTCCCCGATATGAATTATTTGTATACATGAGTTCACAGAATCAAAACACCTTTCAGGATATAAGCTTCGAGTTAGAGCTTAGAAGAGATTATAGCTTAATATATAAGAATACATATATAAAGCAAATAACATGATAATGTATTATTATTTCGTATGTCACTCTCCGACATATCTGATTCAACAATTGGACTTATTGAATAATGTGGCCAGGAAACAATATTGTCTTCGGCCCCAGTAATTGAGTTTCCGAGTCAAGAATTAGCGGTTTGTCATTGTACGTGTTGGCAACACCACAGCGCGTGAATAGTCAACAATACTCGTATACATACTTGGCGCGTGCGAGTATTGTTACCAGACGAACTGGTTTACCAGACTGGGAACTTCTTTTTTTAATTCTTTTTTTTTTGGTACCTTCATGATTCGAATTCAATAACCCCTAGTGGATGTTAAGTTTTTCACCAACTAGTCCAAGGAGATTGTCATATAATATATGATTCGATACGATAGGCGTGAGATACGATATTCCTAGTCATATCAGGATAATTTAGATATACGACACAATAGGCTATCCCTGGTCGTAGCACGATAATTGAGACTATGATACAATACGATATGACTAGGGATAGCATATCGTATCGTATTGTATCACAGTCTCAATTATCGTGATATGACCGGGATAGCCTATCGTATCGTATGTCTCAATTATCGTGATATGACTAGGGATAGCCTATCGTATCGTATATCTCAATTATCGTGATATGACCGGGATAGCCTATCGTATCGTATGTCTCAATTATCGTGATATGACTAGGGATAGCCTATCGTATCGTATGTCTCAATTATCGTGATATGACTAGGGATAGCCTATCGTATCGTATATCTCAA
Organism: Odontocerum albicorne; assembly: GCA_949825065.1. Classification (NCBI taxonomy): domain Eukaryota; kingdom Metazoa; phylum Arthropoda; class Insecta; order Trichoptera; family Odontoceridae; genus Odontocerum; species Odontocerum albicorne. The sequence goes on along the minus strand of OX463852.1, from coordinate 11,006,708 downwards.
TTATCGTGATATGAATAGGGATAGCCTATCGTATCGTATGTCTCAATTATCGTGATATGACTAGGGATAGCCTATCGTATCGTATGTCTCAATTATCGTGATATGACTAGGGATAGCCTATCGTATCGTATGTCTCAATTATCGTGATATGGCTAGGGATAGCCTATCGTATCGTATATCTCAATTATCGTGATATGACCGGGATAGCGTATCGTATGTCTCAATTATCGTGATATGGCTAGGGATAGCCTATCGTATCGTATGTCTTAATTATCGTGATATGACCGGGATAACCTATCGTATCGTATGTCTCAATTATCGTGATATGACTAGGGATAGCCTATCGTATCGTATGTCTCAATTATCGTGATATGACTAAGGATAGCCCATCGTATCGTATTGCGTCACAGTCTCGATTATTATGATATAACTAGGGATTAGCCTATCGTTTCGTATATCATGGTCTCAATTATCGTGATATGATTAGGAATCGCCTATCGTATCGTATTGCATCACAGACTCAATTATCGTGATATAACTAGGGGTAGCGTATCGTATCGTATATCACAGTCTCAATTATCGCGATATAATTAGGAATAGTCTATCGTATCGTATTGCATCACAGTCTTAATTATCATGATATGACTAGGGATAGCCTTATCGTATGGTATTATATCACAGTTTCAGTTATCGTGATATGACTAAGGATAGCCTATCGTATCATAGTCTCTATTATCGTCTCAAATCGAAAGGATCGCAGTACAGTCCTGGAGCACATCATAATATTATATTCAGATATTATTCGCGAATAAACACGAGATTTACTTATTAAGTTAGATATATGCGTGTTCTTTGGCTATATCAGTATAATCTGATAAAGTTAGGAGCGCAAACGTATTACAGAAGCCTTAGATACCTCCGAGTTTCCTTTATGAATAATATGATTATCAACCTACCTGCTAAGTTCACCTGACTTGACAATCGCTATAATTCGTTCGATTCGTTGTGTGACCATTTATCTCGTTTTTTAAGTAAACTGTTCTGTTCACAAATATAAAGTAGCGCTTATAATTTAATGCACGTTTCTATCTGTGTTAAATAAAGAAATAACCAGCATAATTAGCCTTTTTTTAATAATGGCGACCCACGTGACCTGGTCGGTAAGTCACTCGACTTCCATCCGGAAGTTTGGGTTTCGAATCCCGAAAAATGTATGTTATAAAATGTCCCATTCTATTAAAAGTTATTCATTTTTGTTCTTTTGTGTACATGGTTATACAATGGTACATTTGACATGATTATTTCCACACAGCAATTTCTTTCAACCAATTATCTCATCTTGAATACGTCAAGTTACTTTAATCCATGATATATATTACAACAAAAAATAAAATATTTATAATCAAGAAAAAAAATTACTAATCTATGAACAATAATGGTAGGATTAGAAGATAGGAATTCGTTCAACAATTGTAAGGAAAAAAGAAACGTAAAGAGTTAAAGAAACAAAAGGAGCTATATAAGAGGATGTATGAATGGGGAGGAGGCGGTGAAGGAAGTATGCCTTGATAGAAAATAATTGCGCCTGACGTTCCTACCCAACAAGAAAATGTCATGATGGTTTTATGTGTGTAAAGTAATTTCATCCAATCAATCAGCTTTTATTTCTGACCGTGTATTGAACTTAGTAAATTGTAATATTAGAGTAAAAGAAACGTATTTTTTATTATAAACATTTTTTTCCAATCGACCACTTTTTGTTTCATAAATATTATTGGTATCCACTTTCCGCGTTTTTAACGTAGTGTATAAAAACAATATATGAGAAAAAATATATATAACATCTTAAGGAAAATAGGGATAAAGATGGGAATGGTAAAGGAGTCAGGGACGAAGAGTTTTTTTAGAGATAGATAATGATTTTTTTTAGTTTTTTCCTAAAACATTCGTGATATTTATCAGTTTAGTTACACTTTTGGTAAATTTTTGTGTCCCGAATCATACACGTGCCGGATCATGTTGTCACCATATTTGAAGCGCTTTCTCCGACTGGTTTCTTCGAAATTTAATATCAAAAGCGATTTTTGTTGTTATCTTTGTATTGTAAAACGTGACTTGTAACACACAAAATAACAAACCGCAACTTGGGTACAGTTTTATTCAGTTGCTGGGCTCGGATGTTTTTATCTTCGCGAGGCGCGAGTCCGACAAACAAGGAACGGAAGTGGTCCATATTTCGCATTATATCCGCTAGATTAACGTTTCCCAATATTTTATTTTTCTTAAATATTTGTTAACACCTCAAATTCGTCGCAAAACATTTGAACTTCTTAACCAGACCGTACAGTTTCAATACAATTGTTATGTTATAATGTTCGTTTAAATAGTAATCAATATATAATGATAATCGAATCATCAACAACCTCTAAGTTACATAAATAATACAGGTATGCCACAAAACGCCTCTATCCGAGTCTTCCGATTTCTTACCTAGACCGTACTGTCTTATGAAAAATGTTTAAGTTATGTTTTAATGTTCCTTTGAATAGTAATAAATATGTACTGGTAATAATCGAATCATCATAATTCTAAACATTACACAGGGACTCCACAAAATACCTCTATCCGGGTCCTCCAACTCAACCAAACCGTATAGTTTCAATAAAATTGTTTGAGTTATGTTTTAATGTTCATTTGAATAGTAATTAATATGTACTGGTAATAATCGAATCATCATAATTCTAAACATTACACAGGGACTCCACAAAATACCTCTATTCGGGTCCTCCAACTCAACCAAACCGTATAGTTTCAATAAAATTGTTTGAGTTATGTTTTAATGTTCATTTGAATAGTAATAAATATGTACTGGTAATAATCGAATCATCATAATTCTAAACATTACACAGGGACTCCACAAAATACCTCTATTCGGGTCCTCCAACTCAACCAAACCGTATAGTTTCAATAAAATTGTTTGAGTTATGTTTTAATGTTCATTTGAATAGTAATTAATATGTACTGGTAATAATCGAATCATCATAATTCTAAACATTACACAGGGACTCCACAAAATACCTCTATTCGGGTCCTCCAACTCAACCAAACCGTATAGTTTCAATAAAATTGTTTGAGTTATGTTTTAATGTTCATTTGAATAGTAATTAATATGTACTGGTAATAATCGAATCATCATAATTCTAAACATTACACAGGGACTCCACAAAATACCTCTATTCGGGTCCTCCAACTCAACCAAACCGTATAGTTTCAATAAAATTGTTTGAGTTATGTTTTAATGTTCATTTGAATAGTAATAAATATGTACTGGTAATAATCGAATCATCATAATTCTAAACATTACACAGGGACTCCACAAAATACCTCTATTCGGGTCCTCCAACTCAACCAAACCGTATAGTTTCAATAAAATTGTTTGAGTTATGTTTTAATGTTCATTTGAATAGTAATAAATATGTACTGGTAATAATCGGATCATCATAATTCTAAACATTACACAGGGACTCCACAAAATACCTCTATTCGGGTCCTCCAACTCAACCAAACCGTATAGTTTCAATAAAATTGTTTGAGTTATGTTTTAATGTTCATTTGAATAGTAATAAATATGTACTGGTAATAATCGAATCATCATAATTCTAAACATTACACAGGGACTCCACAAAATACCTCTATTCGGGTCCTCCAACTCAACCAAACCGTATAGTTTCAATAAAATTGTTTGAGTTATGTTTTAATGTTCATTTGAATAGTAATAAATATGTACTGGTAATAATCGAATCATCATAATTCTAAACATTACACAGGGACTCCACAAAATACCTCTATTCGGGTCCTCCAACTCAACCAAACCGTATAGTTTCAATAAAATTGTTTGAGCTATGTTTTAATGTTCATTTGAATAGTACTGGTAATAATCGAATCATCATAATTCTAAACATTACACAGGAGTGCCACAAAATACCTCTATCCGGGTCCTCCAACTCAACCAAATCGTATAGTTTCAATAAAATTTGTTTTAGTTATGTTTTAATGTTCCTTTAAATAGTAATAAATATGTACTGGTAATAATCGGATCATCATAATTCTAAACATTACACAGGGATACCACAAAATACCTCTATCCGGCTCCTCCAACTCAACCAAACCGTATAGTTTCAATAAAATTATTTGAGTTATGTTTTAATGTTCATTTGAATAGTAATAAATATGTACTGGTAATAATCGGATCATCATAATTCTAAACATTACACAGGGACTCCACAAAATACCTCTATTCGGGTCCTCCAACTCAACCAAACCGTATAGTTTCAATAAAATTGTTTGAGTTATGTTTTAATGTTCATTTGAATAGTAATAAATATGTACTGGTAATAATCGAATCATCATAATTCTAAACATTACACAGGGACTCCACAAAATACCTCTATTCGGGTCCTCCAACTCAACCAAACCGTATAGTTTCAATAAAATTGTTTGAGTTATGTTTTAATGTTCATTTGAATAGTAATTAATATGTACTGGTAATAATCGAATCATCATTCTAAACATTACATCAGGAACACAGGGATGCCACAAAACGCCTATATCCTGGTCCTCCAATTTCTGAACCGTATAGTTCCAATATTTTTTTAGTTATGTTTTAATGTACATTTGAATAGTAATACACACGTTATGGTAATAATCGAATCAACATCACCCTATATCAGGTACATGAACGTGATCCACAAATTGTTGAGCATATTAATGTGGTATGTTTGGAATAAATAGTGTGATGGCTTCCCATTGCCTTCCGCACCGCAGTGGATGATATAAGAATTGTATACACATTGTATATATGCCAGCTGCCGCCAGTACACAGTATTTTGGAATGTAGTATTGGTTCCCAGGTGAAATGTCTACATGTGTTGTAGACTTGTTTTGGGATATACTAATGTGGATAGGAAAACTAAATGTAAACAAAGTTTAGCCTGCGGGCTCACGTCCGTATAACATACTGATACTGATAGCTACCTGGAGCCAAAGATCAAGATGTCAATGGAGCAGGGGCTGAGTACTTTTATAGGCGACCCTAGACTGGCCAGTGCACTCCACTAGGAGAAGTGCTTAACATTACGCTACGCCCTTTTTTATTACTTATTCCGTAATACATTATTTTTGTGTGCGTTTTACGTAATTTATAATGTTTTCTAATAATGTTTATGATCTTTTGTTTCCGAACAACCATAAGTTAGGCGTATAATCTCAGGGTTGTTTTTGTGTATGGGTTGGGTCTGTATTTGCCGCGACCGTGTGTGTCCCCTTAAGACACTGTCATGTTTTCTTAACACTCTCTTAAGAAACCCCTGATACTTGTTCATAAATTCACTAAGGCGAGCCTTTAGTGTATTCGGTTAAATCCCTCTGTAAACCCGAGGCTTACGCATAATTTGACCAGGTTTCAGCGAACAAAGTTCAAACCACATCCAAAATCTACCCTGATTTTCTACACCAGTTAGATTTAGTATTTTGGTCTCTTTTTTCTTTTCTCAATCTCATTCAGCCTGTCGGTTTGGACAAAGTGACATTAATCTGTTAAAGCTCTCGCATTAGAATGGTCACACTTGTCGCTTTATCTAGAGCATTTTTTTGTTTGATCAGATTTTTGCGCTCGGTGAAAGTGGCGACCTGCCTCTGACTTGAACCGGATTTTCCACTTTGGGAAACATGCTGTCAATGAGCCGATTTAATGTTGAGACTAATCGAAATTATCAAATATCGTACAGATAAACTGAATTAACCCAAGTAATTATTCAAGTCATAAAGATAGCTTGTATTGTTTGTTTTTTTACATTTGATACAGATTTTACACAATTTCATAAAATGACTAGGAAAACAAATATGTCTAAATATAACAAAATGACAAAAACGATGTAACTCATGCTTCAAATTTTATTGAGGAGTTCAATCCTCAATTTATTATATCATACACAGAGATATGGAAGATAATGATATCGAAAAATTCATACCGTGTGTAAGGTGGTGCTCATAACAGTTCAGTTCGAGAATACGACACCGAAAGCAATCTAAATTCACGATGGCATAAATAATGGCCCGGTACATTAAACAAAGTTTCTCAATCAACAAAGGGTTTGCTATTTTTCCTGTTAGCAATTTGTATATATTATGTATTATATAAACATGTGCGTAGATCTCCTCTAACGCTTAAGGAGTAATCATCAAGTATACCCATTCAAAAGTATGGTATAGAGGCATAGGTAAAACTCATGCTCTTTGCAATCATTGTATTACACTTGATTTGTATACAGTACAAACTGGAGGGTTTATAGTCATGTGGAATTATCTTGCATCCTACCAGAAAGATGTTCTAGCGGGATTTGAAACCGCAACCTCTGGGTTGCGGGTTCAAATGGGCAGGAGACAGGCGTCTTACCAACTAGGCCACGGAGTTCACCATTGTACTTATTGGAAATACTACCTACCACACTAGGAAAGGTAACAACATTCGTACATCAGTTATTGTTACCTGACGAACTGCCGAACTAGACTGGGATCTTTTGTTTTTTTTTATTTCACCATATTAAATTGGTATTAATATGAATCATTCGATTATTGGATCCTTTCGATTTATCTCGACATTAATCGGCCGACCACGTGTTGTCCTCTCCGCAATCGCAAACACCCATCATGGAGCCGAGTCTAGTCCGCCTGCTTTATTTAGAACATTAATAATTCATGCATTCTTGCCCAAGAGTAACTACTTATTAAGTATCCTTCCTTCTCGTTACCTGAACTCTTAATCGAACGACTAGCAGCCTGAATAAATATAATACATTCAATTTTTCAAGACAAATGTTACGACTTTAGTTTGAGGATTCTTATTATGGATACCATGAAAATGTTTAATTGTTTTTACCTTACATTGCTGATCCATGTTTTTTGGATGTAATCATCAGCCTCTCGTGTAGCTCATGACTGATCATCGTGACTCCCATGATAGACCTTGACGACTTGTGTCTTTCACTTGGTCAGTCCAACAAATTGGGACTCCTCCTCTTGTGTGTCGTCTCCTTAGCTACGAGCAATGTGCCAAAAGAATCTGGAGGACTCGTCGAAGACATATTGTCGACAATCTGTCGGTGATTCTCAGTTCTTCGAGAATGGAGGCGTTAGTTTGCCTTGCTGCCCATGGAATTCGTCACATTTTCTCCAGCACCACATTTCAGATGCATCAATTCTACGCCTCTCGCTTGCTCTCAAGAGTCTAAATCTCCGCGCTATACATAAATATTGCGAAGACGAGAGGCAATGAGCTACACGAGCTACACGAAGGGCTGATGATAAAATCATCAGCCCTTCGTGTAGCTCATGGCTGAGCATCGTGACTCCCATGATGGTCCTTGACGACTTCTCTTCATCCGTCTCTGCACTCCGCTGCTCGAATAGCAGTTGTTATGAGTAGTACTCTTGCGTATCTCACTTGGTCAGTCCAACGCATTGGGACTCTTCCTAAATACTGAAAAGAATATAATAAATGTTGTAAAAATACGTGCACTAAAAATAATACATGAGGTCCAATGTATGACAGAATATGGAATGAAGTTATTAGGGATGAAGGCGAACATAAAACTGATGTTTTGAGTAATATGAAAAATACCATTCTAAGATGGTTTGGGCACGTGGAACGAATGATTGATGAAATATTAATAAAACAAATATGAACAGGTGTGATACGAGGAAGATCAAGGAAAATACGGTTTGATTAAATGAATGATATTTTGAAAGAAGGAAATGTAAAGTCAGATAAATCGTATAAGTTGTACGATTTATCTGACTTTACATTTCCTTCTTCCTCCTTCAAATATGGAGTAATTATTTTACAGTATTCTCGCTTAAGAGGATTAAAAAAAACGTACATGTTTGTGATTTGATTAAAAAAAAAGAAGCTTTTTTGTTCAAGAGACGAAATCAACATTTGTGATCTGATTTAAAAAAGCAGTATGTGTTTGTGATGAGATAAAAAAAAACAGTATACATCTTAATTTTTTTTTATCAATACTAGAAGAAATGCTACACAGCTAGGGAAACATATTTTCGTGATTTTAATCGCTGATGTAATAAGATGAAGAAGGGTATTCGGAGATGACTTGGGCATGTAGAACGAATTAGTGAAAGGCGTCGTAGAGGAAGACTAAGGAAAGTATAGTTGGATTAAGTGTATCATATTTTTTATGAAAAAAAATGTAAAATGTCAGAGAAATCGTATGAGTTGTATGAGAAGGTGTATGAATGTTGAAGCAAAATATGTGTGTCGTGATTAGAAAGTTTGGCGCTCTGTCCTCTTTGCCTACCTCGACAATGAAACGACACGATGGTATGTTTTTATTATGTCAAAAACAGCATACTTTCATATTCATACCCTTTATATAGTATTATTTTCAGTTATTTACTCAATACAGTTCACATCTCGATGATTTCTGTAGTATGTTTACCAACAATTTTTATTTCCAGTCTTTCAATTTCTGAATCTCTTAATTTTCTCGATTTGCGTATATTCTCGGTTCTCTGGATTTTTCATTTTCTTAACTGGTAATATTCTCCCATCCACATTCTGTCTAATGTATATTTTTCTGAGAATCGTATTTTTATACAAATGAAGCCTTGCTCAAATTATATTTTCAAATATTACACTGAAAAAACTAATACGTTTTTTAGAATTGAATAGAATCGAAATAATTTTTTTCTTCTTTTTTTTCAATATTTATGTGAAGTCACTTGTCTCAAAATTGTTTTACCAATATATTTAGAAAACAACAATTTTGTATAGCACTTCTAAAAACTTGAACTAAAAGGCTCTTGGAAAATTTCATGCCTTAAATAGTTTTCTCTTTGAAATTGAGAACAAAAGCTACGAAATCAATGTCGAGTCAACGAAAACATAATAAATATTTAGCATTCCAATATTTAATAGTGTAAGAAATGGATGCGTAAAGAATAACTGTTCCAAGATGGATGTTGTACGTAAAATTAAGAAAGGAAACTTGAGACGGGATTTTGCCACATTGAAAAAATAAGTTGCGAAAGATATTCGAAACAAATATATTTGTCTAGAATTAATGGTGAGCGAGGAAGGGGTAGGCCGAAGAAAGAGTGGAAGGAGTTATTTGAAAAAATAATACTGTCTGGACGTGGATGAGGCGAAAACTGTGTGCATGTATAGAAAGGCGTTTATTTCGTATTTGCTGGGCTCTGTAGTAGAGTTAATCTCGATCTGGTCGAGAAAACAGCCCGAACCTGATGCGCACTCCCTTCCACAGACGTCACAGACAGTGGATCCTACTGAGTCGCCTGGTAATGCTGACGCATGTTGACTCTTTTTCACATGTCTAGCTGTTGAAACGCCATTAGATTAAGAATAGATAGCTATCCACCTTCCACGATCTTAAGCCACCTGGTTTCAATTTTCAGGTGCCCCGCACAAAGTCAACGACTCTCGCAGACTGTCCTTATATAACGCTTCCTCTGACCACCAACCCTTCGCTTGCCCATTACTTTCGTAAATATGTATTGTTGTTTAGTGTTGGATAACAAGATGGAAGTGTTCATAACTTAAATTTTAACTCTGAAGTTTTATAGATTTTTTTCAATTTGAGCCTTCAGTTGTTTTAGTACGAGTATATTACAATTCTACCGGAATTAATTATATTTGAATACATTTTTGTACAGGTAGGCATTTCAAGATTTCCCACGTGTTTAAAACAGTAATGCGGCCATACTATAGCTATAATATAAAAACTGTACACTAAGTACTTGTCCGTTTACATATGTCGAAATAGCTCGTCCAAGTCGGGTGAAGCGGTTAACCTTTCTGTTGCTATGCAAATGTTTCAATCATAACCGCGTGTGCCTATGTAATTATGTGATATCGTTGGTCATAGAATGCAATTTTCATTCGGATTTTTATTATATATTAGCACAGTTTATGTTATACGCATTGTTGCTTAGAATATTGCTGTTGCGCAGTAAATATAAAACAATGAACGAATTATTTGACAAACTTTGATTCTCTATCGAATCGGTTTGTTATCTTAGTAAAACACTTCATATTGCAATTAATGAATAAAAATATTATCTCCTTGGATTATATTAATCTGCCGAATCTCCGCGAGTTACCTGGTTATTAAATCAGTTGGTTGATAGATATTGCATTGTGTACAACCAGCCTGTAAATCAATACAGTTCCAGGTTGAGGTTGCTGATCTGAAACTATGGATTTATTTAAAACGCATATTAATTAACCAATCTATGGTAATTCACATATATTAACACTATGAATTAACTTTATTAAAACTTTTCTACGTGTAATTTTTATTTCTAAATGATAATCTTAGTATTTAATTTCTTAGTAATAGTTAATACCTACATACTAACTTATAACTAGATAACAATTCTTACAACTAAGAGAAGATCATCTCAGTAGATACATTAACCAAACATAGATTCTAGATAAGATTATTGAAATCGCGTGCGTAGCTAAATTAAATTATCAATGTAATCGGGGCTGGCCCTGGCATGTTTATGGTGATAACATTTCCTACATTTTCTATCAGAATGAAGTTTCATACTTCTACATATACTTGAACAAAAAAAACAATCAAATGTAGTAAGGAATAATTTCCGCGACGTTTATTATAATATTATGTTTCTTAATGTTTTGTATTGCTTAAATTATAGCTCCCGGATCAGTGCTGATCCGCAGACAGTTCGTTACTGGGTCGCGTTATATAAAATATACGATAAGAATCACGCGTTTATCATGCAATTCTTATTATTTATTTTATTATTTTTTTACTATAGTATTAAGTTGAATTATCAAAACATTGGAATGGATTAAAACTGGTCAATTAATACAGAAAGTTTACGAAGTATTATTGTACTCGAGTCAGTTTACTGTATAAACTTTCGTTTACAGTAAACTGACTTGAGGGATCATCCCAACATTTTTTAATTATAAAAATGAATGAAAATATGATGCCCGATTATTGACATACAACATCGTCGGTTCTTATCGTATGCACATGTTTGCGGTCCTGATAGTGCGGAAGATTTGATAAACCTGAAATATTTGTAATGATCCAATAAATAATATTTTATTGTATCATGCTGTATACATGCCATGGTGCCAGTAGGAGAGAGCGCCAGACTTTCATACCACGCACATATTTCGCCACTCCTACATCCCCTTCTTATATGGATCATAAGATTTATGTAAGTTCTTACTTTTTCTTCATTCAACATATCATTCTCTTGATCCAACCACGCCTTTCTTAGTTTTCCTCCTTCACTATCTATTTGTTTTGTAAGTCTTTATTCATTCATTCGTTTCACATGCTCAAACCGTCTCAGAGTGCAGAAAGGAGATATATCATATCGGGGTAAGCAGAAAGGAGCGAGCGCCAGACTTTCCCATTGCGACATACCTTTTTCCGCTTCTTCTACACCCATACAGCTCCCACGATTCTTCTGACTTTTTATATTTCCTTCTTTCAATCATACTTTCATAAGGTTTTCTCTACCACCCATTCCACTAGCATTTGCACTGTACATTTGTTTTATTAGTCTTTCTTCATTCATTCTTTCCGCGCATCCAAAACATCTCAGTGTGGTCTTCATCTTACTCAGCACATCATCCTTAAGTTCACACGTATCCCTAATCACTTGATTCCGTAATTTGTCATAAAGTGTCACCCCATGTCTACGTTTCTCTTCCATGTATTTTTCCACGTTCACGTTTCTCTTCCATACATCTAAGTCGGTACTAAAATACTGTTGTGAGCTATCGTCTTAGCAGATTTTGATATTGTCCGGTCGAGTATATGTAGTATATGTTTTCGTGCCCCATCGACTTCAGTCATGAAATGACAAAATGCATTCAAAATTGTTTGTAGTTAATGTTGATCTCAACCGCACATTTCAAGTGATCCATCGCAACCAGTAGCGGTGTGATAATTGCTAGTGTTTAGAATCTAAACTGGACTGACCAACCCACGGCCCGCGGGCAACATGCGGCCCGCGGCACCCTTATGTACGGCCCACGGTCATATATGACGAATTGTTTTTTTTTTTTTATTAACATACAAATATATTTACGAATCAATAACATAGAATTCTTTTTTTATTTATTAAACAAGTAAATTATTATACAAACATTTGTCAAGGCTATACCTATATACAAATTTATTACTTAACTAATCTTAATTATATGTTATAATTTATGAACTTATTTAATCTTATTTTCCTACATATCATTTTATTTTATTTATTCAATCTTAATATATGAGATCTTAGAAATAATTAACACCTACATACTACTTATAACTAGATAACAATTCTTACACTAATTATTCAGCAAAAACAAGTCCACTCGTTCAGGCTACTTGTATTAACGAATTCTATTAAAAGAATTCTACATCATTCTATTACCATCCAAATACATTTTGTTGTTGGCTCAATACATGTTTTCTCTTCATATCTAGTTGTATCGTTTGTTTTCTTCTTCAGATTTACACTGAACGCTTTCCGTGTGTGTACCTCTGCATCCAAATTAATAACTTACAAAAAAAATTACGAATTTCGTTGTTAATCCCGATATCGAAAAAAAAATTTGGTAATTATTCTATTTATGCGGCGGCCCTTGGAAAAATTTAGGTCGTCAATGCGGCCCGTGGGGCTATTTGGGTTGACCAGGCCTGGTTTAGATAGTTGGCTGTATTTGCACTTTTGACATTGTCTTGCTTGATTAGAACTGCCTGAGACGGCGACGAAACTTGATTATTTTTTTATCGTACCGGGAGCTCAACGTTAATTTCATTGGTAGTGTTATATTACGTAACATTTAGATAATTGTATTGTAATATTACCAATTTTAGGATAAGCATCGTGCTACATTACGGTACAACATTTCAAGGGTTTTTTACGCGGATTATAAGATGTAACTAATTAGGACATTGTGTCAAAACAGAATCACGTGGCTCTCGGATAGAAACTTGTTTGGTTCTGTGTATTTTTTTTATAATTTACTATCTGCGGATAGGATTTTCATTAATTTACGTTGTCTGGATCAATCGTGGCACATCTCTCAAGGAAGATTAACTGTAGAATACTCCTTGAGTTTTAAATGCTCTTAGAACCAAAATTGTCTTTTCGGTAATCTAGAATTTTTTTCATCATTATTGGTTTGTCATTAACAAAAAATAAAAGGCTTCAGAATAAGTTACTTTTCTGTTCGGGCGACCTTATTTTGATTTAACTGAAAAATATATTATATCTATGAACTAAGATCCGGTGGAAGAATATTTCTATGCCGAGGTTTGTAGTTCAATTCAATTAAATATTAAAGGAATAATTTGGCTCTTTTTTTGTTATTGGGATTATTTTTGTTTCATCAGTATTATTCGATCACCTCTGTGACCTGGTTAGTAAGTCGCCTTGTCATCCATCTTAAGGGTTGCGGATTTGATTCCTGTTGGTACCCAGATTTTTTTAAATGGGTTGCAGTCTGGTATTCACTTAACTTTTGTTTGACACCTTTCTGGTTGGTCGGGAGAGATTGCCACCTGGCAATAAACCCACCAAGTTTTAGTACCGTATACAACGAAAGTATAACATATTATTGGATCATTACAGATGTTTTAGGTTTTCAATCATCAATCATATGGGGACTGTTGTATTGTATTGTATTACACTTTCGTACAGCCTGGCGGGCTTATTGCCATGTGGCAATCTCTTCCAACCAATAAGAAATATGTTAAAGAGACTTTAAGTGAAAATCAGACTTGAATCTTTTTTTTTTATCTGGGTTCCAACGGGATTTGAACTCACAACTTCCGGGCTGGGAGACAGGCATCTTACCAACTAGGCCATGGAGGTCGTCTGTTGACATGTGCATAACGACCATCGACAATATATGTCAGCACTTGAGCATTAATATCGCACATCTTATTCCCATTTATTCGGATGGTCTAAAAGGGTTGAGATGAGCCTCTAAGATAGTTTACTTGACTTCACAACTAATGTGTGGAACTCCAGATCGATTTGAATGGTGGCTGGAAGTGAAGCGAGACCAATGAACTGGCCTTCAACGTCTCGAAATGTAAACTCATGACTTTTCAAGAGCTGGGACCCAACAGTACTTAAGGTACCTGATGGATGATCAGCCCACCGTGCGTGTCGACACCATCAAAAAGACCTTGTTGATTGAAAATCTTTGATTTATCGTACCGGAAAATTGTTTACGGCATCGTGAATCAAGATTGTTTTCGGCGCCCTATATATGAACTGAGCTGTCAACAGTATCACAATGCGCACAGGGAATGACCATGTTGAGTACATCTTCTGTTATCGATATTTTCCTTATCTTGGCGGGTAAATTGGGTACTAACCCTTGAGGAGAATCTGCTCTAGAAACTGCATTGTATAAATTGTCCTTTTATAACACATACATGCCATCACGCTATTTCCCTGTCGAGGAAGGCAGAATAGAAAGAGCGTCAGACTTTCTTATCTCGACACACGTCTTTCGCCCCTTCCACATCCATACACAATCTCATACAACTTCTATGACTCTACGTTTCCCTCTTTCATAATCACTTCATGTTTTCTTCTCAATGTGCGTATTTCTATAACATTTATTCGGCTCATATTAGTATTTTTATTTAATGTATGATATTAAAACGTGAACCTTTTATTATTATTATTATAAACTGCTTAATAAAGTTTGTATGCATAATTGAACCACTTCACTGGGTAGCATGAATATTATCGATCCTGCTGTCTTATTTGATGTAATTGGGATCAAAATTGATAAATTAATAAATAAATAATATAGTATTTCATATATATATATTTCTGTACAAATCACAAAAGCGACAATGAATTAAGATAATAATTTTATCTCTCATAAAGTCCAAACATTCGAAAAGTTCATAAACTAACACATATTCCTTCTGTTCAAGTAACATAGCAAACATGGATAGTGATCAAAATCTTTTAAAGAAAGACAAATTGATGCGAGTCCTTCTTTACAATTGATCACCATACATAACCTGAATAGCTTTTAACGAATCCATCCATTAAAAGTGATCATTCGTAACCTGAATAGGTTTTAACGAATCCATCCTTTACAATTGATCACCATACATAACCTGAATAGTTTTGAACGAATCCATCCATTACAATTGATCACCATACATAAAGTCCAAACATTCCAAAAGTTCATAAACTAACACATATTCCGTCTGTTCAAGTAACATAGCAAACATGAATAGTGATCAAAATCTTTTAAAGAAAGACAAATCGACGCGAGTCCTACTTTACAATTGATCACCATACATAACCTGAATAGCTTTTAACGAATCCATCCATTAAAAGTGATCATTCGTAACCTGAATAGGTTTTAACGAATCCATCCTTTACAATTGATCACCATACATACCCTGAATAGTTTTGAACGAATCCATCCATTACAATTGATCACCATACATAGCCTGAATAGCTTTTAACGAATCAATCCTTTACAATTGATCACCATACATAGCCTGAATAGCTTTTGACGAATCAATCCTTTACAATTGATCACCATACATAACCTGAATAGCTTTTAACGATTTGATCTCATATGTTTGACTTACCAATTATATTTTTACTTTCTCCGCTATCAGTAAGCGTGATCTCGTGTTCCTCACGATGTTGGTTTCTATCAAAGTACACGTTTTATTGGCGATATATCGTAATTGGCGCGTGTTTCATGGCGAGATAGCTGAACAAGTAGCATGATCTGCCACTGTCGAAATGGGTGACTGTTAGCTGTAGACGACTGGATTCTGTACAGTGTTCCATGGATTGTGATGCTGCCCCTCCTGGTGTCTTGTCGATTCGTATCCGATAGTATCATGCCAATAAATGTAACTAGCCGTACTATTGCGAGGAAATCGTGCTCTGTTACGAAAATCACATGAATATTCTTCAGTGTGATTTATTTTATATTCGAGTATTTTTATTTATTATTTATTTTATTTATTATAGAAAACTAAACGATTTCTTGGGTAGATTATATGTATACATACCATCACGCCATCTCCCTGTCGGGGTAGGCAGAGAAGACAGAGTACCAGACTTTCCTATCTCGACAACACATACTTAGCCTCTTCCACATCTATAAGTATACTTTGTCATACAACTTCTACGGTTTCTCTGACTTTTTACGTTTCCTTCTTTCAGAATATTATTCACTTGATCCGCTTTCACTTCCCTTAGTCTTTCTCTCACCCGCTTCTGACTCACACCTGCGCTATATGTCTGTTTTGTTAGTATTTCTTAATTTATTCGTTACATACCCCACATACCCTAACAATCTCAACGTGCTCTTCATCTTACTCAATACATGAGTTTTAAGTTCACAATCATTCCTAATCACTTCATTATATATTCTGTCATACATTGTAACTCCATGTATTATTCTCAATGCACGCATATCTACTGCCTTTGTTCGGCTCCTTTCAGTCTTTTTCCACATCCACGTTTCTCTCCCACAACAAAATTGGTAACAAAATAGATTATTTATAAGACCAGTGAATTTTTCATTGAAAATTTAATTTGAAAAAAATTACGCTCAGACATGAAGCAATAAAAATCTATCATAAAAACGAGTTATAAATAAAAAATAAAAAAAAAATAAAATGGAGAGAGAAAAAAAAAGTTAAATTATAAATAAAATAATACGATTAAGGGTAAATGGGTTTGAATGAATAAAAATACTTTTATAAAAACGAGAAAAAATTAATTAATGAGAAAAATCTAGAATGGAGAGAAAGAACAAACGTCAAATTAAAAATGAAATAAAACATTGGGGGTAAATAAGGTTTCTCGGTCGCCATCAGGTTAATTTAAGTGTAGCAAAATACTCTTTTGATCTTTTTTTTAAATGTATGAATTGAATTATGAAACATACCCAAAGAGTTCCTTATTTAACGCAGAGCAATTTCTATTAATAAATGAATTCATTAAATAAATTGTATTCGCCCTACGCACATTGAACAGCTTGTTCGATCTAGTTGAATGAATGGGGCAAACATTTTTTTTTCAAGTAATACCGAGGAATCTTCAAGTTCATTGATAATTTTGAACAAAAACGAATATGAATTTTGGATCTACAAGTTAAAAGCACAAAAAGTATGCTTTTTTTCGTTACTATTTATTAATTTCTTGTCATTTTATTTCTTTTCTTTCCTGTTTTCGGTTTTTCTTAGCAGGTGTCAGCTAACTATATTTATAGGTATTAGCTAACTATAACCTTAGCATTAGCTAACTATATTTATAGGTATTAGCTAACTATAACCTTAGCATTAGCTAACTATATTTATAGGTATTAGCTAACTATAACCTTAGCATTAGCTAACTATATTTTTAGGAGTGGTTATTTGTGATCAAAATCGTGTTAGTATAATGCTTTTGTAATTTGCTTTATCAAACACGGTTTATTCCACTTTTTCTTACGGTATAAACCTACCGGTTTCAAGGCTTTCACCCCATCATTAGGGGAGCAAAATCAAGACTTCTTGAAAGCCTTGAAAGCGGTAGGGTTATACCGTTACAAAAAGTGGAATAAACAATGTTTGATAAAACAAATTACAATGTCTTGAAACCTCCACAATGTTAATGCCTTAACTATAAATAATATATAATGCTTTTTATGTAAAAAAAAAAGATTATGTCAATCCATATTTACTTCTTACGTATTTAATATATTATCTGTGATAACTTGAATTCGTGTTGTTGAATGAATCTTGCTGTATAGTCCGATTATATCTGCAGTCTAAAACGCTCGATTGAATGTATTGAGATAAGTTTCCTTTGCTGTATATCGCTTCAACAAATTTGTCACCGATGTCGTTCTTTCTGAGCAAGTCTTCCAAACATGTTTGTATCAGAGTGTCAAGATCATTCAGCAGTTGATAAGTAAATAGAACAAACACTCTATTTATCATCATTACAGGTAAACAGATCCAAGGTGACGGGTTGGTTTTTTAAGCTTTTCCAACATATGCCAATTTTTTTTATGTAATTAGGGAAATGCTTTTGCAATTATGAGGATTATACGTTCTCGTTTTGAAATTGACTAAGCGTAAATAAAATTGAAAATATTATTTTACTGTATAAAAAAATTGCAAATAGTTTTTGTATAATATAAGAGATGTTTAAAAAAACGCAATGGCAATCAGATTTATCGTCCACAAAATGACTACTCATGTTGTGGACTGAAGTTCTATCATATAAGTCAGGAAGAGCAGAGATTTTAATCCAAGGTGTTTTTCATAATATCCGCTAACACTCATCGATAGACTTAAGTAGTTATAATTAAGGCATTTGTGTTATTTTTGCAGTTTATGAACAATGTTAAAAAATACGTGTAATCTTGACCAAATACAAAATACGTCAATTACAATGTTTACCAAATATAAGAACACATGTTGCAAGGTAAATGTTGTCGAACCTTTTTATGGTCCCAAGAATGCTTGTGAATATCTTTTATTGGCTTAATTCAAACTTCTATATGTAACATACAGGAGAGATCCAGAAAATAAAGATCCAAGTGTTGATTAAATTATTCCTGACGACTTTAACTGTTCTTAAAAAACTATCGTGGTATTTTAACATTCGCGATATTTAATTTCAGACCTTGTCTGTATCTATCTGTCAAAAAGAAGGATACTGAATATTGGGGTTATGTCTAAAAAAATATATCAATTGTTTTCTTTGTTACAAACGCTTCTATTATACATTTGAAACTGTACAAACGCTTCTATGATACATTTGAAACGTTACAAACGCTTCTATGATACATTTGAAACTGTAGAAGTTACCATTTATTTAGTTGATAGAAAATGTATTGTACATGGAGCTCTTATTTTTACAAACGCTTCTATGATACATTTGAAACGTTACAAACGCTTCTAGGATACATTTGAAACTGTATAAGTTACCATTTATTTAGTTGATAGAAATTTTGACACTATATTTATTCGCTTTATCAATAAATTAATATATATTTCTTCATTTAGTGATCCAAGTCACTTCAATGGGCTCCGCCGTTTTATTTTAGCATATCTTAAATTGTACCATATTAATAATCTATTCGTACTTCCGACCCTCAAGAGAAAGTCTATTCTACAGCACACTCACAAAGTCGTCACGCATTCACAGAATTGCTTGAAAATCTTTTTTAGGGACCCTAGGGACAGCCCGGATATTCCTAAAATGCGAGTACGTGACTTTTTTTAATAAGTCGAAAAGTTTATCTAACGAAACAAATATGCGGCGTAATTTAAAAAAATCTTATTTAAATTGATTACTTAAGAATTACGTAAATTGAATATCAAAATATTGAGTCAATGTATACGACATGTCATTATCATTTCATACGTTTTCATTGATCTCGTTTGTGTTGAGTCATCTTTTTTTTCTTCGCTGGTAACATTCACGAGTGGAATTGGCGATGATGGATAAAAAAAATATTAAAACTAGTCGAGAGATGTTACGAAACACATGTTGAGCATCTTCGATATAATGAGAGAGAATCAGAAATATGCTGGTTTTTTTTTGCTTTCTTTATTACCTAAAAATATTTTTTTATTTATTTACACATGACAAGAAATGTACATAATTTGCGAAAAAACAACAGGTAATTTAATTTGGACATACAATTTTAATGGATCTGGGTTTGTTGCCTTTCATTTGTCGTGTCCCCAGCAAACTAAGCTTTTGCCTGTTGTATCTCACTGAGGATATTTAGCATGAAAAAATAAATCGATACTTCTTTCCGATTACACAAAAACAAAACCCCGTTGCACATTCTCACCAACCTGACAAACAGTGACACTCAATTACAACTGGAAACATCATGCGAAATCACACATCATCACTCCAGAAAGATCAAAAATGTTCATCCCATAATATACCGCACAATATCATAAAAATAAAAACAAAAATGTACAGAAATACAAATATAAAACAACAAAAAGGAACCCACACTCAAGAGCCCACACAAACCTTTTCCACGCGTCATTCATCCTGAAAGCCCAAGTACTCAAACTCCTGTCGCAATAACAACCACGCTCCGATCGACTGCCTAAATGGTTTTCCTCCCTTTACCTTTATATGTGCGATCCTAATTTACGCTATAATATGATTTAAATATTAAGAAGAAGAAAACATAAAGAAAAGAATTATAAAAGTCAGTTAGAATTCCCCTGAGCCCTGTAAACGATCTCCGCTCTTTCCGATTTTGGACTATACGGACGTCTGTTATTTGGATATTACGGAGGAACTGCTGGAAAAATTATGTTTGTCTAAGACTTATTTTTAACCTGAGAAAGTACGATCATACCAGAAGGTGCTGAACTGGTTGAACGTGAGAAATAGACGCCAAATTCACATACTATCTCTTATATCATTAACTTTCCCGCTGCCCCCTCTTATTTTGCTGAAAAATTTCAACGTTTTTCCGACCATGACTTGCGCCACACTACGCTCAAACAGAGATTGTTTATTGGTCTTCCCAATTCACCGCTCTTCTTTTTTTACGTCGTCCTTTACTGTTCATGCAGTGAGACTCTCGAACCTGTTACAAATTAATTTTAGATTTGCTCCGTCCTTGACATGCTTTAAGAAGCTACTGAAAAAACTCTTCATTTCTAGTCTCTCCGCCATCCCTTCATTTACCTTTGATTTATGATATCTCATTTTTACTTTTTCTTCGAGTATGTACGAGATTCATCAATTTCATAAAGATGAATAATCATTTGAATATTTTTGCGACCATGTAACTTCCTTTATTTACTTTGTCTGGTTCGTTGGAAGAGATTGCCACCTGGTAATAAACCCGTCAGTTTTTTTTTAATAAAGTGTTCATAAATAAATAATAAGCAACGTTTAAGATCAGGAAAACGTTAAAGAATTGCTACAGTCGCAAATGAATTTCTTGAAATTATTGATAAAGGCGAAGACTCCTGTGTTGAGCTTGTCAAAGAACTTTTGACAAAACAGGTGGCTGTGTTGTTTCTTCAGCACATTTACAGTGCAATTCAGAAAATTGAAGATAATGTTCATGATACGGTTAGAATAGAAGTGCCAAAGTTGTCAAAGAAATTCCGAGTTCCTTAGCTTGCTACAAATAATTAAAAAAATATCAGAAATATGCAGCCCGACAACTCATTCGACATTAAAGAAATATCAGAAATATGCAGCCCGACAACTCATTCGACATTAAAGAAATATCAGAAATATGCAGCCCGACAACTCATTCGACATTAAAGAAATATCAGAAATATGCAGCCCGACAACTCATTCGACATTAAAGAAATATCAGAAATATGCAGCCCGACAACTCATTCGACATTAAAGAAATATCAGAAATATGCAGCCCGACAACTCATTCGACATTAAAAAAATATCAGAAATATGCAGCCCGACAACTCATTCGACATTAAAGAAATTGAAAATCGTCTATCGAGGAAACTTGAGCTCCCTTAAGGAGAGTGCACTCTCTAAATGATGCTGTATAAATTGTCCTTTTATTATTATTATTAGCGATCCAAAGCCTTCAAGACATCTGGGTGAATAATGATGAGTCAGGTTCACCAAATACAGTTGAATCCTTACTCGATTGAAAGGAATAAGCTAACATAATATGTAGGCCTTCTAATTGGAAATAAAAATATTATTTTTTTACCACTTTTAGGATGTTTTTTTTTTTGTAAGGAACCAATTTATATCTCACCCAGATTAAAATTAATCCACTTTACGCGTTTTTATAGATACGTTACTTTCCTAGAACCAATTTATCGCTTAGATCGAGGAATACTTGTAATGTGTAAATAAGCAACTTTCTGAAATTTATATTTTTAAGGTGGCAAAATTCAGGTGAAAATTTCAAACCTGAAAGGTAAATGCGCTGAATTCAATGTAAGTTTGAACACTTAAATGACGGAATAAATTAAATATTGTACTTGTATACAACGCGCTTAATACTGTTTTCTGAAAATATTTTTACGAATACGCCTTAACACTTATCATTCAAGGTTATTTATACGTATGTTGACATATGAACTTGCTAAAAACGCTACTGATAACGTTGTTATTACCTAAAAACATACTATAAATACGAAAAGCCGTTTCTGTCATGTTTATATTCACTTTTATTTTTTTACTTCTCACTTAAATAAGGGGTCCACTACCACGGCTTTTAACTCACAGTTGTTACTGAAACAATTCATTATTCTGCGTTTGATTGGAATCACAAATTGAACTTAAAAATAACGAGGAACACCTGTATGCCGAAGGTAGCGTTGCAAAAATATAAAAATTGGTCGCCTGCGCTGGCTTGGGCAATTAAACCGCATGCAGGATACCGACACTGCAAGGAAGGTTTTATTTAGCGATCAAATGGAAACTGGGGAGACAAAAGCCGAGATGGCTAGACAGTGTGAACAGAACTATCGCATAGTGAGTATAACCAATTGAAGAAGGAATGATAATGAGATAAACAGGTACCAGAGATTTCTGCAGGTTGTTAATTATTGTGCGCTTGATTTGACTCACGAATTGTGGTGTTTCATTATTTTTTTTAACACACGAACATATCACCGCTATATTAGTAATGTCTCCTTTTTTCTGCATCTAACAAATATGATACGAGGAACAAAAGGTAATTTTAGAAGAAATTGAATAAAGCGTATTATAAAGTTATAGATATTTTATAATAATTCATATTTCAAGACAATTTTTTAGTGTTATATCAAAGTCCCAAATCAATTTAAATTCATCAGCAATCTTACAACCCAAAATGTGTCTTGGCTGACTGCAGAAGTCTCTTGCACCTATTTTTCTTAGCATTATTTCTTCTCCAATCGGTTATAACCCAGTGTGCGGCAGTTCTCTGTCACATAATTCAACTACCTCAGGTTTTGTCTTCCCACTCTCATACGCCTCACCTGATCGCTGAATAAATCCTTCCTTGCAGGGTCAGTGACCTGTATGCGATATACGTGTCCAAGCCAGCGCAGTCAAGCAATTTTTATACTTTTTTTTTCACGTGCAATGTTATACCTATGTTTTCACGTACAGCTATATATCATACATGAGACCATAAATTCTGCGGAGAATCTATTTCTCAAACGTATCGAGAACTCTTCCGTTCCACTTTGCTTGTTCAGGTCTCCTATATCTGAACAGTGTTTTATAAAGTTGGCTTTTTCTGGGCGAGACTTAATAAGTAAGGGAATAAGGCCCAAAATAACATGTATGTGCCGACAGGATCCGCTTAAATTTAAATTAATATTCTGTCGAAATTTCAGATATGAAGAACAGTGAAAATGTTTTATACATATTTTTTTGTCTTAAAGTAAGATAATTTAAATTTGATTACTAAAATTTTCTCTGACAAACTAGTTTTATCGCATATTGTGAATTAAAATATGTTTTTGTATGTCGTGCGTGCTTCATATCATTGTGTTATTTATCAGGAGTAAAGCATTTCGCATAATATTTAATTTACATTTCTTGTAAATAAAAATATTCTTTTTCACGTCGTGATTGTTCATGACAACAATTATTATCAATTACATTTTATAAAGTCTTTTTTTGCGCTTCTTCGTTTGGTCTTCACACGCAGTGCAGTGCCTTCTTCAGGTATGTCACAGCGTCTGGTGTCTGGTTGGTGGGTTGTATAGCTCCCGCACGCCTCCAGAAAGCGCATATAATGGACTTTTGTTTACCATCTAATTTTACCAGATCGTGATCTGAATATCTCCACTCTCACAGAAATGCGACTCTGCTAGACTCCATTTTTGCATATCACAAGCAGTGCGGCCCATTCCACATATAATGCTATTCAGGGTACACCATTACTTTCGAGAATGATAATAGTAAAATAACAATTTGTATAGGTCCTTTTAGAGACCTCAAGGGCGCTCTAGCTCGGGATTCGAACCCACTATTATTGGCAGATTTAAAAAAGTTGAATGTAATGATAGGAAGGTGGTGGTGACTAGAAGGGAAAACCCAGTCCACTCCCACCACCGGGTAGCCCACAAATGTCGGTTTTTTACATCACACTCCGTCTAACGGCCTCTTCATTTATCGGCGATCGGTCCGTTGTCGATTTTTTTCAATCTACTCGTATATTCTACGACACGATCCTCGCTCGTGATATTTTTTTCTTTAATGCATGAATCATTTATTCAAATTAAAAGTACGAACAGCATAAACTTTTAAATTATCCTAACAAATATACCTCTTGATCGTGTAATTACTATGCTGCTTTCGAAATTTATCAATTCAGTTCCAGTACTCTGAGATCTGATGCAAACAGAAGTTTTATGTAATATTGTTTTATGGTCACTGTTTAAAGATTAGTTCTTATATAACTCGAAGAATTGAAAACGTCTCATTAACCCCAAACGCCTCATTAACGAGAACAATTATTCTATATAATCTATTGTTATAATTATGTTTTAGATTTTTTTTATTCGGAATTAATAATCACTGCTACGTATCGAACACTCGTTAGGGAAAGTTACTATGAAACAACACACTACATTTCTATAAAAATATATAATTTTCATGCAAATACAATTGTAGTTTGATATTTTTTTTATGAAATGGCGCCATAATTCATAACTGGCAAGTATCATTCCTCAAGCGACCTCTGTCAAAATGTCGACCAGATGCGACGCGTAGTTAACGTTTGACAGCCATCTGAATCGATCACTTAGACATTGCCGTAACAATGAAAAAAAAAACGAGTTCCGTGTCGTCATAAAACATTTTTATTTGAAGTAGTTAACATCCGCGCAGAACAAAGTCGAATTGGATGCAGTTCACTAGCGTTGAAGACCGACGTTTATTTCTGGATACATTAGTTTAAACGTGGCCGTGCATGCACCGAATATGGATCGCGCTCCTGATGCCCAATTGGGTCCACCACGGAGGAAAATTCATTGAAAAACACTAAGATATCGTAAAGGAAGACCTTCGAATGCATGTGCGCAAAATTGCCGAGTGTTCTGGGTATATCAAATGAACGGGCGCACACGATTGTTGACTTGCAATAAAAAACGCACTTGAAAGGATATTTCAACGCAGTGTTTGGCGATGTTGAATCCCAATCCGATGGACTTTTTGCATCAATTCGTGATTATGGACGAAACTTGAATCCACCACTACACATCCGGGTCTAAATGAGATGGTTAGGGCATGTAGGACGAATGAATGAAGAAATACTAACAAAACAAATATACAGTGTAAATGTCAGTCGAAGACGTGGCAGAGAAAAACCAAGGAAGTATGGTGAGATCAAGTGAAGAATATTTTCAAAGAATGAAACGTAGAAAGTCAGAAAAATAATAGGAGTTGTATGAGAAAGTGAAGTAAACGAAAGAGATGTGTGACGTGACAGAAAAGTCTGACGTTTTGTCCTCTCTGCCTACCCCAGCAGATAAATGGCGTGATGATGGAAAGATAAAAAGCATGTGAAATAATGAACATATATTGCATAACGAAATGTATCAGTGTTGATGAGGCAAACGCTGTTTGTTTTGATAGGAAGGTGTGGAATCCTCTCTGCCTACCCCAAAAGGAATATGGTGTGATGGTATGTAAGTAAATTATGAGTAAACACTGCCAATCTATTATACTATCAATTAAATTATCGCTTTAAAAAAATAGCATATTATTGACCCAAATAAAATATATTTTTTACATTTATGATGTAACATGTTGCCGAAACCACTGCCTTCTTCATCGGCAATTTCAATAACTCCCAAAATAAAACGCGTACTCCCATTTTATAGTTTCCCTGTTCGCAAATTGTTAGCAAAAAAAGTTAAGTAACTTTTTCAATTTCAGAATATAAGGGCTAGTAACATATAGTATGTTAGTTAGATATTTCGTATATAAACATATATAATCTTCGTCATGCTATATCATTTAGCGAACCAATTTCAAACAATTTGACGTGACAAGCCAATATAAAGTTATAATCTACAATATCATTCTATTCTTCACGAATCATGAAAATAATTTCGAAGTATTTTTTTAAACAAGTTATTTACAATAGCTTATTTTTTTACATATCGTGGATCGTTACAGTTGACCTTTATAGCGTTGTAGAATAACATGTATCTATCATAATGAACTATCTATTAAAATCGTCACAACTCGCACGCGGTATGACCTTGTTGAACGATTTTTTCAATATTAATATCTTTCATATCATTGCAGATTTTGATAAGTAAATTGTATGAAAGCTGCAAAGAGAATCTGAGAATAAATGTTACTAAGTAATTGTGATAGTGTGACAGGAAAATAAAATTATATTGTAGATTGGAGCAAGTTGAGGAATTCTACTATTTGGGTAGTATTTTCTCAGGTGATGGAAGAATTAAGATGGATATAGAACGGCGTGTAGTGATAGGAAACAAATTCAACAGGTCACTAAAACATATATACTCGAACCGGCCAATATAAAAATCTACTAAGATGATAGTCCACAATAGTGTTTTGGTGCCAACTTTGATGTATTGGAGTAAAACGTGGATGTGGAACAGACAGAGGAATCGAATAAATGTATGTATTGAGAATAAATGGAGTGACAATATCATAAAACTTAACATCTTATACAACTTCTACGATTTCCCTGACTTTCTACGTTTCCTTCTTTTAGAATATCATTCGCTTGATCCAACTTTGCTTTCCTTGGTCTTCCTCTCACATTTTCACCATACATCTGTCTTGCTAACCTTTCTTCATTCATTCGTTTCACATACCCACACAATTTTTGTGTTTTCTTCTTCAACTTAAAACATCAACCTTAAGTTAACATTCATCCCATTATGAATTACACTGCATTCCGTATTCTATCATACATTGTCACCCTGTGTATTCTTCTCAATCCACGCATTTCTATAGCATTTATTCGACTTCCATCAGTCATTTTACACGTCCACGTTTCACATACACCAAAGTTAGCGCCAAAATACTTTTATGGACTAATTACCGTATTAGCCCGACTATAAGGCTAAGTTTTTATTTAAAAAGGCGACACGTAAATAGGGGGGTCGCCTTATATTCGAGTTATTTTTCATAATATAATGGTGAGGGAAATATTGTTTTCTTCAAAAAGCAGATAAAAAAATAGAGATCGCCTTATAATCAGGGTCGCCCTATAGTCGGGCCAATACGGTAATTAACTTGACAGAGTTTGATACTGTCCTGTTCGAGTGTAAATTTCTTAGTGTTCCATTGACTTTGTTTCCTATTTCTACACTTCGTTCGATATCCCTCTTGACTTTTCCAGTATCTAAGCAAATACTACCGAAATTCTCCAACTTGTTCCAATCTTTCATTATTCACCCATTTATCGCATTTACTTTTCCTTTAACACTGTTCTATCACCATTCCTTTCACACTGTTCTATCACCATTACTTTCACACTGTTCTATCTCCATTACTTTCACAATATTCTATCACCATTACTTTCACAATGTTCTATCACCATTAGTTTTAATTTCGCAATATTCATTCCGTATGTTATTATACACTTTTGAAGACATTTAACTAGTCATTGGGACCAATATTATAATAATTGTGTTCAATTTGTACAACGTCATCGGAAGCAAAGGACGCATGTCATGTCAGTCAGTACGTCGCAGCTCACATATTTACATAATAGGCTCGAACCAGTGATGTAATGGACAGTGGTTCTAAACCTTTGTGTATTTTCATTATTAATTAAAATATTGAATCTGTCCAAACATTTGTTAGTAATACAACATTTATTATTATTGTTTTTTTCAAAACATCGTATATGCATATTTTAAGTGTATAGCTACGCGGTATGGCACTGAATTTCCGTGCGGAAGGTCGCTGGTTCAAACCCCGCGCTATGCTACTCACCTCGAATGACGCATATTTTCCGGCTGTATTTGATAGTTGAATGATTATGACTGCGTTCATATTTATTCTTTTAAAAATTTATACCGGTGTGTTCCGATCTGATGTCATCGGATCCAGTAAAGCAGAATGGCCGGTGAGTTTTCTGGTGTGTAGCGGCTCACTCACTTGAAAACAAAAAAACTCCATGACACCGCTTCGCTTTCCAACTGAATAGCGAGAGAAACGACGACGTGCATCATTGAAAAAAATGTTAAAAAGGCGTACGAAATTATCAGAATGTTTCATTGAATTTTTATAATGAGCATCGTTTTGTATACAGTACAACCCGGTCGATTTATTGTCATGTGATAATCTCTTTTGACCAGTCAAAGAATGTGTGTAATGAAATGAAAGTCTGAAATGAAAACTTGATTGATTTTTTTAAATCAAGGTACCAACTGAAATTGAACGCACAACCTCCGGATTAGGAAACAGGTGGCTTACTAACTAGCACACGGAGGTCTCACATTAAGTAATAATTTAAATTTTAAAACCAGTGTATTGTATTACATCTTTGTTGTACACATCTTTGTTGTATTACATCTTTGTTGTTGTGGGCTTTCTTTCAACCAACCAGAAATATGTTTTTTTTTTTCGTTTGAGAAGAAAGTAAATGTATGAAATCACAACGCATTGTTTCAGGATCAAAATATTTTTTCATATCAACCGATTTTTCGTGTTAAACGTTTTGATGTTAAAACGGTTTCCACTGTAATTGGTTTTCTTTATGTAACAAAATTCATTTCAAAATCAGCGCTTTGTGAAATTTCATACGTATATTTTTGAGTTAAATTAAAAAAAAACATATCAACTATGTTTATCGCTTTGTCAAGCGTGTGCAATATTCAGTATGCAGTTATCAACACATTTTACGATATTAATGTAGTTAATGGAAAAATAAATGCTGATCGAAGGGGAAAATAAATGCTGATCTAAGTTTTTTCAATCAACTTTGAAAAAACTTAGATCAGCATTTATCGTAAAATGTGTTGATAACTGCATACTGAATATTGCACACGCTTGACAAATCGATAAATTTTCACTCTTGACGTATATCTTTGACTTCTTCCAGATTGATATACCTTCTCGCACATTTAAATTTTTCAAACTGTTACTAATACCTCGAAAATGTATTCACTTGGTTCAGCAATACTTGCCTTAGAAATGTGATTCCATATTCAATGGTGTTCCAAGTTTAAGTCCATTCGAAATAAGAATTAGCATACAATTTTATTTCCAAGTATTTCTTACAACTGCACGCTCATAAATTGGTTCTGCTTCAAGTATGAGTAGGTATGATAGGTTTAACCGTCAATCCGGAAATGTTCGCATCGAGCTTGGCTTCAGTGAGATGCCAACTGAAATCCATGTAGCTAACAAAGATATATAAAGACACAGATTTATAAATGTAAGAAAAAAAATTGTTAAAAGATAACTACTTCTAGACATACCTGTTATTTTCATCCATTTCTTTGAATCCTTCCCTTCAACAAAAGTTGTTAAAACTATTGTAATGAAATAATATACAGAGACAACATCGCACCATTTATCTGTCAGGGTAAGCAGAGAGAACAGAGGGCCAGACTTTCTTATCTCGACACACATCATTTGCCTCTTCTAGAGCCATACAACTACTACGGTTGAACTGATTTTCTACATTTCTTTCTTTCAAAACATCTCTCAACCATACTTTCCTTGGTTTTCTACCACGCCTTCCACTGATACTTGCACTGTATATTTATTTTATTACTCTTTCTTCATTAATTTGTTCCACGTGCTCCAACATTTTACTGTACTCTTGATCTTGCTCAACAAATCAGCCTTGTGCCATGTTTATACGAGCTTAGTACTTATCGGTTGTACTAAGCTGCTTAGTGACAAGTGACAAGAAATCGTTTACACGTTGGTGTTAGGAAGAGGTATTAGTAGCACGACATCCGGCCGGAATGGACAACCGCCGCCGCCGCCTTATTTTGAGAAATGTGTTCAAATACCAAAAAAGAACGAACGCGTGCGCTCACTTGCCGTTTCAATTTGTCACTAAACACTTGCCGCGGCTGTTTAGATGACTCTGCAAGCGACAAGTGCTTAGTTGAATTGTGGTGGGGGTAACTGCTTGTCGCTTAGTAAATAAGTCGGCCTCCTATTCACTTGCACTTGCCAGATTTACTAATGCTTAGTACTATAGTTCGGAAAATCTAGGATGAGCCTTGTGACAGCTCTCAAATTAGCCCCAATACAACCTTATGTAATGTATTTACCTAAATAACTTGCTATTTATTAGAATTGAGGCTTATATTAAAGTTGATAAAATAATTAAAATTACTGAACATCGTTACAAGGTTGTATTGGGGCAAATTTGTGAGCTGTCACAGGAGTCGTCCTAGAATTTCCGAACTATAATATGCTTGTTTACACGTGGACACAAGTGCGAGTGAGAAGCACTAATGAAAAGTACTAAGCTCGTGCAAACATTGCTTAAGTTCACATTCGTTCCTAATTACGTAATTAAGTATAAATAAAAAGTTTAGGAAAAACCGTGTACGTTCGACGATTACGTATAAAAGTCATATGTAGAGATACGTGATTATCGCATTTTGCGATAAATGCGACATAGAAGCGATAAATGCGATATAATTGCGAAATTTCGAAAATTTCGAATAGATGCGAAATTTTTAATATATTGATTTTGTTAAGAATGACTAAAGAGAAACCTCCCAGAGTCTATGGTCAACTCTTGTCTATTGTCTATGATGCCACATACTTAGGTTGGTACTTGTTTTGTGTCATTCACATGGTTGTGGCATTAACAAATGCGTTTAAACAAAACAGTGTTAAAGTATCCACTTGGTGAGTTTTTTTTACAATTTTAAAAATCTCACGTTTTAAAAAATTTTCCTCGTTTATTAAATAAAAAAATATATGTTTTTAGCCCCAAGAACATGGGTTGAACATATATCAGTATTAAAGAGAGAGCTACAGCTTACAAAGCAGAAGGATTTTATATAAACGAAAAAAATATTTTAATATGCAGGCATTGCAATTGTCAGCTAGATTGGAAAAAGAAAGATAATTTAACCAAACATATAGAATCAAATGGACACAAGAAAAAAGTTTCAACATCTGCTACAAGTACTACTAGTCAATCGACAATACCAAAAATCATGGATAAAAGACATGAGAAATCTACATTTATAAAAAAAACCGTCAGCATGTGCCTAAAAGCTAATTAATATACATCTGGAAAAGTTAAATCATCCTGCGGTGAAAGAATATTTTCGTGAATATGTGCAGGGATCTAGTGAATTGCCATGTGCAGATCAGCTACGAAGAACATATGTTCCAATATGTGGAGCCGACATGAAGAGAGAAATTCTGGAAAATGTTAAAAACAAGCTTCTTGTAATAGTGGTCGATGAAACTTCAGACAAGATGGGACGCTGCGTGTTTGCCATTTTATTCAGAACGGTGTTACTTGCCAGTGAGCAAAATGTCTACTTAGCATCATGTAATTTTTTGGATTCGGCAAATGCTACTACATGCTTACAAACAATAGTAGATACTCTGAAAGACTATGAAATTTCATATTCAAATATAATAGGATTTGTTTCAGACTCAGCTCCTTATATGATTGCTTGCTATAAAAATCTTAGCGTTTTAATTGGAAATAAAATGCTACATTTCCAGTGCTGGGCACACAAAATTAGTTTGGTTGGAAACGTTTTTATGAAAGAGTTGAAAGTGCTAAATGAATACATTAGTAAACTCAAAATGGCATTTTTACATTCGCGTAAACTGAAATCAACTTATGTTGCATTCTTGTTGAATTCATATCCTCATCTCCCGGCAGTATTATTTCTGAGTCCAATTATAACCCGTCGGAAATCATGGTTCAAATCCGTCAAATATTTAGACACATACTTTGAGCCATTGATAGATTTTTTTAAAAGCTCAGATATAAAAAAGTGTAGCAAAGGGGAGAATTATAGAGATGTATGAATCTGATACAAATACATTAAAAATTCAATGTAAATTTGTTAGCGAGATATGCGATAAATTTATTAATTTAATTGATAAATTAGAAGGATCTTCGTACCCTTTTTCCCATTTATTGTGGGATGAAATTATGGAAATAAAAAATTCTCTCGGTTATAACATAGGTGGCATTTTGCCTATGGAAACCCAGAAGCTACTTCTTGAAACAGATGAACATACCAAACTAGAATTAATAGACATTCTTAAGTCGGTTTCCTGTAAAAGTTTATTAGAGTCACATTTAAATAAAAATGAAACGAATGTGTTTTATGAAGCTTTAAATCATCTGTTCAATCCCCGTGTAGCTGGAAGTAGATGTAATTTCCAAATTCATGAAACGATATCGGTAATAAGAAACTTACCTTTGTTTACAACATTAACAACCACTCAATGTTTAGAGGGGTATTCACATTTTTTTAATAATTTATCATGTAATATTAAAAGTGGGGTAAAAGTGGATATTCTTCAACTTTTACTTGCAACAAAGATGAAACATGAAGAATTCGGCAATGCTGCCCTTCAATCAATTTGGTGTCCTGCAAATAGCGTTGACGCAGAACGGTTTTTTAGTACGTACAATTTAATTGTTAACGATCGACGTACTAGGTTAAAACAATCATCAATTGAAACATGCTCGATGATAAACTTTAATCATTATATAAAATTTAATCGGTGTATTCTTGTATTTCTATTTAATTTCTATTTTTTTTATCAATATATTGTATATCGTTTGAAAATTATGTATAAATTGAACTTTTAACTTTGAATTCGTAATTAAGAAATAGATGCTAAATAGATGCTAAAATTTGTCATTTTAAACGCTATTTTTTTGAAAAAATAGATGCTAAAATACGTGTCTCTAGTCATATGCATTGAGTTGTTGACCACTGGATTGAGTACGCCTGATGCGGATGATGCCGCATGAGAGGGCTGACCATTGCGTCATTGTGATGAAACACTTCGTCCTTGTCGAAGGTTACTCCAATGACTTAAACGTTACAATAATATTTAGAATTCACTCGTTCCTAACGCACTATTTTATTGTAACGACATATGAAAGAAATTAAGAAATATTTAATTAGAATTAAAGTTGCGCAGGTAATCAGATGCGTCATGTAGTCGAATACACGGAATAAAAAGTCAAACATACCATATATATAATAAGTTTTCTAATAAACAAAGTAGTTAGCCTTATTACACTAATGCTTGCTGTGCACGCTTCAAAAAACCTCGTACAATTTTCGAAATATTTATATTTGTGCCGAGCATACCGACCTCAAAATAATAATCATAGTATAAATAGGCCAAAACCCGTATGGATGTCGAATACTTGGATTCTCTCCGAAAGTAATTCGAAATTTGAATCTCGGTGGGGGTACTGAACGAATTTTAAATACCTAGCTAACAATTTTTGAACCGGTGTAAAAGGGGACGATGTATAAATGATATATATAAACAAATTTTACATTTATGAATATATATTTTCATAAATGTAGAATTTGTTTTACTTTGGTGAATATTTCACGGGTTGCAACTAGTATCTTGAATTTTTTATACAATCAGCCGATGAAATTGAAGTTTGTCGGAGGGTTGTGTCGCGAGTGTGGCGTTTTGTTTAGTATTCTTAATCGCGACTTATTCAGATTTGTAATGGAAATCTTACCTCGCATAAGTAAACAAGAAAGCAAGAATCGCTGTACAGTAAAATCGATAAAATTTCAAACTCTTTTATTCGCTAAACCTCTTTTAACCGTTTGAGTGCCATTGTTTTTTACTCATATATACTTAAAAATGCCAAGGAAATATTTGTTTTTTATGTCATTTACCCTTGTCTTGAAAAAAAAACTGTATCTCTTCCAAAAATTGTCCAATTCTAATAATTTTTTCGGTGTTTTCTTTATAAAAACATGTACAAGGGTAATAAAATACAAAAAAAATATGGAAATATATATTGTAAACAAAAATTATAACAAAAACTGGAATCTAAAAGTAAAAAAGTTAACATGTGCGCTTTCCCGCACAGACTCCATGAAGCCCTTTCTTACAGCGGGCACAAATCAAGTTGCTCCTCTTCACAGCGCTGCGATCCTTGCTGCTGCACACTACGCAGCGCCGTAATTTACGCCCGGGTAACTTTTCTAATCCAATACTTCGAGGGGGAGATGAAGTCTGAGTAGCAGGTTCTGGTCTATTTTTGTGGAGCAACCATTTCTCTTCTAAATCATCAATTATACTCGATGTAAATTTCAATCTTTTCATTTTTTTGTCTGCATATTTCTCACTCTGCATATCCTTCCAAATACATTAAATACAACCTTATTCTAACTGAAATCTGTTTCGTGCAAACATTCTTCCAACCCATGGAATACATCTTGATCCTTTCATCCGATAAGATAAAATAGTTGGCCTCCTTGTGATGCCCATTTCCAGTATAACGGCAATAAATCCTCTCATTTCTGGGATGGTGACTGGCTTCCACAATTTTGTACAAAATTGAGGCTTCAAATTTGGATGATCTTGCAAAAACTGTGCGGCGTAACGGTTAGTTTCAACAACCATTTTTTTTATAAGAGCAGCCGTAAAGAACAAATTGAAGAAATCAATAGGTTTTGCGTTAACTGGTGGGGTATGTTTTGGTCCTGGTAGTTCGCAAAATACGTGCGGAGTTTGTTTGCTGTATTGCGTATCCGGTGGTAGGCGTCTGAATTGGGTCGAGGTCACATTGTCATTTTCGCAGTCCGGTATATCCTCCGTATCAGCAAAATAATAGTTATCATCACTATTATCACTCTCACTCAAAATTTGCATTATGCGGCGTGAGCGCACCACAATGTCACTCCCGCTATCACTTGCTTCACAACTTGAAGAACGATAATTTTCACTCGAACTGTTTTCGTATTCCGACATTTTGGGTTAAAAAAATTCTTTTCCCAAATCCTTTTTATACTGTAATTACTAATAATATTATAATATGCACTTTATGTAACACATAGAAAGATAAAAAAATACTTATGCGTGCGAGCGACCTCCCCTGTTGCGTGCTAAACGGCAACTGATTTTGGGCGCGCTGTCGCGCTCCTGGCAATTTTGGATAGTACGCGCAAGCGCGCAATCGCGCGCCTCGGCACTCTAACGGTTAAATTCGATGTTTCTTTCTCTGAAACATGCCAAAGCGTATTATTAACCAGTTGACTGCTTATGCCGAAAATCCTTAAGGGGGTATTCTAGTCTAGAAATTAGATTTTTTTTGCATATTTAATTAAAAAACATGTTCTCAAAAGGAAATTTAAAAATTCGCAATATTTACGACGTAATAGCTATAAATGAGACAGAAATTACGCCGCACCGGTATGACTCGGACAATAATCTCAAAACTTAAAATGCGTTTTTCTCGAAACTACTTTTTTCGACCTGGTCGACATAAAATCTCAAGTTCTATCCTATCCAATGGCTTCAAGTTTGGTATGAAACTTCAATATATGTTTTTATATCGTCTCTACCTTGGAAAATTCAAAACTTATTTTATATATTTTTTTTAATTTAAATATTTGAAAAAAAAAAATGGATTTTTTTTTCAGGCAACCCTATTTTACGTTTTCTTTGGTACCAACTATAGCGACATTATTTCTTATCAAGAAACAGTGTATGATTATTGTTCCAAATCTACGAAAAGGCTTCAATCATGTCGACCAGCTCACTCCTCTTTTTTTTACGATAAGATGTAACAACTGATAACATCTTGAATTTAATTTTTTTTTGCATATTCTCAAATCATCAATTAACCAACTGTAAAATAATGCATACGAAAAATGTTTTTATTGTAGTTTTTTTATTAAGTCTTAAAAAACGCTCGAAATTCACGCCTCTAGAGTAGAATATCCCCTTAATGATCCTTCATCAAAATCAATAGAAAAATTCGTATGACATCAAAATAATGAAAAAAATAACGTAGCGTTGTGTTTGTTTGGTTATTTATTTATTTGATTTGAAAATGATAATTTATAAATCCATTTTTATTAAATGAATTTTTTTAAATTTGAAAATAAATTAGTTATATTTTGGCCAAGTGCTTGTCATTTAACAGTATTACTTAAGATTATAACAACAAATGTTATCGATCAGTTACGATTTATCTTGTTTCGTAATGATCCACGAGACACTCAAAAATAAAAATATTATAAATGCTCAGTATGGATTGAGCCAAATGTCATTAAACAGTTACCAGGATCTCAAAAGAAAAAGAAGACGTAGACTATAAGTTCTAAAGTCCCATTTCCAAAATGTACTCGTAAGAGGATATGCGTATCACACATTGGCTTATATAGTCATCTCCGGTGGCACCAGGGACAAATATATATGTACCTTCAATTAACTCGTTATCGAGGCATAGATATTCGTATGTATTTTTTTATTTGCTATGTGAAATG
This sequence comes from Odontocerum albicorne, assembly GCA_949825065.1. NCBI lineage: Eukaryota > Metazoa > Arthropoda > Insecta > Trichoptera > Odontoceridae > Odontocerum > Odontocerum albicorne. The sequence goes on along the minus strand of OX463852.1, from coordinate 10,970,175 downwards.
CGCATTGCATTTCAATATATAAATCTGAAATAAAGCAAAGGAGTAAAAAAAAATAAGACGAATCGGAAAAGGCGAATAATCTAATATTTGTAAAAGATCAAAATGAAACGGTCCATTTGTAGATTTATCTCTCAAATTTTCTATTTTAGCATGCATTATAAAAAGTACGTTGATATTTGAACGTATCCCGACATCGTTTTCTCTTCCGAGAATATATATTTTCTAGGGAATTCATTCAGCAATATTGAATTGAGTGGCGTCATGTAATACCGCGCTGCGCCGGGAAATGTGACTCTCGTTCCTGCTGAAGGAAGCAATTATAATGAAGTTACCTGTCTCCCGGGAAATACAGCGGGGAGTATACCCCGGCAGCCGGAGGAAGGCTGCGGACTGGGATGAATGCGGCCTGTAATAATAATGTTGTCGCTGAGATCGGGATTAAACGGGGTCGGATGCCTTTAATATACGTGGGAATATTCATTAAAAAAGAGTGTTCATTCCTTATTTATTATGAAATCTAAGCTCTGAGAAGGGCAACCAGATAAAATTGCTAAAAATATATTTCAAAGCTATTTTATAAAATCAAATCATCGGGTCTTCCAAAAATATGCTGTTACGAAATTTCGAGGACAATTATTATTTTATTTTTCCTTGTTGCACAATGTGTGATATACACAGAAGGAACTTTGTGATTTAGTCGATTTTTTTGCTATTCCTGTAGCTGCGCACAATATTCTATTAAATTTTTAGTTTGTGTCTTAATTGGTTTTAATCGATTACAGTATATTTTTCGTCATTTTAACTTGTTTATTTTCTTATTGCAACAATCGTATTATTATTGCGTAATATTTAATGAATTGGTTATCTTTATTTTTAATGGTGATCGACAATGTTCGTTTTCCCGAGTAATATTTAAATTGTATCTATATTCGTATTGTTTTAAAATGTCAAGTAGACTCAAAATTAGATGGTTTATTAATTATTCATAAAATACTAGAATTTATGATGTGATTTAAGTCAACATTTTGTCTGTCCAAAGTGTTAGAGATATGTGTGGCGTATGCAGCTTTAGGAAGCACTCGAAGGTAATTCTTTTTGGAAAATTTATGATTATATGTGAACACTACACACATACACTACACTCCACCTAAAACCAAATGTGTTACTATCACATATCGGAAGATCGACAAAGGTTTCTTAGTAGTTCGTCTTATTTTCGTTCGTCTTAAGTTTCTGCGGTTTTCTTACCAAATATATTTTTATAAACATACGCAGATGCTAGAAGTTTCTAATTTAATGATGGCAGCCACACCACCTTCCTATCAACAATTTGTTTTTTTTTTCTCTTCTGTTTAGAATAGTAAGTTCGAATCCCGAGTTAGAGCGCACTTGAAGATAATCTGCGCTCTTAACAGCGCTTTATCAATTGTCATTTTATTATTTAAATAAAAACAAATAGAAAATCGCCAACTTAACAGCTGTAGGATAACAATAAAAAAGCATCTAGGTAAAAAAGAAAGGAAACAACAATCAATCACAAAATAATACCAGTTGTAAACAAATACTGCATATAAAAAGAATCAACATGTCAACTAATGTTGCCAATGCTGAGATAAATTTTATCCAATGAATCCTTAACATAGTTCAGCTGGGTTTCATTCCAGACAAAGCTTTCCTGGCATCTTCGTTGCCCAGAGAAGACGATTTATTTCATGTCACGTTGGACACCCTTTAGACATTTTCACAATAAAAGGGCGATGCTTGCCTTGTCGCTCTGGTGGGCACCTAGAATTTGAGTGAAAATGGCATTTGTGTATTACTTTTCTTTTCGTTATTTTCATCTCCGTGAGGTTATGGTTGAAAAAATAGCGAAGTCGTCATGTATTCAGAATAATTATACTGTTAACATACAATAGAATTCTAGAAGAGTTGAATTCTAAAATATACTGATTTGTTTCGATGATTTTTTGTCTATTGACCAATTTTGATGTTTTGTCTATTGACCAATTTAAAAAAAAAATGCGATGTTAAAATTGGAAAAGATATGGAAGACCAGAACTATCACCATTACGACGAAAATACGCCAAGTTAAGTCTCTCGTCTTCGCAATATTCATGTATGGCGCGGAGACTTGGGCTCTGAGAGCAAGCGAGAGACGTAGAATAGATGCATTTGAAATGTGGTGCTGGAGAAGAATGCTACGAATTCTATGGAGAGCAAGACGAATATACGCCTTCATTCTTGAAGAACTGAGAATCACCAACAGATTGTCGACAATATGTCTTCGACAAGTCCTCCGATTCTTTGGGCACATTGTTCGTGGCCAAGGAGACAGTTTGAAGAGATTTGTGGTTACTGGAGGTGTGGAACGACGACGCACAAGAGGAAAAATCCTAATGCGTTGAACTGACCAAGTGAGAAACGCAACTGTACTACCCTTAATATCTATCTGCCCTTCGAGCCGTGGAGTGCAAGGATGGATGGAGAGGAGTCGTCGGAGGCTATCATGGGAGTCACGATGCTCAGTCATGAGCTACACGACAAAATGATGACCATATTTGATGTTCATATGAACAAGATAATCACGTGAACAGCGAAACCGATAAATATAAAAATGCCAGTAGAAATAGATTGATTTTTATTCATTCATGTATACGAGTATATCATATCATGGAGTTCTATCAAGTATTATTCATTCATGTATACAAGTATATCATATCATGGAGTTCTATCAAGTATTATCAAGTATTATTCATTCATGTATACGAGTATATCATATCATGGAGTTCTATCAAGTATTATCAAGTATTATTCATTCATGTACTCGTATACAAGTATATCATATCATGGAGTTCTATCAAGTATTATTCATTCATGTATACGAGTATATATCATATCACGGAGTTCTATCAAGTATTATCAGTCGAAACGTTATGAATGATAAGAATTCAATAAATATCTAATTTCAATATATCTTCTCAAAATTATTTTAACATGATTAGAGATGTAAACAAATTGCATTTTATCATTCGAATAGTGAGCATTTTTTAGTGTCACGTACTTGGACTTATAATGAAAAAACCCTGTGTAATTTCTCTAAAAAAATGGCTGCTATGTTTATTATAGATATTAATTACCTACATATCCTCTTTTGGCCAATTAAATTCCCCTTTTCAAATAATTTATTGTATTTTTTTTTAATGTTATAACTAAATATGTAAGACATAATTATTATATAAATATACGTCAGCAAGTAATATTTAACCTTTTGACGTACGTGTAAAATTAATGCAAAATGTCGCAACTTTCCCCACTCACGCGTATACTTGTTTCTATAGTAGTTGCATATGAACTCCCTGTTCCCAGCATATTTTAATCGCGGAATCCTTTTTGCCGTAACGAAAAATTGGAATTCTTACAATTTTTACTGATTACAAAAAAAAAACATTTATAATGGAAAATCAAATATTTTTTATTCAAACTGGTAATGTGAACAATTAAATTTCTTATTTTCTTTCAAAATTTGGTTTAACTGTGGACAACTGAATTTTAATATCAGGTGTGTTTTCTATTTTATCGCGGAACCCTGGGCTTCCGCGGAACGTAGGCTGGGAACTCCTGATATAAAGCATTTATAAATTTTCAACGTATATTATGTTCTGTCAAGAACTAGGAAAATGGACTGTCTTAATACACAGTTTATCTTCCTAGTTCTTGACAGAGCGTCTCCAACTTCCTAATTATTATGCACGTATAATATAGCTTTGGTCTGTAAAATTAAGGTCGGCTGAACTAGTGGAGGTTTTGATGTTACTAAACGACAAACTATCCTCGACACTTGTTTTTGTCCAGTTTGAACTTGGAAAATACTGTTAAACTAGTTGCAACCCGTGAAATATTCACGGAAGTAAAACAAATTCTACATTTATGAAAATATATATTAATGTAAAATTTGTTTATATATATAATTTATACATCGTCCCCTTTTACACCGGTCCTAAAATTGTTAGCTAGGTATTTAAAATTCGTTCAGTATCCCCACCGAGATTCAAATTTCGAATTACTTTCGGAGAGAATCCAAGTATTCGACAGCCGTACGGGTTTTGACCTATTTATACTATGATTACTCTTTAATATCTTATTTTTATATTCCATTAACAATACAATGTACTTAACAAAAATATTAAAAAAATTGTATCATACTCGTATGTGCTTCATTTACAATATTTACAGAATCTTAAAATATAATAAAAACAATTTATGACAATTCAACAAAACCAAATAATAAAACACGTCAACAATTAAAATACACGAGTCAAAATTATTTCAAATATATAAAAAATTAACAATATATACTCGTACACAAGTGTTCACACGATGCGGGTCTGTCTCGAGTCAGCCATCCGCACCTCACCTCAGCAATTGGACATTAATGCGAAATGAATGTTACAGTACAAATTCAATACTTCATCAACTATGTAATCAGCCTATTTTTATAGCTCGATAGACTAATAGTAGGAAAAATATATCGACAATCTCAGCAAATTGAATTCCCAACAGATGCATTCTATTTTTAGGGGAATTTCGTTGGTAATTAGAGGTATTTTGTTTACAATAGAATATAGCCTTATGGCGAGTATTCATTGAAGGAACTCGAATATTGGAAAAGTTAAGCAATTCGGGACAATAATTGTCCTTAAATTATTGAAGGGCGAGTTGATGATTTTATGTGAAAAAAATAAATCATTCACTATTATTTTAATCGGGGCTAATAAATTCAATATTCGATCGAGATATTTATAATTGTTGTCAATTATAGGAATGGGTAAGTTAATAAATCTCAAAAATGAATGCTGCACCCTTTCAATCGCACTTATAGGTATGTGTATGAAGATCGTAGCAAGGCTTTGTAAGACATTACGAAAAGTTTTCCAAGCGCTACATATTTTGTGTTTATTTTTTTGCATTTTCCACTTCGAGGTTGTGTTCACTCGGTGATATTTTTTGACAAGGATATAATCATTGCCTTTTAAGTGTTTGTTTATGTTGAGGGTCGGTAGTTAACACTAGCCACGATTGCCACGGTGTTTCTCCGTTATAGGCCAACGGAGCGTGTTCAAGTGTGAAATTTATAAATCAACTTGAACCAGTATCTGGACTTTGAGTGCATTCAAGAAAATGGGTTTCTAGACATTTTAACTTAGTTTTTTTTAGTTATATCATGACTGCACAACTTACGAAGCATTATAATCAGAATGTTAATCAAGACAAGATATTCACCGTGAGTTTGATAATTTACTAAATAAACGCTAATTTTAAGTTTTGCTGTCATATTTTTCCAACATCCTGTTTTTGATACAGTGTAGATTTCTTTGTTGCTTTCAGTAGCTGATAGAGACGATTCAAAATCGCGTCCAAATTGCCAAATAATGTATACATTTTTTTATAAACACGCGCTAATGTACTAATGAAATATATGCTCTAAAAATGGGCGTTAGTCCGAAAAAATTGGGATACAGCTTTAGTTCATTGTTTCTTTTTGGCCTTGAGACCCGCAAAATATTAAAAAAATCAAGACTTCGCGACCCCCTCCTGTAAAAACTTGATATCATATTGATGCACACGTGGCCGCACATATCTACGTGCACAAAGACGATACGCCTTATCAGGTACATTTCTTACATTACCTACTCGTACTACACACTATCACTAGCTATATAATAAAATGGATATACGAGGCATATCCAGAAAGTAAGTGTACTGAATTTTTGTAGGTTACAATTTTTTTTATTGAAACAAAAAAATTACGTGGTTACCGTAGTACATACTATATGTAAGCTATTTTTCGACACAGTCGCCATTCCTCTCAATGCAGGTGGTGAAGCGGGGTATCAACTTTTTGATGCCTTCCTCGAAGTAGTTTCCCACCAACCCCTCCGTCCACTTCTCCACCTCCTCCTTTACCTCCTCGTCGGTTGAAAACCTTTTTCCACCCATGTGCAGCTTCAGGGAGGTAAAGAGATAGTAATCTGAAGATGCTAGGTCAGGGGAATGCGCGGGATGGTTCAGGACATCCCATTTAAACGAGGCGAGCAGTTCCTTCGTGGCGTTGGCCGTGTGTGGTCTGGCATTGTCGTGCAGCAGGCAGACTCCCTTTGTCAGCATGCCTCTCCTCTTGTTCTGAATCGCTCTTCGCAATTTTTTTAGGGTCACAAAATCTTGCAGAGTTGATGGTCTCCTCTTGAGGCATATATTCAATTAAAATTATGCCTTGACAGTCCCAAAACACGGATGCCATGATTTTCTTGGCTGAAATTGTGGTTTTGAACTTTTTGGCGGAGGGTGAAGAGGTGTGACGCCACTGTTGAGACTGCCTTTTGGTTTCAGGCGTGTAGTGTGCAACTCAAGTTTCATCTCCAGTAACTATGGAGCGGAGAAATTCATCTCCATGGAGTTTGCAGGGCCTCAAAATTTCTTGCCCGGCATTATTTATTTCGCACTTGGCGGGAGATTGGTTTGACATTTTTCACGAAACGTGTTGTCGCGTCGACACTTCTCAACGTACTGACCTCGAACCGGTCTCTTTGCGGAGGGGAAGGGTCAGGTTACACGGAAGTGTAGCCAACATGTCGAAAATAAAATCCATCCGGTCGTGAGAGCCTCAGTACACTTACTTTCTCGATACGCCTAGTACTTGGTAACCGTTAGAATAAACAAAGTATTGGGTGTTAACATAAGTTGTGTACGTTTTTTTCCAATTTAAAAATGAGCACCAAAAGTAAAACAAAATGGTAAAGGTTATACGTCATTCGAAACAAAATTTTCTGCTCTACAAGATATTGTGTTTGCTTTTACGTTACATATATTATTTTATTTGATTACAAGCATTCAAAATAGAATGTCAAGTCCGGTTAGAGTCCTAAGTTAGAGCGCCTCTTGAGGAGAGTTTGCTTTTTAAACGGCTCTATATAAATATTCCTTGTATTATTGTTTGATAGTTCGGCTTGTTATAAATTAATACAGGTTTATTGATAGCAACATAGTATGTACATATGTAAATAATCCTAAAATTACATACTCGTATATACCTCAGGATAATGTAGAATAAAATACATTTAAGAGAGAAGTTATCAAAAGGTCGGGGCTCATCTCATGACACCCCCCCCCCCAGTCAATATATACACCCCTACTAATAGAGAGCGAGTCCGAGTGCAGATGTTTTTCAGCCCACACCTTTGTACAGTAAATTAAAAAAAATGACAATTAAGCAGTCTATACAATTTATTCATTTGATGCCAATAATAGGTTCACCGATAAAAAAAATAGTATTCAAAATATTACAATATACGTACATACACATGGTGTGCAAGACAATGAAGTGGCAATGGGCAGGACACTTAGCCAGAATGTCAGATTCCCGATGGACGTCCGAAATAATCAAATGGTACCCAAGAGGCATAAAGAGGCCCAGAAGAAGACCGAATGTACGCTGGATAGATGAAATCAGGATGCATAGCAGCATCACATGGTACCAACGAGCAAAAAACCGAACTACATTTAGAACTGTATTTAGAGTCAACTTGGGGAAACCTTCATCCAGCAGTGGATCGACCCTGGTTGGCAATGATGATACATGCACATACTCGTATATACATATACATGCATATACACATACATACATATCATCATCATCATCATCATCATCAATGGCACTACAGCCCATTGTGGGCCCCGGCCTCCTCCAGCAGTCGCTGCCATTCCCCCCTATCCTGGGATGCACTCCTCCAGCCCCTGATGCCAATCACGTTTGCATCATTCTGCACCCCATCCATCCACCTAAGCTTTGGTCTGCCCACGCTACGTCTTCCTTGGGGCTTGGAAAAGAGTACTTTGTTAGGCATTTCCTCTTCTCCCATTCTTGCTACATTCCCCGCCCAACGTAGCCTCCCAATTTTAATGTATTTTATAATGTTGGACTCTTTGTATATGCTGTATAACTCCTCATTATATCTCACTCTCTAAGATCCATTTTCCTGTATGGGTCCGAATATTTTTCTGAGTATTTTTCTTTCAAATATTAGAAGGGAAGATTCGTTCGTATATATCTCTCAATCAAACATTCTAAGACAAAACAAGAGAAAAGCTACCAAAAAGTCCGGGTTCGTTCCACAACACCCTCCCAGGTACATTGCTCTAGTGTACATTGTTGGATAATATCTCATCTGCAAGATACCAGTGTTCAAGTTCATGTTTCTAATTTATATGTTTCTTGTTAAGTCAACATGAAGGTATGATGACTTTTAAATGGGACATATCCCCTGTTTCTGGAAGTGTGGAATGAGACGGGTGTGGGCGGGAGCAGGAGCACGGCCGAGTCGCTCCCCGGAGTGTGGTGGAGTGGGTAATGGCGCCACGATTGCTGCACCCGACCTTTTAAACCATTCTACTGACTCCCGTTCTATTTCCACTTGCATACTTGGGCTTGACTGCCGAGCGAGTCTTGTCGGGGGGTGGTGTGGTGGCCGGCGTCCCATTTGAATTCAAATCAACTCGGCGTATTGTATTCCAGATGATAGATTATATTGGAGCTCGATCAATGAGACCAGATGAATTTCGCAAGGTGGGAATTGAGAAAATGCATCAAGAAATATGGTAACTGTAAATGATGGCAACTTCAAGGTCCCTATTGTCAATTATACGTTACACGAAATGAATTGATGAATACAAATATATATTGTATTGTATTATTACACTTTCGTTGTATGTCTTATAATCTGGCGTTTTTATACCATGTAGCAATTTCTTCAAACCAACCACAAAGATATCAAATATGCCATACGTGAAAACCGGAATGAAACCTGTAACGTGTTTCAATCCCGATTTTCTTTTCTTCTCCACCATTTTTCGTTAAATTTATGATGTCTCTTTTTTAATATGTATATTGTTCAAGAGTTTTGTACTAATAAATAATGATCTGAATAATGTTTGCGACTATGTAACATCTTTTATTTACTTTTGTCTGGTTGATTTGAATATATTAATTATCACGTGGAAATAAGCTCGTCAAATTGTTATTCAATGAAGTGTTAAAATAAATAAATAATAAAACCCTTAAAAAAAAGAACAACAGGAATCGGACTCGCAACCCCCGGGTTTGGAGTAAACCGTCTTACCAATTAGGCCACGGAGATCGTAATACGAGTACATTACGATGTAACAATATAGAAGGATCACCTGTACTAAGAAAAACACCACGGCCCTCTATTTGCCGTATTTCGACAGTATCGACAACTCGAACCTTCAATACTATGATATCTCAAATATAGCCGAATCCCATATACAGGCGGCCCTCGACTTTCCCACATAATTGGTTCCTGAAAATGTGTGCGAATGTTGCATATTCGAAAGTAGAGGGATGTAAAAAAAACATAAAAAATTGTATTTTAAGATATTTATTTATCAATAATACTATTTATTTATCAATGATATATTAAAAATAGTTATTTATCAATATACATACATAATTAAGTTAACGAGGCGTGTTTAAGAGTTTTCAGGTGTTTTATTTATAAACTTGTGAAGTGTTAGTTGTATCCCACCCTTTTTTTTCTTTTCTTGATAGAGTTCTATAACATGCTATGTCTTTCTCGATCGCCCTACGTACTTGAGATGTTATACGTTCTCCATTGGGATCACATTCTTCCACGATAGTCAAAAAATTGTCAAAATGCATGAAGGCTTCATTCATATTTTTGATTATCAAAGTCTTTGATAATTTTATCAGCTTCTTCTTCATCACTTTCATTGTGTATTCCATTTAGCTCTTGTTGCTCAATGGAATACACAATGAAAGTGATGAAGAAGTATTCATTTGACAGAGGTACTGAGTGTGATTCAATCAACTCATTAACATCTTCGTTGTTGACGTCCAAGTTTAGTTAATTCATTAGGCTAACTATTTCATCTGTGATAGTTTCCGGAGTTTCTTCAGAATTTATAAAATCACTCATCATTTGTGGGCATAATTGTTTCTAGGAACCTTTCATTGTTGACACTTTTATTTCAGCCTACGAGTCTCCAATATTGTTTATTGCGTTCCATATATTATAGTCCTTCCAAAAAAGTGGGAGCGACTGCATGGAATCGAACAATTTTTGCATTATCGACAAAAATCTTTAAAAAATGTGCGAAAGTCGAGGGCCGCCTGTACTCGTATTGACATAACTTGTATATTGATAACAAATAAATACAAGTCCATAACGCTCATTAAATCGCTCTATTAACAATGAACATATATATTTTGCTTAATTATTAACGTGTTTTGTGTACCAGTAGTTGATTCAATAGTTCGAAACATTGATTATGATTACATTAAACAACACAAATATAATTTTTTATACACCCATACCTCGTTTTATGGAAGGGGCACGTTCCTGAAAAATCTGTAAATCGAAATTCCGTATATCGAATTAATTGTTTCCATATAAATACATATTCAATGTGCATGACGTGTCCCATAAAGAAAAATATTAATTCATTTAAATGTATGAAAAAAATCCTTTATGTGTTCTGAAATCTACTCGTATAGACAGAGAAGGCATTTTCATTTGTAATTAGAATTACCAATTGGTAAGCAAGAATTAGAATTACCAATTGGTACGCAAGAATTAGAATTACCAATTGGTAAGCAAGAATTAGAATTACCAATTGGTAAGCAAGAATTAGAATTACCAATTGGTAAGCAAGAATTAGAATTACCAATTGGTAAGCAAGAATTAGAATTACCAATTGGTAAGAAAGAATTAAAATTACCAATTGGTAAGCAAGAATTGGGCGGAAATATCAATAAAAAATTTGCTGATTTGTATATTTTCGATTTTCTTCTGCAAGGTGCTTGTTAACAAGCATTATAATTATACTCTCATTTATCATCCGAAAAACTTTTGAGCTTTTATCTTCATCGGGATCATTTTGAGTTATGGTTGAATTTCCTTTTCAAAATGTGTAAAAAGCGTCCACTAATTTTAATTTTCGAGAAATCTTGATTATGTTGTCTGTGTCCATTGGTCCAAGGGTATATCTTGGTCTATTTCGCGCAAATCTTAATTTAAATTCCAATTTTAAAATATTCCGTACATCGATTTTTTTCCGTAAAGCGAATTTGTTGATTGTTTTTTCAATTCCGTTTAAAGAGAATCCGTAAAGTAAAGTATGGGTATATACAATATACGAATGTGAGTAATATATATATATATACGAGGTAGTATTCCGGCCAAGGCGGGTATTCCCCAATAAATGTTGCTATTTTGTTTGTTTCTAATTAGATTCCGATAATACAGACAGTTGTTTTGTATAAAAAAGACATCTTACAGAAATTAATACGGATTGCCAATCAATGAACATCATTCCAAAATGAATGTCGATATTTGTCCGTCATAATTCTGAACGAAAAAAAAAAAATACATAAAATATACGTCTCGTGGTCAGTTTTAGTTTGATTTTTTTCAACCAGTCAATTACTGAGTCTCGCTCGTATTTATTCTTTATCATAAACTTATTTTCTTATTTTGGACTGAGCAAGAATAGCAATGTACAATCGTTTTTCTTTATTTGTAGATCTTACGATCTCGCTCGATTTGCTTTTTTTCTGATATTAGACTGTCATTCTACGAGTATATTGTGGGAGGTCGACTGCAGGGGAATTGTTTGATGGACGATTCGCCGTATTTTTTGCAGAATGATTTATTTTCATTTGCCTATTCGTGCTGAGAATATCTGCAAATCTCACGTTAAAACGAAAAATGTTTCTTATTTGCCGTGGTAATATTATCTTGTAGGAATGCGGCTCTACCACAAATTATTACACATTTTGTCGACAAATGAATGCTGTGACATACGTAATGAAAATACATATGTCCCTTGAGACAACCGGAGATGATCTGCATATTGACGGCGCTCGGAACGGAAAACGGTGGAAGAGGGCAGTCCCAGGCCTAGTGTAGAGTGCTAAAGACTCCGGTATTGTATTGGATATGGCGTGACGCGCGAGACGCGTTTCCATGGCGACGGGGATATCCGCGCTGCTGCTCGACGGGCCGGAGTTGCAGCGCGGAAGGTTGTCGCCATGGCGACCAGCTCACCCCACACCCACACCACGGGACTGGCCCGTTTCAACACACCCATACCGGGTCAAGTATAAATAAACACCTTTCTGTTAATTTCGACATTGGTTTAGATTTTGAACTTGATATTGAAAGGGATCTCGAAACGTTATTTTCTTCAATTCCATTTCAATTTTAGGTCGAGTTTATTTATTTTCATTATTTTATGAATAGAATGAATATTTTTTCATGTTGATGACATCAAAATGGGGGGTATTTACCTTTACTGGAAATATTTCAAAACGTGTGTTTCAGCCAAATGTATTTTATAATGCAACGGTTTATCGTCAACAACCCCTTAACCTCAACTCTTAATTTAAAGTTCTTCTTCTTCTCAGTGTCATGTCAGGTCCCCCCAACGTCGAATATCACTTGAGAGTAGATATCTTGGTCCCCGGCAGCCTGAAAAAGATCTCCAACGCCCCTTATGCCGGTCCAATCACGTATATTGCGGAGCCAGGAGATTTGCCTCCTGCCAACACCTCTTCGCCCTTCTAATTTGCCTTGGATGATCAGATGCAGTCATTTGTACTTTGCTCCTCTAAGTACATGACCCAAGTAGGAAACCTTTCGGATTTTAATATTAGTCAGCAACTCTCTGTCAACTTTGACTCTTTGAAGAGCTCTTGTGTTGCTGACCATATCCGTCCAGGGTATCCGTAGCATTCTCCGGTGCATCCACATTTCGAATGCTTCCAGTCGGTTCATATTACTTACTTTGAGGGTCCATGATTCTACTCCATGCAATAACAATTTAAAGTTAGTATTCATTATTTCAAGTCAGTAAAAATTCTCTTAATTTCAAGCCAATAAAAATAAATCTCTTAATTTCAAGTTAGTAATATAACGTGTTTCATTCCTGATTTCTCTTTTCTGTCCACCATCCCTTCCTTTTCCTTTGATTGATGATATCTCACTTTTATTTTTTTGAAGTAACATATACTCGTATTGTTCGTGAATTTTGTATAGGTGAATAATTATTTGAATATTTTTTAGCGATCATTTCCTTAATTTACTTTTGTCTGTTGGTTGAAAGAGATTACAACCTGGCAATAAGCCCTCTAGATTGTTGTTTCAATGAAGTATTAAACAAATAAATAAACCTGTGAATATAATACGCTTAGTTATGGCAAAGATGTTTTCACCTCACGTTTCAGCGTAGCTTTGTTTTGAATTAACGTTGAAGCTATGCGTGACATTTTCGTGAAGGAAATATTTATTTATTCATTATTTTATTCAAATGTATCATGGTTATACATTGTACATATGGTGGGCTTCTTGATATAAAGTAATTTCTTGTAACCAACCAGCTTATCTTGGATACGTAAAGTTGTTCGAATCTACGACAGATTTTACAAAAAAACATTGAAGTTGAAGCAAATAAAAGACTATAATTCGGAAATTCTAGGATGAGTCCTGTGACAGCTCACAAATTTGCCCCAATACAACCTTGTAACGATGTTCAGTAATTTTAATTATTTTATCAACTTTAATATAAGCCTCAATTCTAATAAATAGCAAGTTATTTAGGTAAATACATTACAGGTTGTATTGGGGCAAATTTGTGAACTGTCACAGGACTCATGCTATAATTTCCGAACTATAATAATATAATCTCTCAACAATAATGGTAGGACTAGAGTAATAATCTCTCAACAATAATGACAGGACTAGAGTAAAAATCCCGTTCAAAGATTTTTGAATTTTAATTAATATGTGTATTATTATTTTTCTTTGCAAGTGTTAACATCGATATGCTAAAATGTTTTAAAAGTATACGGTGAAAAAATATATCGTAGATAAATGGATCAGAGCTTAACGTGTTAACATCCTGACAGACGCCTAGTTCATTTGAAAATGCACGTAAAAGGAATGTTCCTGTAGCGAAATGTGGGTCATTTCGTAATTCAAATTCTATCGAATTTATTTATATTTTGTACTTTTTTACAATGAGCCGAATATAGAGAATTACGTGCACAAAAAACTTCATTATAGTTTTCATTGTCCGATTCCAAATTGAATTTACCGATGGGCGACCATGGTGTCCTCTGGCATTTTTCTGACGCAACTAAAAAATGAGCGGGACCTGGCTGCATTCGGTTTCGTCTTGGATTATTTAACTTTATTTTTATTATTCGATATTTTACCGGTTTTGTATTATTTGATTATGTTGTAATATTGCGAAGGATTCTGGTTGGAATCATACATGATGCATATATGATATAATTCCAGGTAAAAAAATAATTATTGAAGTTCCCATTAGAACTGTGTGCAGTATTTGATAAACATTTTCCTCTATGGTAAACATTATTATATTTTTATGATTTTTTTGTTTTGACACAAAATATATTCAGAATTGTTATTGGATTTTTATTTGGTTATTTGTATGTATTGAAATCATATGATTTTAATTTAAATTGCCTTATGTACATTTATGTACAGTCATTCATGCTTAATTTAAAATTTCTATAATATTTTTCTGCAACCATCAAATGATTGTTTATCATTAATATTTACAGTAAAAAATACAGCAATCAAGGATACATTTCTGTAACCCTTTTTAGTGACTAAATGCCCATTTATTTCATGGCTTTTCTCAAACAGGATGTATCACTTTAGAAATCCTGTACACACATTCTAGATGGTGCAGGAGAAAAGGTGAATTAGGAATTGACATTTAAATCAACTGACATTTAAAAAAATCCCTTTAACACATTCTCGATTTTGCAAAATGAGGATAAAATTTAAATATTTGAATACAAATTTGTCTTGTAGGACAGTGTTCCCTAACCGGTGGTCCGCGGCCCGGTGCCGGGCCGCAGAGACTTTCCGCCGGGCCGCAAACAGTATGCCAAATTTCAAGAAATTCGCCATGCAAAAATATAAAATAAAAGATTTTCATCCATGTCCTTAATAAAATCGAAACAAAGGAATATACTGGACGTGAATGCAGCACTTTGTATGTCAGAGACAGCACTGCAGCCAAGAATATCCAATATATTAGCAAAGATCAACAGCAGGTTTCGCATTAGTTTGTTGCAAAACTCCCATGGTTTTTGTTAAATTTTAATTGTATCAGACAATGTTACAATTAAAATTGTTTAACTGTTATATGTATATTTTTTTTCAAAATTTGTCAATTATAGTTACATATGTCCATCGGTCACAATATAAGATTTACAAAAATATTAAATAAAAAAAACATTTTTATTTCAGTATTAGTGGTCCGCGAAAAAAATGTCCTTTTTTTACCGGTCCACAGGTCTAAAAAGGTTGGGGAACACTGTTGTAGGAAGTTCCAGATATAAAAAAATTCTACAAATGTAAAAGTTTATATATTTAATATTATTTTTGTTTGGTTACAGAGCTGCATGCAATGGCTCCCGAGAGGCCCCTGGTGGCGCCAGGAAGGGCTCACACTCCTCGGGAAGTACCCCGGAATCATCAGGTTAATATTAAAATAATTTTTTATTTAGTTTTAAACCAGTTTTCCCCCTAACTTATACACATCATGCAGAGTCCTTTGTGGGATAGGCAGAGAAAACATGTATCCAAGCACACAACTTTTGCCTCCTCCCCATGCATTCACCTCATCATACACAACCTTATATTATTTATACTTCTGACATTTCCTTTTTTTTTTAAATCTGATCCATTTTTTCCAGTCACATTTTCCTCACTCTACCTCTTCTGCACACATCTTGTACTTCTGACTTTTATACTTATTTATTCTTTCATTATTCATTCTCTCCACATGTCCAAACCATCTTAAAGCTCCTTTTTTTCGTCTTACTTAAAACATTCATTTTATTCATGAATTAATTTATGAAGTCTTCATTCAGTCTTCTTTCATACATGGACACTCCACCAATTTTTCTTAGTACACACATCTCCATAACATTAATCTCCTTTTATCCTTCTGCCAATTCTAAGTTTCTCTTCCATACTTCAAGGCGGGCACCTACACGTTATTATGTTTTGTCGTTTATGCTAGTTTTAATATAGCGCAGTTGTATATTACATTAAGTGGTCTGTTTATCTTGTTCCCCTTAGGAGAGTTAAATTAAGCAGATAAAACAGTAATATTATCTAGTCAGTTTTTGTCACTTATTACTGGATTTTAATCAAGTTTTATTACTAAAATAATAATAGGTACCCAAGAACTTACTTAGCACTATCTTGTGCTATGTATTATAAGTTCTTGGTTACACCAGTCGCTCTGAAAGCACTCAAAGAATTTGTTAGGCTATTAAACACCAGTATAACAAAATTTGTTAGGCTATTAAACACCAGTATAACAAAATCTTCAGATTTAAAAAAAGGCAATGTCAAACCAGTCTGCAAGTGAATATTGGAATTATTGGACACCACACTATCAACAACATTCAATACATTATTAACATAGACTTAATAATTCAACATAATATCTTAATTTAAATTATGTATTTATTACTAGAAACTATAACATAATTTAGTTTGTATCTTAGAAAAATATTAATATTTACGTATGTATTGTAATGTTTTCACTGTGGTGTAATCATATTCTTAATTTAAATTTTATTACAAAACAAATTAAGCATTTTGAATCAACCTCAGGAATTGCTTTGTTTTGTTTTTTAGTTGTAATGTTTATTGTGAAACAAAAACATTACTACTAAAAAACAAAACAATGAAACAAGTAATTAACATATTACACAATTAATGAATATTTGCTCCTATACACAAATTTACCGTATTAGCCCGAATATAACGCGATATTTTTTACTCAAAATATTTTTCCAAAAATAACATTCGCGTTATATTCGGGGTTTAGGCCGTGTCCAATGAACGCAGAGCACACGTACAAACCTTTTCGCCTATCGCACGCATAGTTTATGCGTGTTTTGGTTGCGTTGGTGAGATCGACCAGATAGAAAATAATGTTGTATGGGGACAGCGTCCTGGGGCATTAAGAAAACCTCGCCCCATGCTTGTACTTGATGCATTTCGAGGTCACCTGACACCTAAGTGAAGACAAAAATTGAATCTTTGAATACTGATATGGTGATAATTCCAGGAGGAATGACTTCACAGTTGCAAGTTTTAAGTGTATCTGTCAATAAACCATTCAAAGACGATTTACGAAAGGAGTACAGCAATTGATTCTTAGCTGGAAATCATCCTCTGACCCCTACAGGGAAAATAAAGAAACCATCAATTCCAGTCTCAGGGGAATGGATCATGACCGCCTGGCAGAAGATTAATGACACGTCTATTGAAAAAGGTTTTAAGAAATGTTGCATTTCCAACAATCTGGATGGGAGTGAGGATAACATTTTATGGGAAGAGGAAGATGCCATAAATGATGCATCGAGTAGTAATCATTCAAGCGACACTGATGATAATTCAAACAAGTCTGCTGAATAAAAAAATCATATTTTTTATAATACAATTTACCTAATTAATTTTTGTTTTATATTTGAATTTTTCCTTTAATTCCTGCTCCAAATATATAGGTCGCGTTATATTCGAGTCCACATTATATTCGGGCTAATACGGTAAATGAGTATTTTCTGTATTTGTTGAAATATCTCCGGCGTCACTTTGTGGATCTCCATGATTAATATAAAATTAAAACACTCACTTTATTTTATTTTTTGCATATCACAAAGCATTTCAACGTTTTGATATGCAAGAGTTGACAAGAACTGAATTATATATTGATTGCATCATATTTATAAGTGTGTTGTTTATGGTTTTATTTTGGGAATAGACTACGTCTTCACTTTTAACTCTATTTCCAGTTAATACCATGAACAAATAGTATAGCTACTTTTATTCTATTCCTAGAATAAAACTATAAACATCACACAGATAAATACTCGTATTTATGATGTAATTAACACAAAATCCAGTTCTCGTCAACTCACCTGAAGATGACACATTTAGTGTTGAAATGCAAAAAATAAAGTGTAATAAAACAAAGTGATAGTGTTTTAATTCTAAATTAGTATTTTTTGTTTTATAATGGGAAAGAAATGGAAGTTTTATGGGATATGAATGAAATTCAAATGTTATTAAAATAGCAATAGTACGAGTATTTAAAATTAGTTTGCATTTAAAAAGTCTAGATATGTTATCAACCATTGATACATTTTTTGTACTATCTGTGCAATTACACCACCAGAATGGTGGGGTGTCTATCGGTAGGACAGGATGATGTCTTTATTGAAGCTTTGAAGATCCTTTTTTTTCGTGTTAGGTGGTTGATTTTTTTTTATAGAGATGCTGTGTGTCTCCTACGGGATAGTGTTATTTTTAAAACAGGAAGAAGTTATCCGATGCGTTGGTAAGGATTTTTGAAGTTGTCATAGGGAGGTTGTTTTTATCTTGGTAGAATTCCCTGACAAAAAAAATTGCCATTGGTCTTGTGCCACCGTGGCATTTTTGTGCCATGATGATCCCGGATGGTGCCGCTCCATCGGGTTCCTTCTCAACAGAGGATCATGGTACAAAACCATGTTTTCATTCCACATAACAATTGACTCAATTATTTTTTTCTTTCCCACCATAGAGCATTAAAAATTCATTGCAACATTCAAAACGTTGCCTTTGGACAGCCCTCAAGAGAGCTGGCACCCAGCTTGCGCTCACCTTATTCATGCCAAGATGATGATCGGGCAGAACTCGAAGCACTTGTAGTTTTGGGTATCCCACATCTTGCTGCTATTTCTTTTTATTTTAATCTTCTATCTTATAAGACTTACTTTTCAACTGTTTCTGTAGTGAGTGTTTCTGCTGGTTTGCCTTGACGAGGGTCATCTTCAATTGATTATCTCCCTAAGTGAAACTGTTAAGCTCAATCTTTTACTGTGGAATATGATGGAGAAGATTCTCCATACATCTAAACATTCTGTAATTTCTGTCAGGTTTTTCCCTTCTTTTGAAAGAAACTTGATAACCACGCGATATTAAATTTTTAACATTTCAGAATATGACAAAACAACACGTATTCTATGGGCTCTAGTTGACGTACTTCTGAGGGTAGAGGTATCCAATTTTATCTGTAACATCGCCTGACGCCATGTTATGAACGTGGCCGGCGAGGTATCTGGCCATAAACACTCTTAACTTGTTCGGATTGGAAACTTTTGAACGTTAGTGGTATGTATCTGGAAAAGGCACATCACTGTGAAGCTATTTGAATGAAATATTTTGATTAACAAATGTATTTAACTGTAATTAAAACAGTGTAAATCGAATTTCTGCATCGTTTTATATATGTGAGTGATTAAATGAAATAAATATGTATCCTTGGAAAAGAAAGATATCAAGGAAACAAAAGAGAATGAGTATTTTTGACATGTGGTGTTAGTAGCATTCAATGCATATTCTGTGAATGGCTATTGCTTCCATCCTATATAGGAACGACTGTCTTCCACTAGTATAAGATGAATAGAGTTGTTTTAAAAAAATACAGCTAGTAGATAATCTGAACTGTCTTTTAAAGCTGCTGATGTCGTGTCCTGTTGAGTGTATTAGATCCTGTAGTGAAGCAACTGCTAGATGGGGAAATCTCAATGGGTTCTATTTTTAAACTCTTACACACTGACTTTAGGAAAGTTCAGAACTGCTCAGAATGAATTTCCTCTGGATTGTTAAAGGGCTGAGAAACATTGGAGAGACTTCTAAAGAAGAAACTTTTTGAAAGATGGAGAGACTTAAATAGTGCTGTACAGCACCGTTACAAAGACTAAAATAGGTGGATGGCTGCCGCTCAATCTTCAGAGATTCCGGAGTTTGCTTCTTGCGTTTTTGGTGAAGAGCAGGGAGAAGAGATCCCTCTTTGGCAGGTATAAGTTTGTCAAAATTAAAACATAGTAGATGTTCTAGAAGATAAATATAAATTTTATTGTTTTCCGTTCCTTATGTGCAACCCATCGCTTATCGTAAGCCCCTTTATTCGCCCGTGTATGCCGTCATGGCTTGCTAATGCCATGCATACCACATGCTTTCTGCGCGCGCGTATGGGCTGTCCGATCATCTATAGTGATCATTGCCAAGGCCACGCATAAGGAACATTTTATGAGTATTACAATAGGTACAGGTATACAGTAATAATTTTACAATGCTTACACAGGAAATTATATAAATACAATTATTAATCTATGTGGCGCATACGTCCGATACAGGTGCCATAGAAATTAATTGTTTAGAAGAGTGATATTGGTTCAAAATCATCACCTCAGTCATGAGGAGTTGATAAAGAAGAAATATAAATAGAATATTATTAATGATGATTGAATTTGACAGTCAGAGGTGCACACGTGGCCTCTGCCCGCGCGAGTGGTGCGGCAGATCCAGCGCGAGGTGGCGCGGTCAGGTCGCTCCCTGCAGCGGCTGGAGGTGCGTGGGGCTGTCATAGACAATTTTGACGCGCTCGGCCCTCCCTCGCCACCCAGCCCGAGGTCACCCACACCTGCCAACTGCAGATCTCCACATTTTTTCAATTGGTATGTTATTGTTTATTGTCATGTATTTGGTATTTTTCTGGATAAAAGTTAAATAGTCTTATGGACTGTCCCGTATGAAGTTCTCATATATTGCCATTATTTTTTTTGATAAATGTATGAAGGAGATTGTAGGATGAGCTGTTAAGTCCTATGAATAGATACAGTATGCCAAGAGTTGACTTGGTGTTTTTCTGGACGTAAGTAAAACAGACTTATGGATCGTTCTGTACGAAGTTCTCATGTATTGCCGGTTTTTGATATATGGAATATATGGAAGAGATTGTGGGATGGGCTGTTCATTCCTTTGGATAGATATAGTTCGCTCGAGTCACGTGGTACATACTCATAATTGTGTCTCACAATTATCAATTTAATTAAAAAATTTGTCAGAGGAATTGAATAATAATCAACAATTTGTAAAAGGTGTCAACTTTTTACAGATTCTTGATTATTTCATATTCATATGTCCTCAGGAAGTTACGGATAAAGACTTATTTACTGGAATCACGACAAATGTGAACAGGCAACAATCCCAGATCCATATAATTTGAGAATGTCAACTTGAAATTATTTGTTTTTTTCATACATTAGATATACATAATATATTATTATATCAATAAGAATCAAAATATTATTAAGAAAACTTTCTCTATTTAAAAAATATTCCTTGTTAAATCCGACATTATTATTATTGATCGATAGATAATTCAATAATGCAATAAGACAGTGAATTCATCTCAAAAAATTCAATTATGATAAATTATAGTGAATTCATCTCAAAAAATTCAATTATTCTAAGCTTTGGATTTTTTAATAGTTATAATAAGTCTCAACAATTTAAAACTTCAATGATCTACATGTTAATTTTTTGTATTAAGAATAAATTATTTAAATTGATGGTAAAATAAATTTTCTTAGTATTCAATTAAATTTATTAATTCTTACTTCCCCTAGTGAGAAGAAAATTGTCACTAAATGAGACCAGTGGATCATGTCTGATATTATGTAGTTTCCCTCTTAATATGGTTCTCCAGAATCCTGAAAATTGTCACTATATGAGACCAGTGGTGGATCATGTCTGATATTATGTAGTTTCCCTCTTAATATGGTTCTCCAGAATCCTGAAAATCTGCGATTGTCTCAGTAGGCATCTATTTGTACCGGATTCTTGAATTTCAAAATGTTGCCAAGTTTAAAATTTATTTAAATGCGTGAATAATTTTTCAATATATTTAAATTTTTTGTTTAAAAAAAATTTCCTTTTTTTTTAAATCATAAGAGTCATTTCAAAATATGACAATTTAAAGTTTCAACTGATTAAAATTAAAAAAATTAACAATTTATAAGTAGAAAAGTTCCTCAAAGAAAGAGGAAATGCAACATTCATTGAACATGGCAAAGATATAATGTTTAGTAAATCAAATCTGTCCCATAAAGGACAACCGAAAAATACATCTATAGTTTCATCATCCAGACCACACTCGCAGCCTGGATCCTCCACAATTCCCATTCTGTAAAGGTGACTAGCCACCATGCAGTGTCCCATCTGCAAACGACACATGGCTGTCACTTCAATCTTGTTCATTCTCATTATATTAAACCATGGTTTCAAAGTGTTCTTTATTGCATAGTTATTATTTTACTCATACAGTGCATTGTTAATTTAGATTTGGATTGTACCAAAATGTATAACTTCATGGAAACACTTATGTATTTTCAGCCCTTCAATTGTAAGATTAGACATGATCATACTGAGTAAATTTATTTTGTGACTGGAAAATTTAAAAATAAATCTATATTATGAAAGAAAAATAACATTAGTTTTATAAATTTTTGTTATAGTAAAGACGAGTATGATGATGAACAGAGTATGGAGCAAATAAAATTGGAACCAGTGGAAGGACAAGGAGAAGACAGTGACCTCACAAGTCTCTCATGGCTGCAGGACAGAAATTTAATAAGAAGTTAGTATCTCTCATTTATTGGAGACCCTCCAATAAAAAAATTACAATAATTAATTGGTCTCGTGAAATGTGTGAATGTTTCCTTTTAAGATTAATTTGACAGATTTACAATACCAATAAATTTTATATATGTGCGTGAAATTTTATTTGTAATTAAGGCGTTAACACTGCGGAGGTTTGAAGACATTGTAATTTGTTTAGTGAAACACTGTTTATGTCACTTAACATAACAGTTATAACCCTACCGGTTTAAAGTTTTTCACCACATTGTCAGTGAAGCACAAACAAGACTCTGTGCTCCATTGATGATGAGGTGAAAACTTTTAAACCGGTAGGGTTATACTGTTATGTTAAGTGGAATAAACAGTGTTTTTACTTAACAAATTACAACATGAAATATTCTTAAAATACAAAAAATGGAAAGGCCCATAAAGATGTTTAGTGTAGATTCGTAATCAAATTGTAAGTATGATAAGATGAAATATACAATACAAATGCTTCATTTTCATAACTATTTTAAAAGGCAGAAGCTGCAATGAAGTGGTTTTTATCTTTTTTTAAATTATTTAAATTATTCTCTCTCAGTTGACTCATTAAAATTTTCATCTTTTTAATATATAGGTGAACCATAGAGTACACCTACATAACAGTACTAAAAACTTGTCATTTAGTGGATATAGATGACTGCTTTACTAGGCAGAGCCTGTGACAAGGTGAAACTATACTCAACATTCAAATTTCACTCACACATGCTCACAATTTATTATACACACAGTTCTAATAGTTTACCATATATTTATCCATACTACATCTCATGCAATCATTCATCAAACTCTCAACATATTTTATAGGAATGCATATACATACTCGTATATTAACATTATTTTTACTTTATTTTTCTAGGTATAACCCTCACAAAATCAGAAAATGGTGAACTTAGGCCTATGTCGCAACAAGTAAGTAAATTCTGTATTAATGTAATTTTTTTTCATTTGCATTAAATTCACCCACTACTTTTATCGGAAATCATACCCATGACTAAAGCAGTTTTGTTGCCAAACCAATAACTAGAGAATATTGCTTCCTTAACCTTTTCTCTGCCGCAAAAAAATATGATGAATCCCGTCAGGCCGACCATAATTTGAAAAAATAACTCGATCAATTTCCATTATTTTTCTTAAAATTGCATAGAACTAATTATTGACTTACCAGGGGTGTGAAATATAACACAACAGTTTTTATTAAATTAAAATTCGACATTTATTCAGGGTTGTAACATGCTCATATTTACACTAGACCAATATCCAATGTGCAAAAAATATTTCAATACACAGCAAGAAATAAAGAAATTTTTACGAGTATCTAGTGTTCACAAAAAATATTTCACTACACAGCAAGAAACAAAGAAATTTTTACAAGTACCTAGTGTTTACTATTGTACATAAAATAGTCCGATTTCGATATAAAATAAAGGAAAAATTAACAATAAGCACTTAAAAAATAATAATAGTTCCAGCGAGGTAAAAATAATTACTTAAAATTACCAAAAAAACTTGAAAAAAGAACCAACATACAAAAATACTGAGACTGCGAACTTTATAAACAAAGACTTAAGTTTTCGGCTACAATTTTAAAAAGGGACAGCCCTGAACGGTGTCATCTACAGCCTTCGAATGGAACTGTCATCGAAATATGTCGATAAGTGGTTCAAAAATGATTTGATACAATATAAAATGTTTGTATATGATTTGGGTAGATGTCAGTGCGTGTGCTGATTGATTTATAAATTTTTCAATAATATTTAGTTGTGACGCAGTAATTAGGTACCAAAGTATTGAGGAGATATCTCGTCACTGGCGTGGCGCACACAGATGTACGGGACGGCATATGTCATCTCTGGCAGTGAACCGGTTAATGATTGAACCGATCTTGCATATAGAATCTTAAGTTAAAAAAATGTTTTAATTTATTATCTATTTATTTTACATGACAACGAAAGATACAATAATATAATAACATAGCAGGAGTTTAAAGACATACATTTCAATAATCATAAAAATACCATATTCCCCTTTCCCTATCATGCTTAGTTACTATGCTCAGATACCGTAGACCTGCTGGCTAACTAACAAGGAATACCTGTTTTAAGTCAACCAACTTATCACATGTGCTAATTAAATACTCTCATCACTGAAAAAAAAAAACAATATCTAGATATAAGTGAGATTTAAACATTTAGGAACAAATTTTCAAAAACACAATAACAAGATACCACAAACAATAACCACACTCAAATTGGTATATGATGTACATATACTAAGAATTCTGCATTTTTACTCGACAACCCATGGATAATAAGATCCTCGCCATTATTTATTTCTCAATGTTCAACAACATTCTCACAGATTCAGCAACGCTCTCTGAAAGGACCCATTTATTCAGTGTATGTTAGAGCTTTAAAATATTAAATGACTTCCACTCATCTAGAAGTGCGTAAGTGCTAAAAAAATATACATTTGGATATTATTAATTGTATAATTCTTTTTGGTATTTTATAGTGATGTATTTCCCACAGAGCGTAAAATCGGAATCATCTCCCACGTCAGATTACCTAGAGGAATCAGTGACTTCAGAGCAAGCAGACTCCAGCGGCAGTGACCATCCCCCGCCCTCACCCCCCTTGCACATTTCTACCCCACACAGGCATACGTCCTCCAATGGCTATCATCAAAATAACAAAACCACTGGTGAGTTAGTCTATGTACATATTTATTGTTTAAACCTTTACCATTGAAAAATCAGGATGGGGAAAATTATATCAACCGTATCTGATTTAGTTTGTCTTACTATTCGATTCTTCATCACTATCATGGGAGTCATGATGACTGCAGCCTGTAACAATTTGTCTACCCAAACAATTCGCATAAGTTCTTGAGTCAAAAGATATAGCATCTTCCTCTACCCAGTTAGTTATTTATTTTTTAAGCAGTTTTGTTACACTTGTAGACAATATGCCTTCGACGAGTCCCCCGATTCTTTGGGCACATTGCTCATGGCCAAGGAGACGGTTTGGAGAGGTTTGTGGCTACTGGAGGCGTGGAAGGACAACGCACAAGATGAAGAGAAACGTTACTGGACTACCCTTACCAACTGCCCTTTAAGCCGCGGAGTGCAGGGCTGGAAAGAGAGGTGTTGTCAAAGGCTATCATGGGAGATACGATGCAGTCATGAGCTGCACGACAGGATGATGATGTCACATCCTGTCATGTAGCTCATGTACCTCTCACGTGACTTCATGGTATTGAAACTTATATTGTATTACACTTTCATTGTATATTACCGTATGACGAGTTTATTGCGATATGGAAATCTCTTTCAACCAACATAAATAATCTTAGATTCGTTAAGTAAAAACCAGACTGGAATTGTTAAAAAAATCTAGGTTCCAAATCAAACCCGCAGTCTCCCAGTTGAAAGACAGGTGTAACTAAACCACATAAACTTGTGTATTTTTATTGTTTTAAATATTTTTCAGTCTTTATCCTTACATGAAAAACTTTCACTTTTATAACAAGTTCAAAAACTTCAAACCTACTTAATATTTGAATGGTTGAAGTAAAATAGGCAAAAAGTACCAAAAAAAAAACAAAACTATGTATGCAGTTTCATTCTATACGCTATATAGAATGAAA
The DNA here is from genome assembly GCA_949825065.1 of Odontocerum albicorne. Classification (NCBI taxonomy): domain Eukaryota; kingdom Metazoa; phylum Arthropoda; class Insecta; order Trichoptera; family Odontoceridae; genus Odontocerum; species Odontocerum albicorne. The sequence goes on along the minus strand of OX463852.1, from coordinate 10,943,866 downwards.
CTGCATACTTAGTTTTTTTTTTTGGTATTTAGTGCCTATTTTACTTCAACCATTCATTTCTTGGTTCCCTTAAAATACTCGACTATTATTTGCTTTTATATCAATTCACTGTTTTCGGACTGAGTGTTCTTGACTCAATGTGTGGAATATTTCTAAACAGAAATATTATTTTAGTCTTCAAAATAAAGTTTTTTTCTTGAAACTAATTTCAAAAGAACGAGAAACGGCAAAACAAAAAGTCTTTATTTCTTAGCATTTTATTAAATAACTTTTTACTTAATTTATTATTGTTTTGTTTTGAAATAAACTTATAATTTTATAAATGTTAAATAATTTTCAGGCAATTCTTCAAAATTGAAACATCCGCACAACATACCTTACAATCCACTGGTCCACACGCAGAATAAACCACCATACTCATTCAGCTGCTTAATATTTATGGCCATCGAGGATAGCCCAGTGAAGGCCTTACCAGTGAAAGAGATCTACTCGTGGATTGTGCAGCACTTCCCTTATTTCAGGACTGCTCCCTCTGGGTGGAAGAACAGTGTTAGGCATAATTTGTCACTGAACAAATGCTTCCAAAAAGTGGAAAAAGCGCCAGTAAGTTAAATTGTAAATCATTCAATATTTTTCTATATAAAGCGTAAATTTTCACAACAATTTTTCATCCGGGCTGATATACAAACTATTTTGGCTGTTAAGTCAGATCATAAAGTTGCCTGATGATATTCATATTTGATAATTGGTTGATCGAAGCGAAATTTCATTGCAGGTTGAAGCCTGCCAAGTGTGAATTCAGTTTTACACTTATTATTAGTATAGAATTTTGATTAAAAAAAGTAAGCCAATACGCATACATTCAATATGTTTTCAGGCTTTCGCAGTTAATCATATCAGTTGTATAAGGTCTTTCCAAGTGTTGTACTACGTGGTTTGATTTATGATGTGGACATTTCGAAAACGTTGCAGTTTTCATCTTCAGGGATTATTTGTAGTCAACTTTCCCATAAGTGGATGCATGCTGGATATCGCTTGGCCTACAACAGAGTCTCAACCATAGCTTGAGCATATGGGTCCAAACCTTATGTAATTAATGTGAATATAAAGTTTTTGGTATTGTTTTCAATATTCTGGGCAACATTTTTTTTTATCGTGGACAAAATTTTTGGTATCTGAAATTTGTGTTGGGCAAGTTTTTCCTTTTGTTGTGTCTTAGAAAAGATAATTGATTCCTCCTGAAAGTGTTTAACTCCTCCGAACTTAAGTCTACAGTTACACTATTCCATTGAACGGGATAAGTGACTGTTTGAAAACTTTGATTTGTGGAAGATGCAGAGAATTTTTATAATTCATGTAGCGTAAAACTGTCATTGAAGATTTACTTTGAATTTGCAGAGTCTAGGTAAGGGGTCATTGTGGATGGTAGACGACCAGTATAGGAGTAATCTGATGCAAGCCTTCAGCCGGGCTCCGTTCCACCCGTGTGTGCCCCCTGCGCAGCCCAGCAACCAAACGCCGCCAGCCCCTGCCCCTGTCCCCACCCCTTCACCCTCTTTGTCACCACCACTACTCAATATTGTTTCTCAAGACAGGTAATTTTCACAATTTTTTTTATACAGTCTTATCATTTTGCTTAAGAGTTCTTCATTATTCTCATTCCACTAAAGTAACTGTCACATCCAAGTAAAAATAATATAACATATTTCATTCTCATGGCAAGTTTGGATATTAATGTTATACTGTATCAGAATAAGTATTACTCATTCTCATGACAAGTTTGGATATTAATGTTATACTGTATCAGAATAAGTATTACTCATTCTCATGACAAGTTTGGATATTAATGTTATACTGTATCAGAATAAGTATTACTCATTCTCATGGCAAGTTTGGATATTAATGTTATACTGTATCAGAATAAGTATTACTCATTCTCATGACAAGTTTGGATATTAATGTTATACTGTATCAGAATAAGTATTACTCATTCTCATGGCAAGTTTGGATATTAATGTTATACTGTATCAGAATAAGTATTACTCATTAAATGAAATATGTAATATTTGTTTATTCTCTTTTGTATATTTTATTAAATAAATAAATTTGATTTCGTTTGTTAAGTGCTATGAAATTAAGTTTCAACATTTAAATCAACGAACATCAGAATGCTGAATTAACAAATGTGCATTTATTTATATATTAGCTATAAAAATAAACGACCTAATTAAAAAAATAATAAATCCAAGGCATCTGTCCATTTACTATTCAAAAGATGCTCATTGAGTGAAACCATTTAATGAAATGAGTGGAATAAAATTAAATGAACTGTTTTTATTTATTTTTGTGTATTATGGATTTATATAAAAAATTAAAAGTTGAAATCTTATCAATATTTCGAACTTTTACACTTTTTACTTAAGTGAGAAAAATATTATGTGAAGTCAGAAAATGGTAGAAAAGAGAATTGCAAGGCATATTTTCCTTATTATAACATTCTAGTATGACAATTGAGGTGAATGGGCACGTGGTAATGCACTGAACTTTCGTGCGGAAGGTCACCAGTTTGAACCCTGCCCTGTACTACTCCCCTCGAATGATAGGCATTTTTCCGTTTAGTATTTGGGGGTTTAAGGATATTTATTGTTTATTTATTTAACACATCATTGTAAAAACAATCTGGCCGGCTACCTTTGAGTTCTATAATATCTATTCTTTTAAAAATAATACCCGTGTGCTCCGATCATCTCATTCCAGCGTGCCACCGGATCCAGTGCAGCGGTGTGACTGGTGAGTTTGCTGGTGTGCAATAGCCCGCTCACCTAAGTAGGAGAAAAAAGAAAGAAACAAAAAACACCACGGGACAGCTTCACTTTGAGGGGGGATCTTTGACTACGAGGCCCAGCAATGATGATATTCTGACAGAACTTTCATAATAAAATTGTAAAACAGTATATTACCCTCTCTATCTTTTCTAGAGTGGGCACTGTGGTGACGTCCCGTGGGCCTAAGGGCGCCCCCAACCCGCAGCTGTTCCCCTTCCTGTCACGTCGCTTAGCTGCCAGTGAGCCCCCGGAGCCTCCACCACCTGATGTTCTCAAGTAAGTTCAACTTATAGCTTTTCATTTCTATATAATAAAGATATTAATGTTGACGAACTAAGTTTAGAAATTTTTGATAAATGAGTATTTTTTTGTGTTAAAAAATAATTGAACTTTGTACAGGGTCTTTCAATAAGGACGCTCGATTTTTAAATGTAAATAAAACAAGTTGTGTGTGAGATATCCACTCAATTTTTTTTTATTTGAAAGAATATTTTATGGCATTAAGTATGGAATATAACTTCGTTCAAATGTCCGCCGCGGCTTTGCTTGGTGGCACGTATTCTTTAACGTCTTTAATCTGTCCAATTTATTTCCGTTACTACTGATATCTAAGAATTTGGCATCATCGATAGAAAATGTATGGTTATCACGATGTCAATGATTAGCCATTTCAGAATAAATTAGAGGATTAGTCCTCGTGAAAAAAGTGGAATAAACAGTGTTTGATAAAACAAATTGCAGTGTCATATTATTAGGTGTTGTCCGTTTTTTTCCAAATTAAAAAATAAGCACCAAAAGTAAAACAAAATGGTAAAGGTTATACGTCATTCGAAAGAAAATTTTCTGCTCTACAAGAAATTGTGTTTGCTTTTACGTTACATATATTATTTTATTTGATTACAAGTCTTCAAAATGGAATGTCAAGTAGACGAAAGTGAGCATTTTCGACACCTTCTGTTCGCGTTCAATCGAGGGAATAAAGCTGCCGAAGCTGCTCGCGATATTTGCGAAGTGTACGGTGCAGATGCTATGAATGAAAGGACAGCTCGTCGACGGTTTTTACGTTTCAAAGACGGTAATTTCAACCTGAAAGACGTGGAGCATTCCGGACGACCAGTGGACATCGATGAGGACCGCTTAAACCATATTATTCATGAAGATAAGACTTAAATTTTGATGTAAATCTTGTTCTTCATGTTGGAAATGTTAAGTTTGTCACTATTATATAATAACTAGGTTTTAGCATTATTTCCTTCATGATTTATAAAAATACAGGTCACGGTCCGCTGTTTGGCCCTGCCTACTCTAGGTGGAAGATAAGCATTGTACTAGACCTAGACCATGCAGGTTGTTTTGATTATACTGATGTTTTGATCCAAGTTTCATTTGACAATTAACGTTTTTGTGTTTTAATAAAAATGTTGCGCATATTATACCTAAACACAGGCCCAACCCCATTTTTTGTAACTTAATAACAGAGAAATATAAACACTTATGATATAATTAACTAAACCTTTTTGACGGAAAACCACTATAGAAATTATGAACAAGAAATGAAATAATAATTTTTTGTGACATTTTTTGGCACCGGTTGCAAACAACTTTTTATGTAAACTTCTTTAGTGGATTTTTCTGTATCATATTAACCCTTCCCTTACGGTGATAAAAATAATATGCGTGCTCCGGTGTTGGGTAGTGAGTACGCAATCAAAAATTAGCGATTTTAAATCGGAAAAATAAGAACATTCATAGATAATCCCTTTAATTAATTATAATTGAAGTTAAAAATTATAATAATTGAGATTTATTTGCTGAAAACATTAAAAAACCATCTGGCAACGCTCACGGAATGGGCGTACGTCTAACCTATTTGCAAGCTTAGAAGCCACTAGTGGCGCGGAACGTCAGTCGCATACCCCGGCGCTTACGCTTAATGCTTGCGACGTTGAGACAATTCAGTTCCTCGCAATTCAGTCTAGTATGCAAGAGTGAGATGCGAATATAGTGTCGCGCTTCCCGCATACTATTCACCTATCGTCAAGATCGAGGCACTCGCAGCGTTTAAATGCGAATTTGTTTTCGATGTTTACAAAACACCTCGATGTAGTCGATAAATTCTGATTATTATTAATATTATTTTTTAAATCAATGCGTAAATATATTATGGAGGAATACCTAAAATCTTAACCTTGTATTTATTATATTTATAGAGATATTGATGGTTATTAGAAGCAACGTGTAGAAGATACCCAACACAGGGAAGGAAAGGTTAATAAGAATGGTGAAGTTGCACATAGTTGAAACCTCTGTGCATTAACAACAAATGAATTCCCTTTGTGCAGCGGGCAGGACAGCAACGACTCACTAGACGAGGTGGTAGCCGCTGCCATGGTGCTGGCGCTCAAACACGGCCCTGGTGTGCTGCCCCCCTCCATCGCCTCAAGCTACGCTACTCAGGATCACACCTACAGCGCCGCTACAGGTAACACCTAATTTATTTATTTATTTAACACTATTATTGCAAATACAATCTGGCGGGCTTATTGCCAGGCGGAAATCTCTTTCAACAAACCGGACTAAGTAAATGAAGCAAGTTACATGGTCGCATAAATCATTCAAATGACTATCCATCCCCACGAAATCGATTAACACATCATTTATGTTAGTCTTCAGTATAAGAAGGTATACTGTGTTTATAATTTATAGTTTTTATTATATTTTATTATTATTATATTATGAGAGTGATTTTGAAAACACATTTTTTTACACAATTATTAGTTTTAATGTCAAAACAAAATTGAAAGATTAATTAATATTTGGGAAAATTACATAGATAAAACAGTTTCAAAATGTCCCTTGTCCAACATACAGTTCCAAAACCTTGAACTTTTAAGGCTGACACTTACTCAGAATAATTCTGGGTCCAAAAACATTATATATATATAGATATAAAACTACCTTTGATCAAAAATATTGTCTTAAAATGTCCAAGTAATTAACGCAGATGGATAAGAGGCATTTTAGAACTGGATGTCTCGATTGCCTTTGAAAATATAAAATGTTGTAAGCTGGGCATTCTTCATTGTAAAATTTATCGAACTGGATGTCTCAATTGTCTTATAAAATATAAAATATTGTAAGCTAGGCATTCTTCATTGTAAAATTTATCATTGGTTGAAGTTGAAATGTTAAGAGTGTGTGGTGTTTCTAGCTTCACCAGAAGCCGGCTATGCCAGTGACGAGCAGCGGAAGACAGCCGAAGCCCTCCTCCATTTAGCTGGTGTGCACCCAACACCACAGTATAGTCAGGTAATTTTTATTATTTTTTTTTTTTTAGTTATATCAGAAATAAATTAGTATTATAGATTTTTATTTTTTATCATTCAAAATTGTACAGTATGGGGAATTTTGTTTTCAAATGAAGTATTTTAAATCTAAGAAGATAGAGAAACCAATATTGCGCCATATTGAGAAATATATTTTATCATAAGCAGATATTTGAAGGAATACAATTTGATTCCAGACACCCCACAGGCCCAGGCTCCTGCGAACGGCCCCCAAGCGCCCCGCGCCTCAGGGCTCCTCCACGGAGAACAATAACCTGGCCGGACAGGTGGACCATAATCTGACCCGTGCCAAGCGGCCCCGCCCGCACTCCCGTCATCACCGCCACCAATAACACTGCTCTTCCACCGCGAGCCTCCACCCATCCACTCCCTCTTAGATAGTCACACCTACTTATCTACTATCTATTGATCATCTCTGTCTAAGTTTACAAAGTGTTTACTATGTCATTTGCAATACAAATGCTTGGTGGCGTGTTCTCTACTTAGTCTCTTGTAGTGTAAGAAATAGGTACTTTATTGGTAAAGCTACATTTGTACTCAGGACACATTTTCTCCAACATCCATATAAAATATTACAGAAATTTTTCAATTGTGTTTTAACCATAATAATATGCCATTTGTTCAGAATAAGTTTGGTATTTGTCCTAACGATAATTTGTTCAAACTGTATGACCATTGATCTGATTGTATCTTACTGGCAGGAACTGTGACATGCATTGTCACATTTCAATGTCTGATTTTAACTGAGTATGTATAATGTTGCAGAAAAAAGTGTTCTGGCACTTATGTAGCTTTGATTATCTACCAAAGGAAAACAAATGTAAGTCTTCTATTAAAATATCCATGAGAAGTTGAATTTATCATTTGTATAGTATTTTTATAAAATGTTTTATCATTATATTGAATGATGTGATGAAAGGTATATTTCCTATATAAACTTCTTACAATTGACTGAGGCATGACATAATTTCTATCAATTATTTGTATTCATTTGTCATTTTTGTATGTTAAGATGATGAAACTTCAAATGGAGAACTAAATTTACCTATCTATACTAATGATAATAATTTAGCATTTGCGGTATTTAAGTAAAGCTATAATTGAATTAATCAAAGAGCCCCTAAAGAGGGAGAGCGCTCAGCACGTGCAGGACCAAACATTAGACCAATAATGATGATATACGAATATTAATAAGTCAACTCTGATTTGACTATGAAGTTGTACAGTATTAAATTTTCCATGTCTGGAAAGTTCAACATTCTGCTGGGATAGCAAGCATAATAATCGAAGAAATCAAATTAATTCAATTGTCAATTCGTTTTAGTTCTACATATAATGCTCGACCTCTCCTGTCTATAGTCAAATAAATATTTTTAATTTAATGATCCTTTAGTCGTTTATGCCATCATTTTCTTCCTGATGAACATATGGGGTAATTATGAATGATCCCTTTTTTCTGAATGGCCTCATATTGTTGTCTTAACTTGGATTGTTATTATTTACAAAGAAATGTTTATTAAGAATTGCATTATTTTGATGATCCTCGTGAATGACATTATTTTTACAAATATTTTATGCATATTTAGCTAACTTTTTAATTATTTCTTACCCATAGCTATCAGTTTCAAATAGTACAAAACACATAAATACTACATTATTCCAAATGTCTATTTAATTCAATATGAAAGTTATCTAACAATAGTTTTATTAGCAACAATTTGAATAATTTAAAATTTCTTCAATATTCAATATTAAATTAAAATATTTATTTTCCTCGGAGGACAAGGGGTCTTATTTAACACAAGGGTTAATGGGGAGCCATTTTCGAAATTTAACAATATCAAAAAAATTGAAAAGGGACAATCAAAATATGCCTTTATTTAGCTTCATATATTTTGGCTATATTGTTGAAATGAGCGAAAATATATATTTTTTTCGATAAATATCCGAGTTCGTTTTAACAACCTTAAAAAAATTGAAGATGGTTCCACAAAACACCTTGATTAGTATTTCTTTGTATTTACTAAACAAAGAGTTGATTTTATCTCTTGGTCTGATTTGAACAACTGAAGATAACTGCAAACACGTGGAGAAAATAAACAGGGTTAAATTAACGGAAAGATGATACCATTTAAAGCTACTCTCTTGTGGAGATGTGGTTAATGTGGAGAACACACGCGTGGGCTTGAGACAGTTTGGGATGAAGAGTGCCGCTGCAGAACCGCTCGCTTGGTGCTGTTTGGGAAATGATAAGCAATCTTTTGTATAGTTTTTATCTATTTATATCGCCAGTGCAGAGTCGGACGAGAGTTTTATTAGCTAATTAATACATAATGGTTGTATGTATGCTGTATTTTTAGGTGAGATTTATATTATTTATTTACTCTTTTATCATATTTAAGAATGAAAAGTTCACACTATGATAAGCGTACTATTTAAATGGAATATCGTAAATAATCACAGTCCGCTAATCAATTTGTTAGAACCATTTCGATAAATACTCAAATATAATTTAGTGCTTCCTAAATATTTAAGTCATTTTGTTTTCTGAGTGCAATTATGATCTTTCCATAATAGTAATGCAAAAAATTTGTAATATTGGACCAACTGCGCATTTTTTTTAAATTACAGCTTTTTAATTTAAGTTTTTATGGCGGATTGCGTTTATTTGCTTCAAAATTCTTAATTAATTTTATGCTATTTTTTTTAATAGAGAATTATATCAAAACTTAATAGTTCTTCTATTTATATATGTATTTTGTTTATTTTTAAGATTTTATTTAATCATTGAGCATTCGACTGAAGTCATTTGATTTAGAATCCTGTAAATTTAATCCTAAACATTTGTTATTAATTTAATAAATTAGTCATCTAATTCCAAACTTCTCAAAATAATACTTTCTGATTGACTGATACAAAAATAAATTATTTTAATCTTGTATTCTGGTCTCACTTGCAGACCTTATTTCATCTGAGTTAATTACATTGTAGTGGCATAAAATAATATTGTTTTTATTTTATTTTTTTATTTTTGATACATATATTCCGACTTAATTGCATTTGTATATAAAAAAATAATATTGTGAAAATATCAAATGTAAATATGCCCCTGGAATTATACAGAACAGGTGTGTAAAATAACTTATATATGTAATAATGCCCGATACATAAGTTCTATCACAATTTCTCCTACATATGATCATGGAGTTTGGAATCAAATGACTGGCATTTTTAAAGCATTAGTATCAATCATTATAAATGCTTGTGAAGCTTATTGCATAACTGCCTCAGCGAAGTACAAATGATTTGGCTGTTTTTATTATTATTATTATTTCTTTTTGAATAAAATATAGATTTTTTTAAATAATAAATTTTCTTAAAAAGATATTAAAAAAACACAGATATATTGCTTTAAAATACTTTGTATTTACTTGCTAAAAAAACTGTATTTTTTGTGTCTACAAATACCCTTTTTTAAGTTTATATACTTATAAAATAAAAACATCTTAGTGAATGATTCTTATTAGACAATTTAAGTATTAGTGATATATATAACAATATCACAAAAATATGTTATATTGGATTGTATTACACTTTCGTTGTATACAATACAACCTGGCGAGTTTATTTTCAATATCTTCGTACTAACCAGAAAAGTGTTAAACAAATTTTAAGTTACTATCAGATTGGAACCCTTTTTAAAAAATCTGGATATCAATCGGAATCAAACCTGCAACTCCCGGGCTGGAAGACAAACATCTTACCAGCTAGGCCACAAAGTTAGTCGTGTGTTTTGTCAGGTGTCAAAAGTTTCGAACTTTTTTTCTAATAATTGATGAACCTTCGATTGTTTTATTATTGATATCTAAATAATAATTTTTATTACGCTTTTTTGCAAACCCTGTTAAAAAGTCTTTAAAACACCGTGACTATGTTTTTTTTATTTTCAAAAATCATATTTAAAATGTCATCTTTATTGGTGCAGGAGATTTTGGATAAATTATCAAATATAATCTTGAAAAATTGACGTTCTATTCAAGACACTATCTGAATTAGAAATTATTGTTTTTGAACTATCATGCACAATATTTGTCTATCTCTGAGTGCAATCAGTTAAAAATTTTAACAAAACAATTTATTTATTTTAAATTGTTTTCATCAATAATTTTATTGATTTAATTATTAAAACCGTAATGAACAAAATTGCTCAATTTGATATTTTACATTTAAATGGTTTACAAAATATAACTAACGACCAAAATGCATATTAAATATGAAGAATATGTGAATAATGTGAATTTATATATCTCAGGAATATTTATCAATAGGAATTAGCATCAGTTGTAGCCATACATACTCGTAGTTTAAGTGAATAATTAATTGTTAGCTTGTTTGTTTGTGGACATTTCGTTCAATTTAATTACTGAAAGTAATTATTATTCCTATGCTACAAAGCTTTTTTATAATGTTTTCCAGGAAATCTTTGTCTTCTCTTTTAACATTTTAAATTATGTTTGATGAAACAAATTTGTTTTAATAAAAAAAATATATTAATTTATTTCACAGTTAAATTTGTGCTATTTACAATTCCCTTTCATAATACTGATCTCAGTTTAATTTGTATGCTGAGACTTTAATCTCACTTACAAATATCCTATTATTATTTATTCATATATAATAGTGAAATCCTTATAGTGAGTTATTCATGTACCCTACTAATTAAAACTTTCTAGGAAAACTTTTTAAAGAATTGAGGAATATGTTCCAATGTAGATATTCTTTCAGGGCAAAAATTTAAAAAGTAGCTTCTTCAACAGGAAAACATCTTATACTGGTTTCTCTGTAAATACAAATGAAATGTTTTTATGTACTTTGTTTTTATTTTCATTTAGTATATAGTTGCTAGTATGTATGTACATTTTTAATATATTTAACAAATGGGAAATATCCCGAGACATTTCTGCTACTTTTCTAAGACAAAATTTCTGCTGCTAAAGCTGATTGCAACTATTAATTGCCTCAATTCATAAACGTGTATAATTTTAAAACCTCTTTGATTTTTGCTTCAATATAACATGTGATTATAGATGATATCATTCTTATTTTGGTTTATTAATAATTGATATTTTAAAAATATTGGATAATTTCTCATTGCATGTTATTATTTGTTTAAATTTAAATAATACTCACAGTTAACAATATTTGTATCAAAAATTTACTCCTTACAAAAATTGTATAACTTAACTGTTCAAACTGGGTTTAATACTTTTAAATATGGCAATAATTTTTATGACTGAATTGCAATTTTTTTATTTATAGAACTGAATAAATAACAATGCTTGAAAATATTTTAAATTAAGCCACATATATTTTTTTCCCGGTTAGATATTTTTAAAATCATTAGATTTTATTGTCTCATTCACATTTCAAATTGTGTGAAGTTGAAATTTTTGTGAAAAACAATAATGACATAATTGTCAATCGGATGGATATCCATTTAGATGGTGTTGTAAGAAACTATTTTATTGTAACTAACATCTAATGTTTTTTTGAGCTGATCCAACTATAAAGTTTTTACAATATACATCTAAAAAGAATCATACTGCAAAAATTCCAATTTCATCAATATTATTGAATAATATATATATATATATATATATATATATATATATATATATATATATATATATATATATATATATATATATATATATATATATATATATATATATATATATATATATATATATATATGTATGTATGTATGTATGTATGTATGTATGTATGTATGTATGTATGTATGTATGTATGTATGTATGTATGTATGTATGTATGTATGTATGTATGTATGTATGTATGTATGTATGTATGTATGTATGTATGTATGTATGTATGTATGTATGTATGTATGTATGTATGTATGTATGTATGTATGTATGTATGTATGTATGTATGTATGTATGTATGTATGTATGTATGTATGTATGTATGTATGTATGTATGTATGTATGTATGTATGTATGTATGTATGTATGTATGTATGTATGTATGTATGTATGTATGTATGTATGTATGTATGTATGTATATGAATATTTTTAGTTTTTTATTTGCGTGTCATTAATAAAGGAATGTGGGAAATTTGTCTGCAAATTTTGATGTATTTATTTTGATATGTGGCTGTTAGCATAGTAACGAGCAAAATAAAACACCATGAATGTATAATCGTGATGATAAAAGCAATACAATTATTTGTAAAAAAAATAGTATTTCATGGTAGATGATAACGAGAACATTCAAAATGTTCTCATAAAGATATTTATTCAATGAAGGTGTGGCGGGGACGCACCGATACCAAAATCCTTTTTTTCTAAGAAAAATCATGGAAAACGTATAGTATAGTTTCTGATGAAACTCATTATACCAAAATATTCTATTGAGTAGTTTATAATGTGAATATTTTCTCTGCGTACATATAAAAATATTTATAATGGGTTTCATCATTCATGTCTAAGGGTATAATTTATTTATTTCCCAGTTTATGCTTCCATTTGCCAAGTTGTGTATCTTAGTAGTTCAATTTCAATTTTACACTTGTCAGTCTATAAGGAAATATCCCAACACTGCTTTTCTCGGCTGTTAAATGTAACAGGTAATTTGCAAAAGTGTTTCATTAGAGACACACTGTCTACATCGCAACTGTACATGCGAACAAGGAGAAAATATTTGATCAGCATGATTTAAATTTTTTGTCGATTTATGTATATGAAGTTTGTCATTGATTAAGTAGGATTTGTATTGACTTATAAATCTAAGAAGTAACATCTTCCAGAATTATGCAGTATTTTATCTTGGATAGAAAAATCATTTATGAAAACGTGAATGATTTAGTTCCATTTTCACTTGGAATAGAATTTGTCAAATACCAAAAATACACTAGGAATTAAATGATTAGATTTAATACTTTATACTTTTTCCTAGGTTTCAAAAGTTTTTTCTAACATATTGATTTAGCCTAAATGGAGAAACTACTTTATAATGATATCTTCAAGTGAAGTTGACGTATATTCTTATATGCTGACAAGAAATGTTTTTTTTTTGTTAATCGCTGTAGTGTACTATTCATTTGGTGACTTTAGTGTTTATATAATGTTAAGGTAGTGAGTATCTTAAAGATAATATTGCGTAATAATGTAGCAGAATGGAATATTTACCTCTTTTAGCCAAAGAGTAATGTTACCTTCCTTTTTCTATCACTTTCTGCATTGTCCCAAAATCTATAGAGATGTGCTTCTATTGAATCACGGGAAAGGGGGCAATGCTGGATGTTTCACACTTCTATGCAATAGGAGAGGCCTTAATATATAATATTAAATATCTGTCTGGTTTTCAAACACCATAATTCAATAACTATATAAAATATAACGATGCCAAAATATCTTATAACTTCTTAATATATCAATTTCGATTAAAGATATTCACTATAGCTGTAAGCGTCATGATATACCAAATACATTGCGCAATAATATATTTGACTTAATTTTCTTATTGTGATCAGACAATGTAAGTAAGTTTGGAGATTAACAATGTGAAGTTATGCAATTAGTCATTATGATTTATTGTAAATAATTTGTCAACATCTTGAATACAGTAGAAAATGGTTTCACTAATAGGTATTGAATATTGCTAAAATAATTATAAAATCAATGTCTTTTTTATGGCATCAAAATATATATTGCCTCTACGTAAGCATTTATATTCTTTGAAGTTTATAAAATATATTTCTCTAAGCAAGTATTTTTCTTTAGGTGCACAAATTTAAATTAAATATTTTGGACCAGTATTATATTGAAATTTCACATATTTAATCAGTTATTAAATATATTATTGCGTAATGTAATGTAATAATTAACGCTGATGGGCTGATGGGACGATAAGTCATTTGAATATTTTGACATCTAATGTCTGTCATGTACCATAGGTAAAAATAAATATTTAAAATGTAGAGATTTAAGGTTTACATATAACAATGTTGACATTTGCCAAAAATTGACTGAAATTATGAAAATATAATAAAAGCTTAGTGTGGATGTCTAATAGCACATTTAATGTTTTTCTTTGAATGGTTTGTTTCAGTTAATCGATGTTTGGATGTGCAGTGAAAATATTCTTATTGAATATTTTTTATTTTTTCAAATGTTATTTTGACAGTTCTCAGTGAAATGCTGCCAAAATCATAGACCGGGTTGTTTTACCAAACATCGCAGGTCGGTCACTGTCATAGCTCTGTTATGACCAATTTTGCTATGTGAAACTTTCCACTCGGCTTTATTACAATTTTGGATAGCAAAATAGTCCATGACGGAGATCCCCTGTGACGTTTGGTGAAATAACCCAGTCTTTAGTCTTAACGAACCATTCTTCATTCTAAGACTTTAAATAATGAATGAAACGACAGAGTATTCTCGTGAAATATACAAGTTTCTTTTGGAAAATAATCATGTTTATTTTTGCAAGAATATGTTAATCAATTTTATTTTAGTTTTCAAATCATTATCAATAAAAAAACATCAATAATATTTTATAAGAATTTATAAATACATATGTATGTATAAAATTTTTGTTATACTTGGAAGGTCATACCAAATGTATTTCAAAATTGGAGAGAAATAGTAAGATGCATGTCTTTCACCTGAGCATTTTGAGCTCAATTCCTGATGGTACCCAAAATACAAAGGTTCCAGTGTGGTTTAAGAGTTCGTCTGGTAACGATACTCATACACGCTAGACGTGTGCAATTGTCGTCGTACTTACACAAGCTGAATTTTATGTCTAATCCTGTGGTTCTAAACCCAAAGGCTAGATAGGTCCAAAGACAATTTTCATCTTGCCCATATTACCAATTTAGATATGTTAAGGATACCGAACAAACAACTTCATTTCAAAATTTAATTATCTCCACTATCAATTGTTTTTTGTTTTGATAAATTAGAGACTTCATTGTCAATTAAACTTTTTGTTTTATAGATTTTTAATTATTATTTTTCAACAGTTTAAAGTAATCCCTTTGGTACACGGAAAATTACTATTGGTAATTGTGTAAAATTCTGTCTCGAAACTTACATAGAATATTTGCATCAACATTGTTTGTTTAGAAAATGCTCACTATCAATGATATGGCTTTCCATTAATGACACCTTAAAAATGATACAATTTGGTACCGGTTATAGAAAGACTTAAATATGAAATTAGATTTATATTTCTCAGGCCCTGAAAACACGGCTTTTTATTCTTCACATTCAACATATAAATTTTGCTTTAAATTCTTTCATATTTATTTATTACCAATCATTTATTTTTTTTGTCAAGATAGACATTAGCAAGCTTTTTTTCGTTCGTACTAACTGTATAGTGTTTAATAACTTTTTTCCGATGATTCTGTATATTTTAATATTCACTTTATTTTTGAAATTTTTTATTCTTATTTTTCATATGCATTATTTATGAAAAAAAACATGTACCACTTGCATTTGAATAATTTGAAGAGATTTAAAGATCGGCAGTCAATTTAAGCTTGTCAAACTATACATTTTACAATTATTTCTAAAAAAAAATATTGTCTAAATTTTTCCAAATAGTGATGAACTTGTATGTTAACATTACCATCAACACTAATTACTCGATATATATATAGAATTAAGATATTTGGAAACAATCATTAGAGTAAAACAGAACATAGGTATTTCTTCATTAAGAAATAGAAGAATCAATAGCTAGGATAAGGTAGGTTCGATCCTTATCATTTTCCAATAAAATAAGCTTTATGGAGTATCAAACATAATGTCAAATTTGGAAAACAATTTTTTTTTTATTCCTAGAATTGTACTTAAAATATGTAATTTTAATCATTTCCATTCTAGTATACTCGTATCTCCATTCTTTTGCCTTCCAATTTTTTTATCTTTTTGAAAAATTATTTATAATATAATTTTTTCAATATTCTATGATATGCCTAAGAAATAAACAGAGTAAAGAATCTACAATCTTCAGTCGAATTATATTACGAGGCAATAATGTATATTCTTGGGACGTCTTGGAATCTGCTAAATAATCCTGCTGTGAGTTCTGCTAAAAAAAAATTAAGAAGAACAACAAAATACTTCCATTAGTTTATGGACATTATTTATCAACAACGATCGTGACATTTAGTAAATAAAATATTCTCTATATGCATTGATAAAAGCTTCAAAATATCTCGATTATTGCTATGTTATAACGCATGGTCTTAACCTTTACTGTACGGAAGTCCAAAAAATAATGAGCGTTCCAAACAGGGGGACGGGAGAGGCCCCATGAATATTTAATTTAAATACTGTTTTTTTAATGAAAAGTTGTTTTTAGCTGAAACATTTATATTCATAAAAAAATAATTTTTAAAATTGTGTTTCGGCTTTTTGATTATTTTTACATCATTCAAAATTACACTGTGGGGCGTGGTTCTACATACTTTTTATGTTATAATCGTGACCCTCTTCGTTCACTTTACAACTTTGACAATATATTATTTTGCTTTGGTGTTTATGCAGTACGCACACAGCTTTGTTGCAATGTATCTTGGATTTTCTGTCTTAATTTCTGGGGCAAAAACTACACCTGTTCTTTGCCATCTGCGTATCCTGGGTGTTGATGTGTCGGTTTGGAGATACACTGACAGCGGACACGCCAACTCGGTCACTGTCCTCAAATTGTCAAGTTATTAGTTAAGCTGGGAACTCGCCAGTAGGATGAACCATTTCCTCGATGTAGATTTGAAATGAGCTCGTAAGAGCTCCTTGGTTCTTAACTTTTCGATTTATCGGAGCGAATACTCACATCTAGGGAAATTTCCTTTGTCTTTTTTAATGAACAGGAAGAGTTTTGTTGTCTCATCACACATATGACACACATGTCTTCAATGCATTTGTACGAGTGATACAGAATATAACACTTTCGCTAACGTGCGGAATCTCACGGTTTATGGATTCTTTCCTATTGGGAGAGTATATTTTTCTCACTCGCATGCATGTGGAGATGAGATTTCAATGTGAGACAAAAAATATCACAAAGACGGACAGGTTTCGACAATAATTGTTTTTTTTTTCACATTTTTATCGTAAATAATTAGTTTAAGCAAAAAATCATAGCATTATATATTTTCCATCCTTGGATTTTTGATTACACCAAAGAAAGAATGACTTTATTGAGTATTGACCGAGTTATTGGTAAAATAGGTTGATTTGGGGCCCTTTCTGTACCCCCCTTCGGCAAGGCTGGGTTAATAGAAATCATCACAACTATTTTCACAAATCGTGTTTTAAGATTTATTTTTTAGCAACCAGAAGGATAATAAAAGCATTGTTAAAGTGCAAAATGTTTAGTCCGGTCGTGCTAAGGTCTTATTGGCATATGTGAAATTTTTATCCAAAAAGGAGGGTAAAATTATGAGTTTTACCAACTTGTACTTTTGGTTGAATTTAGTACTCATTTGCATCACAATTTCATAAAAAATTACAATGCAATGCAACACAACACAAAAAAAAACATTATTATGGAGAAGTGATGACTTCTCTTTCCTCTGTTTTTTTTTTCATTTGTTTTTTTTTTCAATTATATATTTATAATATTGTTTTAATTTTGGTCTTCAAAGTGTTTTTTCCCAAATTCCTTATTACCGCTTAGGGGACCGAAGACATCTACAAGGTCCAAAGAACACATGGTTTTGGCTCTGTTTTGTGTAATTGAGTTTTTTGTGCCACTTGATAGCTTATTACAAAAATATTTCTAATATTTCAGCAAATTGACTATCTGACTTTTCATACTAAAGTAATTGTGTTACTGTGAAACAATAATCTTTTAAATTATATTGCACACTTGCTACTTGTGTGACAAAATCAGACAGCTCTATCAACTACCTGATAGTCCAAAGATTATTTGTGCTTTGAATAGTCCAAAATAGTAAACTTCACTTTCTTAGTCACATAACTTATGACAAGATTAGGTATTATGCTACTTTGCTTCAAATATGGAAATCTTAATGAGAATTTGTGAAGAGTTAAAATATTTTGTAAAATATAAAATCATAAAGTGCCAATTATTAAATAGGGGGCTAGAAGTCAGTCCGAGGAAATAATGTATCGATAACTCGAGCATCACTGGCGACCTGAAACAATTTTCAGAAGCTCTGATTTCATAACTGTTAAGCATGCTGGAATAAAATTAATTCTTATATACACTTCAATATTTTATTACATTTTTATTAAAAGTAGACATAAAGGTTATATTATACCAAGTATTAAATCAAGATTTTCGCTAACTGCAGATTTATTTCTTAATTTGAGTATAAAAATATGTTCTTGCTATTACGGATACATGATATCTGAGGCTTGTGCCACAATGTTTAAGAAAGCAGTTTTAATATTGAAAACTAAGTATTGGAAATAGAATATCTGATAATGGGATAAAGGACTTCTAAGTTTATTAAATAGGTTTAGTATTTCCTTGTTTAAAATTGTTTTCCTAAAAATCACTTGGGCATTTAAGCACGGATATTTTTGTTGATAAAAATGGGTTTTTATTGTGTGACAAAATTGTCATGTGATTTTACAGATTATTCTAAAGTAAAGACAAGCAATAATTTATGTATATATTAAAAGTATGTATTTTCCATAATATGAGCTGTGTGTTTCTCCCCAGTTCTTTTTATACACACTAACAATACATTTTTCAGTCTATTTCTTAATGTTCATTCATGAGTTTGATACAGATCATATTTATAAACCAGTTTTAGAATATGTAATTGCCATTTCACCAAGAAATAAATATATCATAATCAGATATACAAAAATCCATTTCCAAATGGCTTATATATTTTATGATATTTAAGAGAACAGTGTTTTAAAATGGATACTTTTATAAAATTTAATATAATTTTACTATTGTTAACTTTATTTTGATTTTCACAACTATCAGTCAGACTTGAAATTGTATTTTAATTTTTTTAAATGACTTATTTTCATTTTATTATTTTGCATGGTTGATTTTATTCTGTACGGTTATAGGTAGGTGAAAATAAATTAAAAGTTAAAATATTTATTTGATAAATCTCTTATGTTTGGATATTTTTTACCAGTGTGGTGTTACACAATCTTATATGTTGTATTTTAAAATATTTTAAATCCAGTAGATTACTACTTTATTTTAAAAAGATTTTTTTTTATTTCTAAACCTTGATAAAAACATTAAGTATAACAAAGTTTACTTAAATTGTCACAATTAATTTGTTTTTCTTAGTAAAATTGACTTAAATACGAAAATATGATCTTATATTGTGTGAGCTGAAATGACATGTTTCAAACTTCAGCATGTATAGATGAAAAAAATTGCTTTTATTTATAAATTTCTTAAAATCTATGCCAAAATACACCCTTTTTTATGGTCATTTTATTCCGTGAGTTTGAATCATTAAATTATGATTTTTTTATTTAGATCATGTTCAAAAAAATCTTGAGGTTTGTATGGAGTTGTGTATATATACATATGTATAAATGGTCTTTCAAATTGAGTGATTTTTTAATTAAATTTTTTAAAATTCTTGAATAAAACAATTTTCTTTGATTTCAAAAAACTTTTTATTGATCATTGAAGTATAACATTTAAACACAAAAAACAATATCCGCCAAATGTCCACCTCTTGCAGCTCCACAGATGTCCACTCTTTTGTCAAAATTTTCGATGACATTTTTGCATAATTGCGGTTCTAATTCACCAATAATGCAAATAATTTCGTCCTTCAGCTCAGGAATTGATTGAGGGTCATTCTTATAGACCTGGGTTTTCACGTAACCCCAGAGAAAATAGTCCAATGCTGTCAGATCACATGATCTTGGTGGCCAATTAACATCACCGTTTCCGGAGATTACAATACAAAAAATAATTCAACAATTTGAACGCGTTGTATTGTATACGACTCCATTTTTATAAATGTCATACATTACATTTCTCAAATATTACAAGACCCTGGCAAGTTCGTGGCACCATCTGTGTTTTATCCAAGAATTAATAAAAACCGCTCAATTTGAAAGACCCTTTACTTGGTATAATATACACATAGTTAAAAAAGTGGAATAAACTATTTTTATTCTATAGTTTGAACACATTTAATCATAGTTTTTGAATAACTTAAAGTTAACTTTTTTTTCTTGAATTGTTCCAAAATGAAGATTTATTCGATAAAAGAACGTTTTAATTTTTATTTCTTTGTTACACATTTACTTTGAACTTATTTTTATTACATATGTGACTTGAGGTTTTAAATTTGATAAAATTAGTAAATTAGACTTTTATTATGAATATCTCTTATGAGAATACATAATTCTTAAAACTAAATTTACTATCAACATAAAATTGAATTAACTTTGTGAAAATTTCATTTCTTTTTTCAACATTCAACATGCTTGTACAAAAGAAAATGAATGATTGTTGTCAAATAAACGTGTTTTCCCAATTTCAATGTTATCTACAATGCTTATATTTGAAAATGATTAATTTAAGGGATTTGTGGATAAAGATCAGTCATAATTCGAATGTGATAAGTAAAATAATACGAGTAATATTTCTATTTTCATAAATAATGGAACCTACTGAAATCACTGATAAATCCTCGAGGATAATGAACATTATCGGATATAAATGAAAAAGAATGTGTTTAGTATCGTAATGTAGTAGATGTCTTACTTTTGGAACAACGTGTATCGGCATAGTTACCAACCGACGTGTTAGTGGCTGGTGTTCCAGCCCGATTAACACTGACGGTCTTTACTCTTAGTGCCAAATGTTGACTATATTACAAATTCTATTATAATGAACAATATATCATTAGAGTTAACAAGTCTACAGTTTGAACAAGTCGGAGGAATACATATTATCAATAATCTTGTTTATTTATCCCAAGTATAGAAAGTGTATTCAAATACATCGGGACTTGTTTCTGTAACTAAACGGCAATTTCTTTTTTATTAGCTCTGTCTTCCAACTTGTTCACGTAATGATTGAGTTCCAACATATTTTGTGATTATACGTATATGTATATAAGATACATATTAATATGATATATAACTATTTTGGAGTCTAATTTCTTCCTATATGGGTTCACATAGATGTAATGTACAAGTATAGCAATAAATAATGATATACTACAATTTAATATAATAGTGAAGACAAAATTGGGTCTGGACTCTTTTTCTCCGGACGCTTTCTGGATTCTATCTTGTTATTTGTTACATTGTTATTGCGCATCAGTGAGCGGTTCTCCGCTGACTTGCCCATATTTTATTTTAATTTCGTTACCTTTATTGTAAACTTGTGTCTGTACATATCGAGAATTAATAAATTATAAATTTCATCAAACTTGTCTTTATTCATTCTACTTGTGTTGTATCGCCCACTAGGCACTCGATGAATTGGATACCCGTCTTTTATCATCCACTAACGTTACGATAGGGAGCTTCGCAGTCTTTCTTTAGCACGGGAGGATGTAGAGTGCTGAGCTGGTAGACTGCTGAACAAACATAAAATGGATGTGATAACTTTACAAGAAACATACACAAGAAAGAAGCTGAATAGATGGTTATACCAGGTCAACACAGGCCTATCATAATATAATATGCCCTCAATAATTCCTACAATTTATGAAATTCCAAACATAACAAAATAAAACCTGTGTGCTCATGATTCAAAAACAAAATTGCAGCAAATCTCACATCTAGGATATTATCAGTTTGGTTAACTTATAATAGGATATGTAAAAAAAAACAAATTCCTAGAAGCTTAGGGAAAAATGTATTCCTTGATAAATGCAATTAGCTGTACGGCTGTTAAGGAGTTTTAGATTCTTCTGAAACTACATATGTTTTATTGCAGGGGTCGGCAAACTTTTTTCACTAAGGGCTAGATCCTAAAAAAATGTTGGCTCGACGGGTCAAGAAGCAAACTCGAGGATATTTATATAGATAATTCTACTTATATAGCAAAAAACCGGTTTTACCTTTTTTTATTAGGTGGTGATAATATTTAAACACATTTTTTATTAGGCGGTGATAATATTTAAACACATTTTACTGACACAAAAAAAAACCTATGGAATATTTACATTTATTAATTAAGGTATTGTAGAAATACGCAAAATTTTCGTCTTATTGAACAACAAACGTAACGTTATAATATAATAATAAGCCCTACTAATGAGATTAATGTATTTGTTTTTTCTGAGATAATATTTCATCAGACTGGGGTTCGAAGCATCAAAATTAATTGCAAATGGCGAACTGTATTGCGATTTTACGTACTTCATTTTTGAAAATGTCTTCGCACAGGTAGATACTGCCAAATACAGATATAAATCCCTGAGCATATGATTTTAATTTCATCATATTCGTCTCGCCTGGAAGACATTTATAGAATTCTGTTAGATTATTTTAATGAAATTTGCCATTTAGCGTATCATCACTTTGCAGATTAATCACTTCCAATTGAAGGTTATATTATACATATAAGGTTATATTATACATTATACCGTTACAAAAAAGTGGAATAAACAGTGTTTGATAAAAATAAATTACATTTATACATATACAATTTAACAAACAAACACATAAAAATGATTTAAAATGAGATTATTATTAGCTCGCGGGCCGGATTTGACCCCTGGGCCGTAGTTTGCCAACCTCTGCTTTATTAGATGCAATGGTCCAAAATATATGCGTAAAATGAAGAAGCTAAAAATAATTACTATAAAAACCAAGATAAAGGGAACTGAGGCAGCATATCATAGACCGATATATTTTCAGTCACTTTCAAACTAACAGAACAAATATCCTTAACATAATTCAATCAACACCATAATATATCTATTGAATAAGCAGAGTTTTGAGTGAAACAAGGATGCCACAAACAAATTTTAAGTCTAAAAAATTTCTTATAGGGAAATTTAAGCTAACTAAAGACTGGTTGATCTAACATCTATATCTATATAAAAATCCGGCAGCAAGGACTTCTATTACAACTAAATTAAGCTATTCCATTCAGGAAAATTGAAATACTTATAAACAATGTACTAAGTAACCAAACATTGAGTCTTTGTTGGTATTAAGTGTAGGTCTACACTCAATGATGGATTGCCACTACAAGAGTGTATCAGTGATTTATTAGAAACACAGGCCAACAAAATGCAATTTGCAGATGACTTGTGCTTGACATTCCATACTAAGCAATTTGATGACTGTGAGGAGGCATTTACGACAGACTTGAATATGATGGGTGAATACTTTCATTAAATCGGTGGCTCTTAACATTTTCAGTTACTCGCACCCCCGAAAAAATATCCAATTTTGTAATGACTTGTAAAATTAATGGTAAATGGGAACTCACTTATTGAATAATGATTTGAATTTTAAATATATGTTCAACACCAGGAAGCAATTTATATATCTACGTAAAATTTTACTTTATGCGATTAAAAATTATAATAATATATTCATACTATCAAACCGTTTCCTTGTCGGGGTAGGCAGAGAGACAGAGTGCCATACTTTCCTATCTCGACACGTCCTTAGCCTTTTCTACATCCATATACTCGTACTTTTCGTTCTTTCAGAATATCATTCACTTGATCCAACTATACTTTCCTTGTTCTTCCTTTCACACACCTTCCACTCACATTTGCACTTTATATCTGTTTTGTTAGTCTTTCGTCATTCATTAGTTCCACATACCCAAACCATCTCCAAGTACTCTTCTTCATCGTACTTAACACATCAGCATTAAGTTTACATTTGGTGGAGCGAACGCCACACCATCAGATGATGAAAAGGGAATTGGTACTCACAGGTGTTGAAGGCGGGAGTCGGATGTATGGGCTGAGCTCTGCTGATGTTCCAGGACTCTGGAGCTTCGTTCGGGCTGAAGAGGTCGGTCGCGGTGGTTGAAAACTTATTGTCACTGTTTCGTTGTTGAAGAGTATTGCTTGATATTTTCCCTCTTGATGTATTCGGTGTCATCCGATGACGGTCTGTGCCCAACTGTGTTCGTCGACGCGACTCTGCTCGTTGCACCAAAATCGTTATAACTCGCGACAATACCACTAAATCGCGCGACAGGGCCAGTAACGATAATAGAGCGGCCCAATATCGGAACGATATTTCACGTCACGCTTTGGCGTGAACAACATTCCTCCCTTATCATTTCATTCCGTATTCTGTCATAAATTGTCACTCCATGTATTCTTCTCAATGCACACATTACTACAGCATTTATTAGGCTTCAAAGCCCAAATACTATTGTGGACTATCATCTTAGCAGGCTTTGATACTGTCCGGTTTGAGTATATATGTTTTAGTGCCCCATTGACCCCAGAGGCCGGTCACCCATCCAATAGAATGACCAGGTGAAAAAAGCAGCAGGATGCTCATTTCAAGGAGTACTATATCGGGTGAGAGATTGCTTGTGCTGGAGGAGTATGGTTGATGACCATGATCTTCAGAATAGAGGAACGACTAAGAAAAAGTCCTATATTGGATATCAACCAATCCACGAACTACCATAAAAGTGATATGTACAAATTTCAATAAAACCTATTCATTCCAGTGCATATTTCAGGCTAGTTAAATAAAAAAATTGCATTTTTACTTAATCTGAGTCTAAAATGCCTGTTAGAACATTTTTTAAAAAGTGAATACATTCCTGTCCGACGTTTTTATACCACATTCATTTTTATTTTAAATTAATTGTGATGAATTTAAAACAGTTTTTAATTAAAAGCACTATTGCAATTTTTATTTTTCGTACACTATTTTTTTTTCCATTTTGCGTGTTCAAGTTTTGATTTTTTTCAATTTTATTGTTGATTTTCATTTTTGTTATGTTTTGAGGTTTATTTGATTGCTGTGCTGTTTTTATTGTATATCGTTAAAAATAAATAAGTTATAATAACTTTGAGTTGGCAATGAACTACTTATCTAATTTAAATGATTTTTCCATACTTAATAATAGAACTAGGAATTTGAGTATCAGCTCACTGACACTGAAATGAAAATTCGTTTGTAAGTAAGTTATTATCTTGGGGTTCACGAAAATTCTTTTGTCTTCTTCTTCACTTTCAATCCTGGGGATTTGTTAGCAGCAAAGCCCTGCATCTCCTCTTCCACTCCACTCGGTCTTCAGCGATCCTCTTGAGTTCTGTATAGGAGTTGCAGTCCATATCGTGGCATATTTGCTCCAGATACTCTCGGCGAGGGCACCCTCTGCCAATCGATCCCTCAATCATTCCCTCCAGTATTTGTGCAAGAGATTTTCATGTCGCAGCATATGACCTATCCATTCTGCATGCCTTTCCGATATGGTGCTTGACAGGTGCCTGGTTTCTTCGATCCTGCTGAGAACCTCGTCATTTGTAATGTGGTCTCTCCAGGAAATCCTTAGGATTCGTCTATAGATCCACATCTCGAAGGCCTCCAATCTTTTTTGATCTCTTTCGCCTATGCATCATGTCTCTCAACCATACATCAAAATATTCCACACATGTGTTTTGACGACTTGCTTGCGGAGCTTTAGCTCCATGCTGTTGGATTCGAAAATCTTTGATTTCTTATTAAAGGCGAGTTTTGCTTGGTGGATGCGACTGTCAACCTCTCTTTTTGTACGGCCATCCCATGTGATCTTGCTTCCAAGATAGACAAACTCTTTTGCGTTCTTAAGCGTATATTGTAAGTAAGTTATTATTCAAGAAGAAGAAGAATAAGTGATTATCTTGATTTGAATCTTGATCATTTCCATGATTTGAATATTTTCCAAACATAAAATTTATAAACCTTGACATAATTTGTTACCCGTGTCAAAAGTTGTACCAGTTTTTTTATGTTTGATAAAACTAAAAGAAAGTGGAATTTAATATAAAAATATTTCTTATATGATGATATTTGTATCTTACATTAAATGTTCAAATTAATCAGTTTCAGTTTATAAAAAAAAATTATAAGTAATGCTAAAAAGGAAATACAATATTTAGTAGAGATTTTTGTAATAGAATAGTGTACCATATACAAACGCCATGGGTTGTAGAATGAGCAGTCTAACAAAAGCACAGATGAATAAATGTATCAGAGAAGTTTTAAAGTACTGCCCTTCCAATGTTATAAATTTATGCGGTAGTATAACCATTGTTAATGTACCTGTGAAAAATATTTTGATTGGATTGAAAAATTTAGAAAACTTAAGCGATTTTTTCGAACAGGAATTTGTTGATGTTAAAGAAAGGGATAAATTGTTGATTTGTGGCTTATACTTTATGTATATTATTTGGGAAAATACATCAATTTCTTTCAATAGGAAAGGGAGAAAGTCTCGATACAAGTATTTTTTAGCAATGAAAACTTTTCAGAATATTTTAGAACTTCAAAAATCTTACATATATTCTGATGTGAAGATCTCGATAAAATTTATAAAAACTTATAATCTTTGGTTCAAGCCGGTATTTGTGAATGATATTTTTAGAATATTTATTCAATTGGAAGCATCCAGCACCTATATTCTACTTAAATTGTTGAACATGATAGAAGTGAACTTGATGGTTAACCTAGAATTATCCAAACAACTGCTTCAAATCGCTTATTTCATATTACAAGAAAAAGATTGGTACAAGTCACACGATGATGATGAATCGATGAAGTTTGTCACAAAACTGTGTGGTATGTTTCACACGAGCTTGTCAAATAAAACAAAACATTACGATGTACTCTGTAAAGGTCTTAATATTTGCCTCCAAAGGGTGTGTCTTCAATTGAAAAATGAGGAATTACTTTTTATCATAAGTCAGCTAATTAATGCGGATATTTTATCTAAACTCACCGAGGATGATGTGTTGGAGTTCTCGGTAATTGTTGAACATGCGGCTTCATTGCACCAAACTAAAGAATACATTTCTTTAGAAAAAGAGAATGTGTTTAAGAATACATTGGACTTAATGAGTTCACCTAATTATTATCTCACTCTTTTAGGATGCCGTCTTTTTCAATATTTTATCGATAGACATAATAATAGAAAAAAATTAATGACACCGTTAATATTTTTTAAATATATGGAGTTGGGAATGACTGTTTCCAGAGTGGAACAAAAAGACATTAATTTTATAGAGAAATATAAAGATGAGATGCATAACTCTATTATCACCGCCATGTTACAACACTGTGAAAACAGATTAAGTCTCACTCAGTTATTTTGTTGCGTATCTTTAGTGTCTTTAGAAGTTCCGTGCGGCTTAACAGCAGCGTGGACAGCTTGGGTTGCAATGAGGATCCAGGAGCACGCTTTGAGTGGGAATCTGCTCCCCTCGGCTATCCGGTATTCCTTGCATGCCTTGACAATATCGGTGCTGTCAGTCATGTGCTGGGTACACAATGCTGATGTACTGTACGAGCATGTAGAGGAGATAGCGGCGCGCAGAGCTAATCAAGCCCCTCATTTGAGCCCACCGATGCGGTTAAATTATACTTACGCTCAATACCATGTTACTTGGGATAAGCCTGATCTATTCATCGATGAGTGGCAGTTAAGATATGGCTTGTGGAAAACATTCAATGTATTAAGTAAGAAGGTGAGAGCTCTTGAGATATGTTATATTGATAATTCCATTAGGAGTACTTTCTATTAATACTTTTATAAGGTTATTCCATCTATACATCTTGATGAGAGGGTTTCGTGATTACATAAATTTTTTTAACTAAGGTAATTTTCCTTTTTTCATTTATTATATAGTTGGTAAGATCTCCAGGGGTTACGGGTTTGATTTCTATTGTATCCCAAATTTTTAAAAAGAATTCTGGGTTTCACTTAAGGCTCTTTAACATATTTTTGGTTAGTTGTGTGAATATACTATATTGACACAATTAATAGCAATTTGCTTCTCAAAAGTGTTAAGAGCTACAGTACTATATTAATTTTCATAAGCTCTGTGATTTTTAAGATTCACCATTCACGTGCATGCAGTGTTGTTGAGTAGCAGAGTAAAAGTAGCGCATATCATCCTGAGAGTACCTGTAAAATAAAATACTTGAGTAGCATGCTACTTACGATTAAAATAAAACTGGAACAGTTTTTAAAATGTAGGTGTAACAGTTGTAAACATCTTCAAAGTTGTTTTAACTACACTGGATTATATTTTTTATATATTATTGGTTTTTTTCATAGGTGTCAAGTCGAATCCCTGGTTCTCGTGAAGCATTTCGTTCATCATTACTAGATAATTCTATGGATTCAGCCTTGGCCAAAAATGTTGATTTATTACAAGAAATGTCAGATACTGATTTTGGATTTTCGTTTGAATAGAGAAATAAAAAAAATATGCTTATTTTATTTTCACGTGAACCACACAGTGAGTGTAATAAATGTGAACCACATAGTGAATGTAATAAATGTAAACCACATAGTGAGTGTAATAAATGGGTAATCCATACAATTTAATGTCTGTGGTTTTTTTGTATGATTTTTTATTTGCGCTTAAATTAATTTTCCTTCTAATATTCTTGTGTACAATAGTAAAAATATTGAATTGATTCTTATCAAGTATTAAATCATTAGGTATCATTAGTTCCAATAGAAAAAGTCACTAAGGTTCGGAAATTCTAGGATGAGTCCTGTGACAGCTCACAAATTTGCCCCAATACAACCGTATGTAATGTATTTACCTAAATAACTTGCTATTTATTAGAATTGAGGTTTATATTAACGTTGATAAAATAATTAAAATTACTGAACATCGTTACAAGGTTGTATTGGGGCAAATTTGTGAGCTGTCACAGGACTCATCCTACATTTTCTGAACACAGGCTCATCCTACATTTTCATTCTATAGTTCAACAATAAAAAAAGAAAAACTAAAAAAAATATTAAGGAGACTGAGAACAAACTTAATAAATGGGTAAAATATCAACAAGCTTTTGAACTGACTCTTAGAGAAGCCATTTATCTCCAAGAAAGTCTGAATATTATGATGTCTGAAGTACGTTTTGCTATTCAAATGATGACAAATGGAATGTTTTCCGGATTAGATGAACTACCCATTGAAATACAATATAAAAAGTGATTGATGAAGAATATTGAAATTAAAGACTCCTACTAACTTGAGAGAGTAAAAGATTATTTAAAAATTATTGAGTTTATAATTATTTCAAATTATTGAGTTTATAATTAATTTTATAATTATTTCAATCTGGAAAGGTACAACTATTTCAGAACAAAGTAAGCCGAGACCTCAGTATTACAATTCTTAGTTAAGGTTTATGGTACAAAGACTGTAGAATAGGTAGATTGTTGTCACTCAATCCTCAGAGATTCTGGTGTGACTTCGCTGAGCCTCAATGACAGCCGGGTGAAGAGATTTCTTGTTCACTGGTAGAAATAAAATCAAAGTAGAAGTTACATCACTTATGTATAGCCCATCGCACATCACAAGCTGTCAACCTTAATCCGTCGCCCTTCGTTAGTTCAATGCTTACCAATCAGTCATTGGGCGCAGGGGCCGTTTGATCATAATGTTGGGATAATGCACAAAAGGATGTTTTATTACAATATTATAATACAAGCAATGATTGTACTACAATGTTTACTAGCAATTATATTAAGATAATTACTAATATATGCGATGCACATGTCTGGTACAGTTTAAGTATTCGTACTTAATGATGATTATAATTTGAGAATGCTTGGGCAAATTGATGATGATTATAATTTGAGAATGCTTGGGCAAATTTTACAAAAATGCTTCAGGCAGGCAACCTCAGTCTGACTTGACACACTGTCAAAAAAAAAAACATGTAAGCCCTGTCATATCATATGTTTGCTACAATCTGGTCACAGAAGCTGTGGCGTAGGGGTTTGTTTCCTTGTCTCTTCAACTGAGTGAACCATTTGCCCACCAGCAAACTCACTGGCAACATCTCTGTACAGTACCCGGCGGTAAGTAATACACATCGGGCTAAGAAAGAGACTGTCGGTCATAATCGGCTAACTTCGGCTTTTTAGAGCGTCGTTCATACACGTGTTCCGTCGCGTACCGGACTGTTAGCGGATCATGCGACAAAGACGATGCTCTACAAAGCCACGTGTATTACTTACCGCCGGGTACTATACTGGATTCGATGACATACCCATGTGAGACGATCGAACCACACCGGCATGGTTTCTTTTTATCTTTTTTGAAAGGTATCCTTATTCCCTCGAATACTAGGCGGAAAAATGCTTGTGCCATTCGAGGGGAGTAGCATAACGCGGGGTTCGAACCGGCGACCTTCCGCACGGAAGTCCAGTGCGTTACCACGCGGCCATGCACTAGGTATATACACATGCTCGTATATATAATATGTATATAGCATATATAATTTTACTAATATTTTAGTTCCCTCGAGAATTAAGAAGTGTTTACATTTATCATTTTTGTATTTACATTAATTCTTTTTCTAATTATTTTGTATTGAACATTCGCAATAACAAAATAAATGGATATCATGTTTTGCTCGAATTCGAAATACGAGGCATATCCAGAAACTAAGTGTACTGAATTTTTGTAGGTTACAATTTTTTTTATTTAAACAAAAAAATTACGTGGTTACCGTAGTACATATGTAAGCTATTTTTCGACATAGTCGCCATTCCTTTTAATGCAGGTGGTGAAGCGGGGTATCAACTTTTTGATGCTATCCTCGAAGTAGTTTCCCGCCAACCCCTCCGTCCACTTCTCCACCTCCTCCTTTACCTCCTCGTCGGTTGAAAACCTTTTTCCACCCATGTGCAGCTTCAGGGGAATGCGCGGGATGGTTCAGGACATCCCATTTAAACGAGGCGAGCAGTTCCTTCGTGGCGTTGGCCGTGTGTGGTCTTGCATTGTCGTGCAGCAGGCAGACTCCCTTTGTCAGCATGCCTCTCCTCTTGTTCTGAATCGCCCTCCGCAATTTTTTTAGGGTCTCACAGTATCTTGCAGAGTTGATGGTCTCCCCTTGAGGCATATATTCAATTAAAATTATGCCTTGACAGTCCCAAAACATGGATGCCATGATTTTCTTGGCTGAAATTGTGGTTTTGAACTTTTTGGCGGAGGGTGAAGAGGTGTGACGCCACTGTTGAGACTGGCTTTTGGTTTCAGGCGTGTAGTGTGCAACCCAAGTTTCATCTCCAGTAACGATGGAGCGGAGAAATTCATCTCCATGGAGTTTGCAGCGCCTCAAATACTCTTGCCTTTTTACAAAATTTCGCACTTGGCGGGAGATTGGTTTGACATTTTTCACGAAACGTGTTGTCGCGTCGACACTTCTCAACGTACTGACCTCGAACCGGTCTCGTTGCTGAGGGGAACGGTCAGGCTACACGGAAGTGTAGCCAACATGTCCAAAATAAAATCCATCCGGTCGTGAGAGCCTCAGTACACTTACTTTCTGGATACGCCTCGTACTTAAATACATAGTACTCGTAATATTCAATATTCTGAATTCAAAAATTGCTTACAAATGATATATTTATATATATTATTTAAATAATGTATGTATATATATATATGTAATATTATACTATAAGTTACTATTACTATTTACAAAGGAGTGCGCCGCGCGAATATGTGGTGGGGACGCAGAGCGGCCAGGGTGGATCCCCTTTATTTATGTTCCAATTTTTTAACGTACGTTTTTTCTTTTTGTCAATACAGTATACACTATTTATTTCGCCTAGGGTAAAATAATTATAGATTACGATGTTTGTTTATGATCGATCAAGTTGTATAGTCTTTTTCGGTAAATATATTTATTGTATCGCCGCTTTTCTTATATTTCCTTTCGCAAAATAACGCTTAAACATGGCGGACAGTAAAAGTATTTATTTTGTCTTGTTCCTCTAAATTATTGATTTATCTCCTTTTCGGCATCACCTTACAAGTCTGGCGACGATTTTGATATGTAATGCATCTTCTTCCGAAAAAATGGTGATAAAGGTAGTCTGGAGCTCCATTGTTCTTTCTTTGTCAGGAGTTCTAAATCGTTTTGCTATTTGACGAATATTTTTTTTTAATTTTTCATTGTCACTAATAAATAATAGCTGGATCAGTGGGATTATATAGTGAGTTGCCTTTGGGTCGACAGGGAACTGATCGTAACATGCCCACGGGAAGGCAGAGCGTACATACATTGACTATATGAAATCGATTGTTAGGTTGCCTTTATCTTTAATTTTATTTACTATTGGTTGATCGTTGTGAAGTAATCGTGCTAGTAAGTAAATATGAATACAACCCTAATGTGCAACTCTTAGACTCGAATTCACAGTTCGACCTTAACATTAAATACTAAATCTTAACTATTTTTTATTGAATAAATTAGGAAAATTTTTCATTTCTTACTAATTTGTCTTAGCTACATTAAACAAGGTATTCACGTGGTTTAATTGCCTTACTTTAAAAATGAATGCAGAAAGACTAACAAAACAAATATACCCGTGTATACATATATTACACATGTGAGTGGAAGGAAGACCAAGGAGAGTATGTTTGAATTAAGTTAATTATATTTTAAACTAAGGAAACGTAAAAAGTCAGGTAAATTATAAGAGATGTACGAGAAGGTGCGTGAATGTAGAAGAGGCGAAGGATATGTGGATAGGATAGCGGGCGAGATAGGAAAGTCTGATGATCTATCATCTCTGTCTACCCCGACAGGAAAATTGCGTTATGGAATGTATGTATTATACTTTAAAGTTTGGAGCGTATAAGGCCTGAATAGAAATTTAATTTAGTCCGGATTATGAATACCTCATTGGCTTGTTATGAATTATGAATACCTCATTGGCTTACCCTCATTGGCTTGTTTCTAATAAAGTTTATCCCCAAATTCTCCTTTCGTCTCTCCACCATTCCATCCATTAGTTATCTTTTATCCCCAAATTCTCCTTTCGTTTCTCCACCATTCAATCCATTAGTCATCTTTTATCCACGAATTCTCCTGTCGTCTCTCCACCATTCCATCCATTAGTTATCTTTTATCCCCAAATTCTCCTTTCGTTTCTCCACCATTCAATCCATTAGTCATCTTTTATCCACGAATTCTCCTGTCGTCTCTCCACCATTCCATCCATTAGTTATCTTTTATCCCCAAATTCTCCTTTCGTTTCTCCACCATTCAATCCATTAGTCATCTTTTATCCACGAATTCTCCTGTCGTCTCTCCACCACTCCATCCATTAGTTATCTTTTATCCCCGAATTCTCCTTTCGTCTCTCTACCATTCCATCCATTAGTTATCTTTTATCCCCAAATTCTCCTTTTGTCTCTCCACCAAATCATGCATAATCTTTTGACATTTAATTTAATTTATCAACATTCAAATGTCTTCTCATATTTCGAAGTATGTAATATGTTTAAATTTACCATACATGAAGAAATGCCCAACCAAAAAATGTTATTTTTATAATTATGACAACATTTACTTTGTTACTTCCACTTATGCGATATGATTATTATGAGTTCATCGTGAGGCAAATTAAACATCAATTCTATTATTATACTTGCATTTTAAATATTATCGGGCTGCATAACACTTTCGTTGTATACACTACAACCTGGAGGGATTATTATTCTTCTTCTTCTAAGTGCCCTGTCGGGTCCCCCCAACGTTGGCGATCACTTCGGCGAATCCGTCTCGGTCCTGAGCCGCCCGGAACAGCTCCTCTACACTCCGGATGCCGGTCCACTCCCTCACATTCCGCAGCCAGGACATCTGTCTTCTTCCGGGCCCCCGGTGTCCCTCGATTTTCCCCTTCAATATAAGCTGGAGCAAGTGGTACTTCTCTCCACGCAGCACGTGACCCAGATATGAAATCTTTCTAACTTTTATAGTGGACAACAACTCCCTGTCAGCTCTAGCTCGCCTCAGGACTTCGGTATTTGTCACCATGTCTGTCCAGGGAATTTTGAGCATTCGACGATGCAACCACATTTCAAATGCTTCCAGTCTGTTCATTGCCTGGACTTTCAAGGTCCATGTTTCACAACCGTACAATAAAACAGACCACACATAGCATCTAATCATCCTCTGACGGAGTTTCAAATTTAAGTTGTCATCACAGAAGAGCTACTTCATTTTATTAAATGCAGTTCTTGCTGCCTCAATTCTGCACCTGATTTCCACATCCGGGTCGAGAGACTGCGTGAGTATGTTGCCGAGGTATCTGAATTTCTCCACCCTTTCGACGCTACGGCCGTTCAAACGCAACACTGACCCACTGTAATCCAACCGCCCGAATGTCATCCACTTGGTTTTACTGACATTTATTGTAAGACCCACTCTTTCACCGGACTCGTCAACAAGATTAAGAAGGTCCTGGAGATCATTGACGCTTTCGGCTAGTAAAACGGTGTCATCCGCATATCTGATATTGTTTATCATAACGCCACTAATCTTCAAACCTTTATCGGTGCTGCTGAGGGATCTTTTAAAGACATGGTCAGAATATAAATTGAATAACAATGGAGACAGGATACAACCCTGTCTTACGCCTCGTTGGATAGCAATTGCACTCGAATTCTCGCATCCCTGTCTTATTTCGGCTGTCTGGAACCAGTAGAGGTTCTTAATAAAATTCAGATCTTTAGTATCAATGTTGCAATCGGCAAGCATTCTCATTAAGTCAGTATGTCTTACCCTGTCAAATGCCTTCTCGTAGTCAATAAAGCATGCAACTACTTCCTTTCTTTGATCTCGACACTTTTGTATTAATACGTTTACAGCCAATAGTGCTTCACGTATTCCAAACGCATTCCTGAAGCCAAATTGAGTATGGTCCAAGTCCTGGGATTATTGCTATGTGACAATCCTTTCCATCCAATCAGAAAGAAAACATCTATATGGTTTGGTTGGAAGAGATTTCCATATGGCATTAAGTTTGACAGATTGTACTGTATACAACGAACGTGTAATACAAATATGTTCAAGACGCCTTAAACCTGGAATCCTTTTAAAAAAATCTATGCTCCCATAGGAATCGAACCCGCAATCCTTGGGATGGAAAACAGGCATCTTATTAAATAAGCCACGGAAATTGTCGTATAGTATATTGTGAAGGATTCGAGGTGAGCGTTGTTTGCATTGGAAATATGATTAATGTTTATTTGTTTGACGAAAAGCTATTATAGTAGGTGTTAACATAAGCTGTGTCCGTTTTTTTTCAATTTAAAAATGAGTACCAAAAGTAAAACAAAATGGTAAAGGTTATACGTCATTCGAAAGAAAATTTTCTGCTCTATAAGACATTGTGTTTGCTTTTACGTCACATATATTATTTTATTTGATTACAAGACTTCAAAATGTAATATCAAGTAGGCGAAAGTGAGCATTTTCGACCCCTCCTTCTGTTCGCGTTCAATCGAAAGAATAAAGCTGCCAAAGCTGCTCGCGATATTTGCGAAGTGTACGGTGAAGATGCTATGAATGAAAGGACAGCTCGTCGATGGTTTTTGCGTTTCAATGATGGTAATTTCAACCTGAAAAACATGGAGCGTTCCGGACGACCAGTGGACTTCGATGAGCACCGCTTAAACCATATTATTCATGAAGGTCCCCTTCAAACATTTTTCACCACCATTTTCAAACCATTTTTCATCACCAGTAATGATGCGGTAAAGGAACCTTTGCTTGTGGCCATACGTAGCTCGATGACGCGCGAGCAAACCAGCAGAAATTGTCGAACGTTGATTTTTGTTGTTTTCACTCAAAACATGTGGAACCCAAGCGCCGAACTTTTGGACTTTTCCCATTGATTTAAGATAGCGGTATAGTCATGTGACTACAATTCATCTGCTCAGCCAATTTGACGGTGGTTTGAAGGGGATCTTCATGAATAATATGGTTTAAGCGGTCCTCATCGCAGTCCACTCGTCGGGCGGAACGCCTCATGTCTTTCAGGTCGAAATTACCATCTTTGAAACGCAAAACCATCGATGAGCTGTCGTTTCATTCATAGCATCTTCACCGTGCACTTCGCAAATATCGCGAGCAGCTTTATTTCCTCGATTGAACCCGAACAGAAGGAGGAGTCGAAAATGCTCACTTTCATCTACTTGACATTCCATTTTGAAGGCTTGTAATCAAATAAAATAATATACGTAACGTAAAAGCAAACACAATATCTTGTCGAGCAGATAATTTTCTTTCGAATGACGTACAACATTTACCATTTTGTTTTAATTTTGGTGCTCATTTTTTTATTGAAAAAAACGGACACAATTTATGTTAACACCTAATAATAGACGAGTGCTGTTATCGCCAATGGATTCTATATTGAGTTTGCTGATTATCTTCGGAGGTTTGCGAATTCTTTTTGGTCTTTCAATACTCAGCTTACAGAGAACAAGGCGATGGTCAGTTCCAACATTGGCAGATGTTAGTGCCCTCACGTCGATGATCTGGGATGGTTTGATAGATCTATTAGTTATGATAAAGTCGATAATGGACTTCTCGCCTCGTGAGTTGACAAACGTATATTTGTGTTGTTTTTTTATGAGGGAAGAAGGTGTTATTAATCCTCATTTCGTTTCTGGCACAAAAGTCTATTAATTTTTCTCCGTTGTAATTTAAGGTTGGTTCATTGTAGATTTGTTTAATTCCGTCTAGCTTTTGGTTGCCTGTTCTAGCATTCAAATCTCCCAATATGATGATTTCTTCCTGTGTTGGTATGTTGTCTATGGTTATCAGGAGTTGTTCGTAGAACTCTTCGGTCTCTTCCCTTGGTCTGGAAATATCTGGGGCATAGGTGTTTATGAGGTGGAATTTCGAGTTTTGTAGCTTAACAGTGACTTTTAGGAGGCGGTGGTTTATATAATCTATAGTATATGCTCAATGTGATCTTCATAGTTATCTCTAAGCAGTAGTCTGACTCCCGAGTGTGCCCTGCAACTCTTTTCTTTTCCGCTGTATACAAGAATATAATTAGGGTATTTTACAGTTCCTTGTCCTTTCTTCTTGGTTTCTGATATCCCGCAGATATCGATTTTGTGGGATTCAAATTCATGCAGAATTTCTTGGTCTTGATTTCTACAGGACATTTTGTTCCAGCATGCCAGTCTAGTTAGGTTTGTTTTTCGAATCGTAGTCCTTTTCCTAGCTTTGATCGTTACCTTGTCCGAGGCTGTGTGAGCAGGTCTGTGAGCGTATATATTGTTATCATGGGCAGTTTGCTGGCCTTACCCATGATCCCTCCTCCTTTCTCATCCGGGCTTGGAACCGGCAATGGCGGAGTTCAATACCAAAACATCAAATATTCTGTTCAATACCAAGGATCAAAGATCAAAGAAATAATAAGTTCAATACCAAGGATCAAAGAACAATACCAAGGACCAAAATTCCAATTACCAGTGTTTATTTCGTTCACAGTTCTGTCATGCCAGTAGGTCAGTGATACTGTTACAAATTGTATTGGAAAAAATAAAACTCATTCCTCTGTCAATTCAACCACCATCCTCCTAAACTCTTACTGTGTCAAACTAAATATGTCCGCATTCGAGTCAGCTACCGCACTGTACTTGCTACTATACTGAGTTATAGAAGTTGATTCTAAATATACGAGTAGCTATGCAGGTATTCTAAGAGAGCGAGAGGGAATACTTAAATCAATACGTTTCAGAGTGACAAGTCAGTTCACAAGACCATTCAAGACTTTATAAATAAATACAAAATCAAACCTCTACGAGCATTAAATATCGAAATTGAAGATCGAAAAAAGTCATCTATTACTGTACGACTCAATAAGGCCTCGGCCACACAGGAAGGAGCCTCGCTTGATGCTTAGAGCTATGTTGCTAGTTAGGCGACATATCCTAGCGAACCAACGTACCGCATACTATCGCAGTGGCCACACTGCACGCTTCGCGCCACGTTGCATGACGATTAGTCATCGAGTGAATCTCCTAGCGAACAGACGTGTTGGTTAATTTACAAGATGGCGGAAGTTTTAATGACAGCTGTGTATAAAAGAGAACCTTTGTGGAACCCATCGAGCAAATTATACAAAAATGTAGCTGTAATCAAATCACTTTGGAATGAAGTTGCACAGGAAGTAAATAAAGATGGTAAGTTGTAATGAAATTGGTTAGTTTTGAGAGTGACATCGTGTGTTGACTCAACCGCTCCCAACTGTCGAATGAATTTGTGAGTAGCACTTTGGTGTGGCCAGGCATGAAGTCACCAAATATATGAGTCACGTAAAACCTAGCTTAGCACCTAACGATGCACTTTGATGTGGCCTCGGCCTAACACTTAGCAAACCCCCCAGTGATACAGACACTTCAAAAATTGCCACTGGACTGCCTCAACTAAACCAACGTACAACCTTTAGTAAGAGTTTTACATTACAATGAGTTATAAAATATCATCAATGATGATAAATTTTTTAATGGTCTTGTGATTCTCATTAGAAATTCCAGCAATCTATCTCGTTCACATGATAATTAAATGCAAAACGAGAGGCGCAATGGACACCAAGATCATGCATAACCTCTACGCTTTGCGATGCTTGACCATTTAATGTATATTCACTATGGAAAACGTTGACGCGGTGGCGTGTAAAAGTAATTTTGTAACACTTATCCGTATTAAGGTACACATATATCATTTTATGACACCAACCACACAGCGAATCGGGATTGCATCCTTATGTCATTCTCGCTTCAGTATAAATCAAATGCGAGTACCTCAAAACTCTCGATATATCATTAATGAAAATAAGGAACAACAAGGTTCCCAAAATAAGGAACAACAAGGGTCCCAAAATAAGGAACAACAAGGGTCCCAAAAAAGAGTTCTGTGGAACTTCAGATTTTACATCCACAGAATTAGACTCAAAACCATTGACACGTTCCATAATGATCGGCACGTTCAATCGGCTGCAGCCTTTGATCTAACAAATGCGCCTTTTTTCAAGTATCCAATAAGCTACAGAAAAACATAAATGCTGGTGAAATATATAATCGGAAGTAAAACCAGTCCGTGCGTGAGCTGTCAGGAATTGTATCCAGGATCCCGCTTGCTTAGCAAGAATGTCTGTAAGACTACAGACGCCGACAAGATCCCTTTATTAGAAATATATGTAAAACACTATAGAGTGTATTTTTTTGTATTGGATATCGATCAAT
Organism: Odontocerum albicorne; assembly: GCA_949825065.1. Taxonomy (NCBI): domain Eukaryota; kingdom Metazoa; phylum Arthropoda; class Insecta; order Trichoptera; family Odontoceridae; genus Odontocerum; species Odontocerum albicorne. Next base: position 10,904,449 of record OX463852.1, on the reverse strand, counting down.
ATTAATATATTATTTTCTATAGCACCTTTTCGTGACCCAAGTCACTTTAAGGGCAGATCTGATTTGTTGTAGCATCTCTCAAAATGGGTTTTTTAAGAAGTTTCATGAAGGTCTGAATGTTAACAGCTTTCCAACACTCCAGAGTAAATTTATTCCAGGATACAGATAGTCGGACCCATAACTCGGTTTGCGTCAACGAGGCGGTTTGAGATCTAAGAGTCATACGATTTCAACTTACTCTCAGAGGTCACGTGTCAAACACACAATTCTGTCATTATTATCATTATCACCATCATGCGTTGCCTCTATTGGGGTCGGCAGAGAACACTACTTCATTCTATTCTGGCATACATTTTTCGCTTCTGCCACGTCCATACGCCTGCCTCATCATGCATGGTCTACTAGCATAACGCCTTCTCATTCTTCCCTCTTTTATTCATTTGAACGAGCCAAGCCTTTTTTATAGGTCTTTCTAAACTACCCATTTCTTCTATACAACTTGTATAAATATTTTTTGTAAATCTTTCATCATTTTATCTGTAGCCAAAGCATCTCAATGCTACTTTCTTAATCTTAATTGCATCGTCTGATAACTTCCGTGATCTAGTTTGCAAGACGCTTGACTTCCCCACTCAAGGGTTTCAAGTTCGATTCCAGATGATGCCTAAAAAATAAAAGGCTCCCAGTCTGAATAATTTTGTTTGTTAACGAGCGTTGTTGTTAACGAGTGAGTACGTGTACGAGTGTTCTCTTCTCGTGCAATAGTGTTATCAGTACCATCTAAACCCGATAAATCCGAAGGATCGATTACTGGGGCTGAAGAAAATATTGTCTCCTGATCACGACTTTCAATATGACTGAATCGCCAATTCGGATACGTTGGAGGGTAGAACTATACGAAAGGAAAAAAAACTGTATTTTCTTTCAATCCGCATTCTTAATTATAATTTTTAAAATTCTCTCATGATGATGAGAAATTAATTTGAAATGTAAATTACATCTAGTGTATGGTATGTATTGAACACGAATTATTCTGAAAACTTGTTTAACATTCGTGTGCAGTGTACTCGCACGAGTATAAGTAAACATATTGCATTCTTTCGCTTTTAAAATCCGACAGGTTTGAGATTGGAGAGTTCGAGAGAGCAACATAATTATGTTGTTATCTTTAAGATATGCAGATGCAATGTGTATTGAATGGGGGGGAAATTGCTATTGGACCAAAGGTTGATCTCCATGCAGAATCCCCTTTTTCTCGTTTGCCACAAACTGGTTGGAATTCGCGAGTGGCGGGTCCATAAAGTGGAACTTCGGACATAAATATCTCGGGAGCCGAACACGCTGGACACGAGGTAACACGTACGCAGCCATTTTGTATCTGCCATCTTTAATCGGGAGAGTATGCGCTCTCTGGCGCTCTACCCGCTTACCGGGCCGCTGCAGGTGAGGCGAGGCTGTGATCAGGGAAGCATTGGATAACTATTGAGATTTATTTTATTTATTTATTTTATATGACCATGGTTCGGAAATTCTAGGATGAGTCCTGTGACAGCTCACAAATTTGCCCCAATACAACCTAATGTAATATATTTACCTAAATAACTTGCTATTTATTAGAATTGAGGCCTATATTAAAGTTGATAAAATAATTAAAATTACTGAACATCGTTACAAGGTTGTATTGGGGCAAATTTGTGAACTGTCACAGGACTCATCATAGAATTTCCGAACTATAGGAAAGATGTAGCATTGACAAAGTTAAAAGACATACATTTCATTGAAAATAAAAATAACAATTGTATTACACTTTCGTTGCATGCAGTACCATGTGGCAATCTGTTTCAACCAACCATAAAGAAGTTAAAGAGTCTGTTATTACGCTCAGATACCGTAGACCTGCTAGCTGATTATACTTAAGAAAATGTTGCATGGTCCCTGTGAAGTTTAACAAATTTGCCCCAATACAACCTTGTAACGACGTTCAGTAATTTTAATTATTTTATCAACTTTAATATAAGCCTCGATTCTAATAAATAGCAAGTTATTTAGGTAAATATATTACATAAAACTAACAATCATGACAAATTAATACATCTTGTTACAAATTAGCAAAAATATGTCAGTTTGTTAAAATCAAATAATTTTTGGAGACGTTCGTCATAAGTCACTACGTTAGTCTGCATTGGCTAGGGATGGGGTATAAGATAATTGGATTTTCGATTATTTTTATACATAAAATTAAATGTTCGTAATTAGTATTAATTCATAGTGGATCTTGGCCTATTTAAAGATAGATACAAATCATACAATACATTAGAAAGTCAGTATAATGAAAATTAGGAATCAAAACGTCAGTTTAGAGAAAAACAATTTTTCGATTTATAAAAAAAAACGATTCGATTTGTAAAAAAAACGATTTTACCCCATCCCTTTGAGACATGACATTTCAAACGTCACAAGGACCATGCTACATTTTCTTGAGTATAACAAGGAATATCTATTTTAAATCAACCAACTTATCACATGTATCAATTAAATACTCTCATCACTGAAAAAAAACAATATCTGAAATAGGAAATTTACACTTTTAGAAATTATTTTTCATTAAACAACAATAATAAGATACCACAAACAATAACCACACTTAAATTGATATATGACGTACATATACAAATATTAAGAATTCTGCATTTTAACACAATAACCCATGGACAATAAGATTCTCGCCAATATTTGTTTCTCAATGTGCAACAACATTCTTGCAAATTCAGCAATGCCCTAAGAAAGGAGCCATCCATTTCTTCAGTATGTATTTTAGTTTTAGATTAATAAATTACTTCCACGCATCTGACAATAATTTACACATCCTAGGTGCTAAAAAATATAATGTTTTTAGCCAATAAAAATGTTTACCCTTTTAACAATAATTCAATTCCGTCTACTATCGTTCCTGGTTCGACTTATTATATACTATAACGTGGATTTCGAGTTATAGGAGGATTGCGCAAATACATGAGGCGCCAAGTGTTTCATTGAGGCAGAGAAGTGTGTGATGAAAATCGGCTTAACCCTGAGAGCGCTACGAGAAAAAAATATAATTGTCTATCTAGTGCTGAGATATATTTACGATTCGGACGTTCGTGATAAATATTTATTTTAAACAACAAAAAAACAAATATTTTTACAACATAAATATATTTTAGAATACAAGGGTAGAACAAATTTCTTCCACTGCTATAGCAGTGCGCCGATCTCTCAGGGTTAAGGATCTCAAATTTAATCGAGAGAGGACGAAGCGTGGAATACTCCGGACCAGGACTCGATGTGGCGTTGCTGGTGTTGCTGTATGTTATCTATGGATCGAGAATTGTGCTCCACAGTCATCAATAATATGCCGCCAGCCCTACACTTCCCCTTAATAAAAATTGATTATAACAAAGAAATCTGTGGCGTTATGGCAGAAGTTGATATGTCCATTTTTAGTCATTTTGTGTTTATTCTCCCAATTTATAGAAAATATTTCTCAGCATGTTGTGGCAAAACTTGGTGTGTCAGTCATTATCCAAACAAAAGATATATTGTTTGGAAAAACTTAAAAAATGCTTATTTGTACTGATTTTAACAGATTATCAAAGTTAATATTGCTTCTCCTGTAAACTAAGGTAAAACGTATCAACTTCTGCCATAACGCCACAGAAATAGAAAATATATTTTGCAATCACACATATGTATATATTTAGGCGAAGGAAATAAACATACACATGATGACCCTCGTGGTCTAGTTGGTAAGACACCTGTCTTTCAATCTGGAGGTTGCTAGTTCGATTACCGTTAGAACCCAGATTTTTTTTGTAAAGCGTTCTAGTTTGGTTTTACTATTAAGGCCTTTTTAATATGACGACCTTCGTGGCCTTGTTGGTGTGACACTTATCTCCTAGCCCGGAGGTTACGGGATCGATTCCCGGTAGAACTATTTGAATAAAAGGATTCCATTTTGGTTTTCTAAAGGCCTCTTTAACATATTTCTGATTGGTTGGAAGATATTGACATATGGCAAAAAGCCCGCCAGGTTGTACTGTATACAACGAAATTGTAATACAATACAATTGTTCTGGTTCGTTAAGATCGCCAAACTAAATAAAATTATCAAAGTATTTTAAACAAATATACATTGTCTCATTACAATATTTTTAACATTTACTTAGATAAAGTAATTAAACCCTTCACAAAAAACAGAATTCCTTAAAAATAAGCCGGGTACCAGGGAACAATTTCTTGATTTTAAACGGGTTTTAAACAAGTGTTAAGTGTCAAAAGTGAAATTTTGTCGAGTTAAAAAATAATCAATTTAGATTTTACAAAAATGTGTCGAAAAATAAGTCATGCAACATATAACGTACGACCCTGTCTGATGCAAGCGCCAAGAGATCGAAGGCTTTTTGCGCTGCAGAATACCGGGATATGAAGTGGTGGGGCCGGCTACAGGGTGGTGTGGCGGAGTGGGGTAGGGATGGAGCGGTGGACCTAGAGGGATCGCATACCTCCGTGTGCATTGGCCTCGGCTGGCACAGAACGGCTGCTCACAGGCAAAACGTAGAAAGAAACATTTTAAACTGAAATTGTTTAAATATATATTTTTAGAAATAGTTTTTTTTTATTTAATAATAATACTAACAATCTCGTTTATTGATAGTAAAAACAAAACAATATAAGGAAACATACATTATTACAGGTTTTACATGATTCATAAGAAACAATTTAAATCTGATACTCTCAAAAGGTCTGGCCTTATCTTGTAGTCGTCGTTGCTGGGGCTTGCAGTCGAGGCTCCCCACACAATCCCAACGTTAACTAATTTGAAAAGCGAAGTTGAAATTTACTTTTTTAACCTTTCCCTTCATGTGCTAAAAAAATCCGCGCGTTGCGGTGCTGTGTATTCAATACACATGTAAAAATGAGCGATTTTAAATCGGAAAAATAAGAATATTCATAGCCAATCGCTTAAATTGATTAAATTTGAAGTCAAAAGTGATAATAATTGAAATTTAATTGCTGAAAACATGAAAAAAAACATCGGCCGACGTTCACAAAACGGGCGAAGTGACCACCTCAAACGAAAGCCCGCGAGCTACTGAAGCAAGAGAAGCGAGCGAACTGAGATTCTATTTCTTGCGTTCCCATATACCGAAGTAGAGTGAGCGTGAGACGTGAATAACGACGCTTCCTCACCCATAGCGTTTTTTTAGAATGAATATACCTACGTCACACACTGACACACGTTTGATTGTATCAGTGAATTTATTCCCGATTTTCACAAAATATCTCTGATGTGGCCGATAAGTGCTAATTATTATTAATTTTATTTTTTTATTCAATGCGTAAATATATCACGGAAGAATACCTAAAATCTGAAGCCAGTATTTATTATATTTATAGAGATATTAAAGTTTTTAGAAGCAATGTGTACTAGTTACACATCACAGGACAGGAAGGGTTAAGTGAGTCAATCGTTGGGCATCAAGAAAGTCACTGCTGTACTGAATCCGATGTCACGTTGAAGTAAAATGATCGGAGCACATCGACATGTCTTTTTTCTCTTTTTTAACCTGTTTGGGTTTATTGCCATATCACAATAAACATTGACAGGGCGTATTGTATAAAACGGAAATATATTGCAATTTATAATACATTAATTATATTCATACATCAATAAAACTCGAGGCTGGTACGTGTTTGTTAAGGTTTAATTTCGCCTGCTTTAAAACATATGACTTACTTGGATTTGAAAATATACGAGGAAGTCTCACTATTTAAGAGAACATAATCGCCACAAAGAAAATCCAAGAATTTAGAGAAAAAACTTTCTTTGAGTCATAACACTTAGCCTAAGGCCACACCGAAGGGCTTCACTTAGTGATAAGCTAGATGTTACGTGACTAATAGACTAGGTGACTATAATAGTGGCGCGAAGCGTGCTGTGTGGTCATTGCGATAGTATGGTGTGCGTTGGTTCACTAGGATATGTAATCTAGCTCGCAGCGTAGCTCTAAGCACCAAGTGATACTCCTACCTGTGTGGCTGAGGGCTTAATCTTTGACTTGGTTATTAATTTTAACTACGTTTTTATTTGATCTTCACGAGGAGGAACAGTGTGAGTCTACTTATAGAGTATTGGAATTTGTGATACAATTGTTTACGGGGGAAGAGATTCTTAGATCCCTCTACAGTGCGCTGGTACGAAGCAAGTTAAAAAGTGGAGCCCGCGAGAGATTCCATACTGTCAAATGCTGGAGAAAGTTCAAAATAAAATTTTTAAACATCTCGACTAATGTGAGTACGGTTTCTACATGTGGCTCTATCCAACAAGGCTTCTAGGTTTGTTTAGATACTACCTTATAAGCGTGAGGAGGGATGTGAGGATCTATTCTAATATCTTTAACGTGTTAACGGAAGCCACGTGTAATCAAACTATGTTGGAAAAGATAAAAGGTCCTCCCTCGGTTATTGTAATTTTCAATATTTTAGAAAATATTTTTAAAGAAAGTATGTTGGACTTTCTTTGGAATGGAAATGAGTTGATTTGACTTAACAATTATTTCTTATTTTTTAAATTTTATTTTCTTGTTACTGTATATATTATAATTTTATCTTTAAGCTTTAGGTTTAACCTGTATATGTAAGTTATATGAAATAAATGTACAAATACACTCTTATAACACCATACCATTAAAGGGAAGAAATCTATTAAAAAATAATCTTCCCTCAAAATATCACTTACTGGGCTTTCTTTTCGAGCAGCTAAGCATTTTCTGTATGTCCCGAGCGACATCCCGTCTCACCCGCCAAGATGATATAGATCCTCGCCGGAAGAGGGATGCAGGATCATCAGCTCGATTTGTCGCTTCTTTCGACGAATAACGCTTCTTAGCCTGGACCGGTTTTGGGTCGAGATCAAAAGTGCTCCTTACAGGATAGAGAGTTTTATTTAACTGTATACTGTATTCACGAGTTCGGCAAGTAAGCCATTGCGTTTAAAAGGCGTCTCTAGATTTTTTTCATGAGAGTCTACTTTAACCCAACGAGGTGCATGGCCACGCGGTAACCCACTGGACTTTCGTGCGGAAGGTTATTGGTTCGAACCCCGCGCTGTTCTACTCCACTCGAATGACACAGGCATTTTTCCGCCTAGTATTCTGGGGTATAAGGATACCTATGACTTCAATCATATATATTCTTTAAAAGAAAGTGTAAAAACACATGCCGGTGTTCTCTGATCGTCTCACTTCAGGTGTGCCATTGGATCCAGTACACCGATGTGGCCGGTGAGTTTGCTGGTGTGCAACAGCTCACTCACTTAAAAGAGGAGAAAAAGAAGAAATAAACGAAATCTCCACGCCACAGCTTCCAATTGAATTGACGTTAAAATGACGAGGAGATCCTCGACTACGAGGCCCAGTAACGACGACCTTGACTCAATGATGATGATGAAGAATTTACATAGCGTGGTTTAGAAGGGTGACCAGCGAGATAATTTCTACGAGTATTAGAGATTTAGTTAATATTTTTATTTTTTTCAAATTTACTCTAGTCTTAGGAGCAATCATTATGAAGCAGCTCTGAACAAAGATATGGCGTAACAAATTTACTCTACTCTTCGGAGCAATCATTATGAAGCAGCTCTGAACGACGATATGGAGTAACAAATTTACTTTACTCTTCGGAGCAATCATTATGAAGCAGCTCTGAACAAAGATGTGGCATAACAAATTTACTCTACTCTTCGGAGCAATCATTATGAAGCAGCTTTGAACAAAGATATGGCGCAACAAATTTACTCCACTTTTCGAAGCAATCATTATGAAGCAGCTCTGAACAAAGATATGTCGTAACAAATTTACTCTACTCTTCGGAGCAATCATTATGAAGCAGCTCTGAACAAAGATATGTCGTAACAAATTTACTCTACTCTTCGGAGCAATCATTATGAAGCAGCTCTGAACAAAGATATGGCGTAACAAATTTACTCTACTCTTCGGAGCAATCATTATGAAGCAGCTCTGAACGACGATATGGAGTAACAAATTTACTTTACTCTTCGGAGCAATCATTATGAAGCAGCTCTGAACAAAGATATGGCATAACAAATTTACTCTACTCTTCGGAGCAATCATTATGAAGCAGCTCTGAACAAAGATATGGCGCAACAAATTTACTGCACTTTTCGAAGCAATCATTATGAAGCAGCTCTGGACAAAGATATGGTGCAACAAATTTACTCTACTCTTCGGAACAATCATTATGAAGCAGATCTGAACAAAGATATGGTGCAACAATTAAACTACTTACGGAGATAATCTTATTCCATCAGGAAGAATATTTATTTTATTTATTTGCTCATACATAGTATGACAAACAAGATAAACAACAACAAAAAGATAGGTGATTTAAAATGGACACTCAATTAATATGAATCTGAGTATATACACACCACATTTGCCAAGTATTCCATTTTTTGCTTTACATAATTTAGTATTGTTTGTGCTTTTTTTATGATGAGGAGAAGACTGGTAGGGTTACACCGTTAAATAAAGTGAAATAAACAGTGTTTGACTAAAACAAATAATAATGTATTTAAACCTCCACAGTGTAAATGTCTTAATTTTAGATAATATACTGATTAAAACAGTCCAGATTCTTTGTGTTGAGAGCAATAATACAAAGGAGGGCATTATATATCCTAAGATTGACCCTGTAACCCGATACAGGGTCCGGTGCCTGTAAATGTACCTGCGAAAACTCTTTAATTAACCTTGTTTCAGCGAACTCATGCTAAACACACTCCGGCTTGTTAAGTGCATACACGCATGTACTATATACCTCATGCATGTACCCCATCCGCGCATCAGACGCCGGGCCCGCTCCAGACCGGGATGCTTCGATTTCCAATCCAAACAATCGTCAAGTTTTTACTAAAGAGCGTCCCAAACTGGTCTTGATTAGTTTTTTTCAGATACATTATCAAACCTAATTGTTATTACTTTGCTTTATGATGCTGAAGTCAAAATTTAAAGGGAACCATTTCGGTCGGCAAAATTTTAAATATTCTTTGATAAAAATACAAAATGATTCAATCGGTTTATATACGAGTATGTTATGTTAAGATAAGTTACGTCAATTGATATCTAAGACAAAACTTTGTAAATTTAGCAACGAAATATTTAACTTTTTCGCATGAGAAACTTTCTTCAAAGTTTATACATTGACGTGGATATATATATTGTACGAGTACATACCATCCCACCAATTTTCTGTCGGAGCAGGCAAAGAGGACAGAGTAATAGATTTCTTATTTTGATAAACATCCTTAGAGTCTTCTACAATTTCTCTGACTTTCTACGATCCCTTCTATCAAAATACCATTCACTTGATTTAACCATACCTTTCTTGGTCATCCTGTCACACATCTCCCACTCACATTTACACTATATTTGTTAGTCTTTTTTCATTCATTCGTTCTACATGCTCAAATAATCTCAGAATGCTTTTCTTTATCTTACTTAACACATCAGCCTTAAAGTTCACATTCTTTTTTTTTTTTTTTAAGAATAGATATTACCGAAATCATTAAAACCCTCGAACACTAGGCGGCAAACGTTGCTGTGTCGTCCGAGGGGAGTAGCACAGCGCGGGGTTCGAACTGACGACCTTCCGCACAGAAGTCGCCCTTTGCCCTCCCCATGTATTATTCTCAGTGCACACATTTATACAGCTCTTATTTAACTCCTATCAGTATTTATCCACGTCCATAACTCCATAAATAATGTACAACAATGAATATCGCCAATGACTTGGAGAGTGGAAGGACAGGGAATGAAAAATATAATGGGAAATAAGGATAGCCACATTTTGTCATTGAAGAGAGATATAATATTTTTTTAACTTTTGAACCAAGTCTCAGAGCAGCTTAGGGTGTTGGCAATAAATAACGATTTGCAAAAGGAAGAGCGATGGGTTGGAAATACCAAGAGAGAATCTCTATTGAAGAGGAGTGCAACCCTTGTAGTCTAATTGGTAAAATGGCTGTCTTTCTATCCGAAGATTACGGGTTCGATTCCTTTAAAAAGGTTTTCAGTCTGATTTTCATATAACACCTTTCTGGTTGGTAAGAATTGATTGCCATCTGCCAATAAACCCGCCAGGTTATACTGTAGATAACGAAAGCACAATAGAAGTCTTTGATCCGGGAGACGCTGAACATTTTACTACGAGATATATACTGTCGTATAAGCAAACGTTCTTAGAAGTTTGTGTATTGGCCTGTATAAATATTTTGTTTATAATATTTAGGATTAAAACTTGAATATTGCATTCCTCCGTTTGCAGGATGTTAGGAAAGTTTATGCCATATTTTATAATGAATTAAAGATGTAAAATTAATATTCGTAATTGACAAAAGTGGTATTCTTCTAAATTTCAATAGCAAGAGCTTACTGTGATTGCGCTTTGACAACATATTATGTATTTTCAATGTATTTCTTTGAACAATTTAAATGCGGACCTTCAATCGAATACGAGTAGATAACACACTCATGGCGAGATCAAATAAATGAGGAAAGCCGAAGATCTTCTTCAGCCTTCATTCCTTTAAACTGTTGCAAAGATTTCTACCTACTAAAACCAAAATTTTACTCGTACAATTTCTGCTCTTTCCGATTCTGGACTATGCGAACGTCCGTTACTTGGATTGTCTAAACAGAGATTCCCGCTCCTTTTTTTTACGTTGTCCTTTACTGTCCATGCAGTGAGACTCTGGAATCAGTTACAAACCAATATAAGATTCGCTCCGTCCTTGGCATGCTTTAATAAGCGACTGAAAAACTCTTAATTTCTAGTCAGTTAAATAACGTGTTTCATTCCTGATTTTTTTTCCTTTCCTCTCCACCATCCCTTCCTTTCCTTTTGATTGATGATATCTCACTTTATATGAAAAAGAATATTCGGGTGATTGTCCGTCTTTGTGGGGTTCGTGGGCGTGTGCTCACGTATGTGTTTATGGATTTCGTGGGGATGGATAGTCATTTGAATGATATATGCGACCACGTAACTTGCTTCTTTTACTTTGTCTGGTTGGTTGGAAGAGATTGCCGCCTGGTAATAAGCCCGACAGATTGTATTTGCAATAAAAGTGTTAAATAATATGTTATAAATTTATCATCATTCGCTAGCTAGAAACACGTAAATTTGGGGGAATAGCCATAAAAAAATAATAAAATAGATTTTATTAGCTGTACGAAATCTATACGGCATTTTCATTAACACCTACTTCTACTTTTAAATGAAAAAATGTGACATAGGCGTCACGAAAGAGCTTTAAATAAGTCCAAGTATATTTTCCAAATTTAAATAATGGATCGTATAATTCTAATTAAAATCCTTTATTAAAACGATTGACTTGACCCATATTTTAATTTGTTCTAGGGGAAAAAACATTTTTTACATCCACTCTATGTAAATTATAGTAAAATAAAAGTCAGTCCACAACATATTTAAAAAAAAACATATTTTTAATAAAATTATATCCACTTAATAAATATTAATTCTACCAGTTGAAAGGGAAAATCGATCTATAAATGCAGAACGAATCGAGGTAATCAATATTAAGACTTATTTTCGTCTTAAAAGACATGCCAGCCCATAAAAAGGGGTGTTATATTTCCTTAAATATTTAAAAAAAATATTGATTGGATCATTTTACATACGTGCAAATTAGAATTAACATTTTTGCCTATATATAAAAAAAATATGAAAAATTAATAGGTTTGCATTTTTGCGACTCAATTAATTTATGAAATACTCGTACTTCTCATCTAAATTATGATGATTTAGAAGAAGAAGAATACAAATAAGATTAATTATGTGGAGATATGTGGATTAAGAAAACAATGTTGATTGTCAATGTATGAAACAAGCCAAAATTAAGATATCAAAAATACATACGTAAATAAAATGGTATGTACGTTTGTTTGTATATACTCCTATTATTTAAGTTTTTTGAAATAATTTGTATTTTTTAATTATAAAAAATGTATTATTTAAACAGATCAATAGCGCTATTATACTTTATTTTAAGCTTCTAAACGATAGTGTAACAATAAATTTAGGTTAAGATAAATCTAAAAATTAAACCGATCCGGAAGTTAAGACGCTAGGAATTGAATCCGGGACACTTAGATGCTAAACGAGTGTAATAAACCTACTAGGCTACGGTGCCGACATAAACCGTTGCTGTTGAAAGTATAAAATACAACTTAAACTAAAATATTAACTCCATTTTCAAGATACGACAGAAACACCGGTTCCAGAAATAGGTATATATTAGTTGTATAAAACAGACACTCAAATAAATATCACGTTAAATAAAACAGTTAAATGAAATAAAAAGTAAGTTACAGCTATAATAATCAATAAAATAACACTGTTTACCAGAGCATCTGAATGAAAATCAAAATTTATTATGAATCAAATTGCACGCTGAATAAAAACTTGCAGCTAGGCGTTGTACATTACACGTCACGCAAAAACTGCAATCATTCGCTCAAGCTGTACTGAATCAGACGCAGAAAAAGGATATCTATTTTGAAATTTAAAATGAGAACGAGGCTTTATGTTTATTTTTCAATGACGTTCCTATTGCACTCGTTTTTCCACTTTGATGGATAGTGTACTAGTTTTTATCTTAATTCTTTTAAAAGTCTCTTCTACTTACTCGTACTTATAAATCGGCAATGTATTATAATAAATGTGCAAATTTTGTTCCATTTCAGATGGTATTTTCGTATAATTGTAGATTTTTTTTTAGCGTCAATTCCGGTTTTTGTATTACAGGAAAAGTGCAGTGGAATCGAATGCAGTGGTGTGACAGACTTAAAAAGCAGAAATAAAAAGTCTTCTCAGAGAAGTTTAGCGAAAATTGTCGGACATCGTGATCCTGTTGACAACTGTCTGGTAGAGTACGAGTATCACAGTTATCTTTTATAACCTCTGCGGCAGGATTTTTAGCCATTAAGTACGTCTACATATCGAGCTTTAGCCTTCTGAATTTATCGTCTCTATGCTTCTTTGTTCTAAGCGACCGTCCTGCAATTAGGGATCCGCAATAGTTTCAAAGTATTGTTATTAACGTTGTCTTTCCAGTGAAGTTGTGAAGAAGTTGTCTTTCCCTACTTTCTCTCTCCCGGTGTCTAACAAGGAAAATGTTTGGGCCTTTACTATTTTTTTATGATAAGTTAATATACGAGTATTAGAAAAATGAAAATAACGCTTTATTAACACGCTTCAATAATACTATCAAAGTTATATTCCTCTTACCCCATCATGTTTAATGTTTGTGCTTAGATAGCGAAGATAGACTGATACCGACTGACTAACTACGAATTTCTGTTTTAAGTTAACCAGTTTATTACGTGTCAATTACATACTCTCAATGACGAGAATACATACTCGTCACTGAAAAGTACATTGAAAAACAAATAAAATCTAAATATAGATGAAATATACATTCTGCGTGTTCTGATTTTTGTCATATTGACCGAAAGTCTGAGAACCTGATAGATGTTATAGAGTTTTCCCTATATTTGACACTCCCCAGACGTCTCTATCCTGAACCGGTCCACATGTCCGTTATAATAAATACCCTTATGTAAAAACACTATTTGGCAAATATTATCCATACTTCACATCCGTATGCTCACACAGTTCGCTTTATGATTTTCTAGAAACTTGTTTAGTCTTTCTTTGGGCATTCGTGACTTCTATATGGTCAGATAATATGAAGATTTTATTGACTCCATATGTTAGTTTCTTCACTTCAACATTATCTTTACTATCTTTAAACCTCATGTACGTGGAGTACTCGATGGCCAAAAAGTTGTAAATCTCTATAAAATTAACACTTGATTGTGTTTCTAGTCAGTTAGACATTTGTATTACTCTTATTGCTCTTTAAGACAACTTTTTCAGTAATATTGATATAATCTTATAGAAAAGATTATATCAATATTACTGAAAAAGTTTTGTCTTGGGTTGAATAATTATCGTTATGCCACTGACCAACAAGCATAAAATTGCACATAATTTATTTCTTTCAAGTCCGTTTTCTCAGAAATGGATACTATATTCGATGCAGTGTCACGGATTTATTTTTTTCCATCCGTGATTTTAGCACAAAGCTTCATCAGTATCATCCTCATCTATTAGAGTGGGTTTCACGATAGTTTGCACTACTGGTCTAGGATGACCATATTTTAATTAATTTTGTAATATATTATTATATATTTTTAAATATTGTCTATCTGATATTTTCTATTCCAATAAAATATTTACTTACCATAATAATAATATAATATAATATCCGATTGAGGTATGTACCTAATGACTATAATGAAATCAATGGTCAAAGTAAAATTTAATTATGTATATAATATGAAAAGAAAACACTATTAACACTTATAAATACTAAGACCAATTAATCGTCGCTATCGTCGCTTGAATTGATATTTATTAAAAATTGATTGAGATCAGTAATATTGTCCACAGCTACTTCATTTTCCCAGTATTTGAATTCCGTTTTCTATACATGCCGGCAAACATTACTCCACTCGTCGCTTTAAATCAAAGAAACCTTCTCTTTGAGCAAACTTTCGACAGAATTCAACGTCATATCAGTGTTTCTAGAGCCCATATATCCCTTGATAGAAGCCCAAACCTTTTCTATTGGATTGAGATCTGGATAGTAGGGTGGAAGCCGTGTCCATTATTCTGAAATAATCTATCGATGGCATATTCCTTGAATACACTTTTGTGTCTTAAGATTAACCGATATAATTCTGGCTTAAGCATTTCACTTGAAAAAGGGATACTCCTCTGAGTCAGCCATTGAATCATATCGGCCTTCTTGGAATTTGATGTTGGTGCAGGATTCATTACTTTATTATGGTATGAAGCGTTATCAATTACCACCACAGATCTCGGTTCTAAGTTGGGAATAAGTTTTTCCGTAAGCCATTTCTGATAGTTGTTGTAGTTCATGTCATCATGGTAGTCTCCAGGATTTTGGTGAGATTTGTATATGAGTAGACCATTAGGTATGAAACCTTTTTCACTTCCAGCATGTACAATAATGAGACGGGATCCATTTGAAATGGGCTTTCGAAGTCCCTCTTCAGATTCATCGCTCCATGCTCTCGATGACACGTGGCTAGTATGAACATATGAATGGTTGAATTAAAATAGGCACTAAGTACCAAAAACTAAGTATGCCTTTTCGTTCTATATGTCATATATAATGAAACTGCATACTTAGTTTTTTTTTGTTTTTTTTTTGGTACTTAGTGCCTATTTTAATTTAACCATTCATATGTTTCATCCGTGTACACGATTTTTCTACCTGTTTCTCGGTATTGTTTGACTGCAGTTAAATATGATATTCATTTAAATACTATGTCTAGTTTTTCCCTCAAAATATTTAAATTGTCTTGCGTTGCATGCCAGTGAAATCCATTTTTTTATTATTCTTTTCAGGATTGACTTAGACCCATTAAAATTAATTGATTCTTGCAACACTGGAAACAATTTTGGGATTGTAGGCAACATTTTTTCTTTAATGTGAAAATCATATATAAACCTCCTTATTACACATTCATCAAAACTGTTTACAGATACTTTGTTTTGTCAATTTTTTGTTTTTTTTTGGAGACCTAATGGCATCTCCTTTTCCGTTTTTGTTAAAGGAAGATGTTATCGTTTTAATAGTTCTTGGCGATACCCCAGTTGCCATTGAAACTTCGTTAATAAGAATCATTCTCTGAAAAAAAAAGAAAAAAATATTATTAAATCTTCTTGATAAAAAATGTTCGTACACAAAAACATAAACTATTTCATAAAGCCGAAACTGATTATTATACGAGTGAGTATATCTAATATGGCAAAAATGAACATGATCGCAAGCTAAACTGATATTGTATTGTATTACTGGCTATTTAATTCATTATCTTTTAAAAATAAATTGAACTTAACTTTTTTTTTATAGTATTAGGTATTTATAAATATCGTAATTTTTTTAACTACTCCTACCATAAGGTAATTCAATCAAGAATAAATAAAAATCCTGAATATTTACCTCCTCACTAGTGCCCCGTCATCTCTTGATGTAATTATAAACATTTAAAACCACTTCTTTAGTTTGTCCGCATAATGCTCTTCCTTTTCCTAACTTCGTTACTTCAGACATTATGGTCACCGTATTTTTCGTCAAATAAACACTGCGCGCGCACGCTTTAAACGTCAAACGGAATGCATCAACCAATCACGGCATAGAGACTTACTAATACACTAACACATTTTGTATATTACGCACTAAACTTATCAATGTGTTAAAAAAGGCAAGGTATCCTGACACGCACTATAATAGAGAAAACTTAAATAAGATATACAGTATTGGTCTATTCATTAACTTGCGTTCCATGCATGCATTGGTAAGATGCTTTTCTACCTACCACCCGGGAGTTTTGGGTTCTATTTCAAACGGTTCACAAAAAGTAAAAATATTTAAAGGTTTACTCGTATGGTTTGAGAATTTGTTTGGTGACAATATTAGCATGCTCTGGACTAGTGATAGTATTGCTACCTCTTCTGTGTGGTAGTATAACCAACACATATACTGATGAACTACGAGCTACGTGTCTTCTTCTTCTTCCCAGTGTCCCGTCAGGTTCCCCCAACGTTGAATATCACCTGAGAGTAGACATCTTTGTCCCCGGCAGCCTGAAAAAGATCCCTTATACCAGTCCAATCACGTATATTGCGGAGCCAGGAGATTTGCCTCTTGCCAACACCTCTTCGACTCTCTATTTTGTCTTGGATGATCAGGTGCAGGAATTTGTACTTTGCTCGTCTAAGTTACGTGTCTACTCCAGTGGTTCTTAATCCAAAGGCTCGAATAATGGAACCGAAGACAATGTTGCTTCCTGGCTAAGTTCTTCAACATTTTCGAAAAATCAATTCGGATGTGTTGAAGGGACTATACGAATTTGTAGAAATATGATAACAAACACCCCACTGTAGTTATTCATTCTTTTAACTCCACCTTCTTGCCACTGAGGTCGTCGTTCTTGGCCACTGCTGATTACTTTCACCCTTTAACATACGTTATTTAAACACACTTAAAGGTATCGTCAGTTAGAAGTAACCTAAAATAAAAATAAAATATTTATTTATGATAAAAAAAGATTGAAAAACAACGGAGAAGAGTAACTTTCTAGATACATCTTAGTGACCATTCCATTCCGATAGAGACAACCTCCCATCAGGAGGAGGAGGCTTGACACAAAGATTCGCAGATGATTTTCAGCGTCAACCCTTTTACTGTAGATTTCTGTTGAAAAATCCCGCTTTCCGATTGGTGAACTAAGATTTTCCAAAAATTGGCGGTCTCCGCTTTGTTCTCCTTTGTACCGCACTTCATATGCCTAAAATTAAGGCTGGATTCCCACTATTTCACGATTCTCACTTCCCCGCTTACGGACTTGCCCACATTACGAGTTTCACGTATAGATTAATCCCTATTCTTTTTATTCTTGAATGATAACTGTTCACTCTAATATATGAAGGAGTATACGCCAGTGTCAAGTGATGTCCACTTCATAAGATCTCGTTAGTTCTATTCACATGGGCGACATTATTTACGTTGTTATTTGTTGTTTAAAACAGAACGTAAATTAAAACCACATAAATATAACCATTGAATGCTATATAAAACTGGTGAACTATTACATTTTTCCAGCTATTCTATTCGTATTTAAAAAAACTTTTTTTTAAATAAAAACCCTGTTAAAAATATAAATGGTTACAGATAACTAATTATACAAAGTTTATGAAATTTATTTATAAGCTTTATTTATCATATACGAAGAAAATTTGTTGTATTATATCTATTAATTGAAAAACACTCTCACTAGATGCATCTTACATTCTAACTGTTACCACTTTTAGATTTGTGGCTGTTTCAATTGTCGATGACATAATTAATATGTCTAAAGTTTACTGTTTGGCTATTCTTATCCGTTCCTCTAGTTGCAAAATCACATAATAATGTAAATCTTGGTCTAGAAGTGGTTATTGACTTTATTTACTTAGCCTTCAGTATTACCAACAATGGAGGATGCGAGGCTGAAGTGAAAGAAGAACTGTAATGGCAAAAAATACGATGCCAAAGCTGGAAAATATATAGAATAGCAGAGCCATCACCATCATGGCGAAAATGCGCCTAGTTAAGTCGCATTCGCGATATTTACGTATGGCGCGGAGATTCGGACTCTGAGAGCAAGCGAGAGACGTAGAATATATATTTTTAATGTGATGCTGGAGAAGAATATTACGAATTCCATGGACCATGGCTAGGCCAAATAACGCCTCCATTCTCGATTAACTTAGAATCACCGACAGATTGTCGACGAAATACCTTCGACGAGTCCTCCGATTCTTTAAGCACATTGCTCGTGGCCAAGGAGACAATTTGGAAAGGATTGTGGTTACTGGAAGCGTGCAAGGACGACGCACAAGAGGAATAATCCCTATGCGTTGGACTGACAAAGGGAGAGACGCATCTGCACTACCATAAACAACTGCCCTGCGAAACGCGAATTGCAGAAATGGATGGAGAGGAGTTGTCAAAGATTATCATGGGAGTCACGATGTTCAGTCATGAGCTTCATACATAACAGGTATGATGAATACCAAAGACAATAAACCGCGTTAAAATGAATTCGCGTACATGGAGAAATAACTTAATCTTTTTTTAATAGAACATTATACAGATTATTAGGTTGCCTGCCTGAATTTTTTCAACCATTGATTCATTGTTGTGGGATTCACGAAAGAAAGCTCGAAGTATAACTGGGAATTCGGTTAAAACCTATAATTATGCGGAAAATAAAAATTACGAAGCCACTTTTAATTTTTTATAGTGCTGAATGTAACACCCCACAAAAACAACACCAATCTTTCAACAAATCGTCATTCCAAACTTTTGACGGTCATTTACGTTCCCCGGGCGACAGCTGTACATTTCTGAAGTCCGCGCCGTTGTAGCCGCAACAAGTTCTTTAAGACCATAAAATGCTTTATTGACCGCTGTCATATTTTTATGTTTTACGGCGCAACGGACGGAGAAGGAATTCATTTTATATTATGATGGCATAAATGCATACATATATTCATATGTTGCATCCGACTCGCCCTGAGCTTCGTGTAGGCTTTTAAGTGCGTACTTGCCAGTACTTACTCTTTCTCTCTCGCTTCATGCAACTCGTTTTTTTTCCCTGTGTCCGTGCTTCCCAAGTACTTGTATTATTGACTCGGTATTTATTATATCAGAAAAAGGCACTCTTGGCTTTTGAAATAAACATTTATTGTTTCTCTTATGGGCTAAGATAAGAGAACGACGTATATTTTTTGCACACCGTCTCAAATATCGATGAAATAATATAATAATGGTCTGTCGTAAGTTACAAAATTTTTACTTTTCAGAGGAGACAAAATATCTTGCTGCTTTGTAATTTTATTGTTTTTTTATGCCATACGCATGAGGCATCTAAGAATTATATTGAAATTATTCACGCGAAATAATTTCATGCGTAGATCTAGACATTGTAAAACGATAGAAAAACGAATATTTTGTTATTATTGTCTATGGCAAACCATCAATATCATCATCACTATCACGTCATATCCTTATTGGGGTAGGTAGAGAGAACATCATTATACTTCATTATCTTAATCTGCCCATTTTCTACCCAGTACTGAGTGAGGGCACCCCCATGACCATTGCTTTGCGATTCTCACACTTGTTCACCTGGTGTATTGGTAAATACCCGGAAAGTTTTGTCATGTAAGGGTATTGGCTACCTCCGTTTTCTGTCTGCCGTACAGCTTTGGAGGACACCTAGTGATTTTGTCTCAGCAAAGAATGTTTCGAGTTTTACCACAGAGGTAAATTTATTTGGTGTAGTATTAGAGAGATATATCCTGGCATGTATCTTTCGCTTCTGCCACGTCCATACAATTTGTCGTACATACTTCCTACTTACAGAATTTGATTAATTTGATCGCATACTTTTTTTTCTTAAGTCTTCCCAAACAGACGACCTCCGTGGCCTGGTGGTAAGACACTTGTCTGCCGATCCGGAGGTTGCGGGTTCGATCCCCGCTGGAACCCAGATTTTTTTAAATAGGATGCCAGTCTGGTTTTCACTTAAGGCCTATAAAAACATATTTCTGGTTGGTTGGAAGAGATTGCCACATGGCAATAAACTCGCCAGGTTAAAAAAAAACTTTTCGTACCTTCTACACTAATTTTAAAGACCATTTTTGTAAATGTTTAATCATTCATTCTTTCTACACGACCGAACCATTTCAATACTCTTTTTTAATTTTAATATTGCTTTTTCTTTTTGAAATGCAAATATGAAATCATATAAATAAATTAATATAATTTTTAAATTATGTTTGAAAATTATTAATCTCTAAAATTAAAATAATCGTTTTTTGAAAACATAAAACTATTATTGAAAACATAAAACTATTTTTGAAAACATAAAACTATTTTTGACAAACTTTACAATCTGAAATCCGAGATGATATTGATACCCTTATGTGCTATTTTTTTAATTATATATGATAATTTTCTAAGTCCAGTCTAAATTTCCTCTTTTTACATTTATATTATGTGCAGAATTGTATCCAATGCTTATTTTGAATTTATGTCCTTGGTGTGTCATTGACTTTATTTCCTATTGAAACTCGCCGTTCAATATCTCATTCCACCTTTCCGTCAACTGAGAATACTATATACTTCACAAGTATCCAAGTTTTAAAATTATTTTTACTCATTATGTTAATTTTAATTTTAAATTAATTGTGATGAATTTAAAGCAATTTCAAATTAAAACGTGTAACTGCACTTTATATTTTAGATGTATTCGTACAATATTTTTATGTATCGTATATACTCGTATGTTACATAAGCTCGTATGTTACATAAATGTTTTGATTCAATGCTCAAATTTCGACGCATTTTACTTTTTTATGTTTTTTTTTGTCATATGATGTGTTCTGAGATTTGTTTGATTGTTGTTTGAATTTTGTTTTTGTTTTGTTGATATATTTTTGTAATATTAATTTGAATTTTATAATACGAGTAGTTGCGGCAGTTGAAAATTATTAAATAAATCTACTTTAAGATTGATTTAGTTCTTCCATTTAGGTTAATTTAATATTCTTGTCATTTTAAAACTGAATCAGTTACGAGGAATGTATTAAATGTCGTAAATATCTAAAAAAATATTTTAAACGTTTCACGACATTTCTCGCTATTTTCAAATCAAATGACGTCAGTGCACACACAGTGCACCATGCAGTATTGCAGAACGCCCGCACGACTAAAGCTCGGGAAACCTGTGTCGGATGAAATATTCAGGCGCCGCGCCGGCATCACGCTTTTCTGTCTTCCGTCTGCTGAACAGCAGGACTGACTTCAGGCCAAATGACACCTAAAAAATAAAACTAAAGAACTGCTTAGTTAAAGTAAATTTATAATGTATCCCGCAGCGGAAAAAATAATGAACATACTCCCTGTTCAGGATCCCACTGCAGAAATATTTACAAAGTATCAGGTCCTTGACATGACCGACTGCCTCCAAATCTGGCACAATCATAAACAAAATACAAACTCTACAAAGACATAACGGTCGCATTGTAACTGATCTAATATTCACTATCCCTAGAGTAAGAACATTTTTTTCTCAAAGGCCCATCTGGCCGAAATGACATATGTTATAATGAAACACCAAATTCAAAGAGCATAAAGTTCAGGCAGGGGATCGGAACGTGATAGTCACCGACAGGAGTTTTAGTTTGCACGAGTAAATTTTAGTGAATATTTGTTTATAAACCCTTTACTCACTGATGGAACTGTTATGACAGGTAAATTAATTTAACACTTGCCTTACTGTGCTAAAAAAATCCGCAAGCCACGGTGCTGAAAGTTAAGCGTCCTGTGAAAAATTTATATTTTAAATTAAAATAATGCAAAATCTGCTAGGTTCTTTTTTGTAATTATCTATAAAAATCATTTTATTGTGTATTGAAACGTCGAATAATCAAATAAAATATAAGTCCTGGTCACTCGCTATCCATCACAGGGAGGCAAGTGTTAATAACATGCTTTCAATTGAAAAATACTTGTCGGGAATCGACAGGGTGGTTTTATGCTTAATATTCACGTGGTGCATACTCGAAATTAGGCTTCACAACGTATCAAGGTAAATATTTTTTTACAGCGGAATTAAATTATAGCCAACAATCGGAAAAAGGTGTCAGTCTACTTTTTCATATCTATAATCTCTCAATAAGATACATGCAATGGTCTAGTTTACTGAAGCTACGACAGTCACAGGCAACAAACCCGGATCCATATAATTTGAATGAGTCAGTTTGGAATGCTTGTTTTGTATGTCATTGTTTTACATATACTGTATATGTATTGTAGATAAATTGTCATGTAAATAAATAAATAAAAAATAAATAAATGCACGTGTTTTATGAAGATAAAATGTATGAGTCAAACAGTGTAAAGAAAGATTTACCAACCTTTTATGCACCAAAATTTTCTTGGAGTATCTTAGAAAAGCTTATCTTTTATAAAATTGGATAATTTTAGTTCTTGCGACGTAAAGATGGTAAAACAACGCGTTCGATAATATTCATATTTTGTGAAAGGTTTCGTCTTCAACTTGGTGAAACTCCATATTTGAATATTTCATATTAAATTACTCCACTAATTACATTAATCTCCGCTACACATGTTTCTACCTCTTATCCCGAGTTTCTCTTCAGGCAGAATGATGCCTGAATTCATTTCACCTGAATATAGCTTCCGGATAGGAAGTAGAAACACGTGCAGCGGGAATTAATGTAATTAGTGGAATAACAAAGAAATTTGTTTGTTAAATATACTAAAATTTTGTTTTAATTGTTTTGTTAAAATAATAATTGGTTTTAGTTATAAAACATAAAAAATAGTATTATAATTAATAATAGCGCTGTGCTTGATTATTTATCACTAGTTCTTTAAATTTCGCGCAGTTTTGCTATAAAAAATATCCAATCTCCACAACTCTCAATTTCTTGCCGATTTTTATTCGTCAATATCTGTACTTAAACATGTTTCAAATAGATACACAGATGAAGGCTATAAACAAATAGATACACAGATGAAGGCTATAAACAAATAGATACACAGATGAAGGCTATAAACAAATAGATACACAGATGAAGGCTATAAACAAATAGATACACAGATGAAGGCTATAAACAAATAGATACACAGATGAAGGCTATAAACAAATAGATACACAGATGAAGGCTATAAACAAATAGATACACAGATGAAGGCTATAAACAAAACATTCTAAAGAATTAAATAATTGTCGTAGTATTGCAGTCATATGGAATGACATCCTCGAATGTTGAACATGTTTTTTGACCTTCATCATTTTGAAGTGTTTCTTGCAGGTTTGAACCCGAGGTGCATAGTTAGAACGCTAACCATAGCCCACAAAACATACTAAGTCTCTGTATAAAAGGGTTGACTTGAAAATATTGAATTAAATATAATTCCAAATACATTTAACAACTCAATTTAGATGGAAGGCTGTGAATAAAAGTTTTCTAAAGAATTAGATAATTGTAGTAGTATTGCAACCGATATCCTCGAGTGTTGTATGTATCCTATGGAATGATATTCTCGAGTGTTAAACATGTTTTTTGACCCTCGTCATTTTGAAGTGTTTCATGCAGGTTGATAATCAAACCCGAGTAGTTATAGGAACCCGAGGAATCATTACCCGTTGGTAATCAAACCCGAGATGCATAGTTAGAACGCTAAACATAGCCCACAACACATACTAAGTCTCTGTATAAAATGGTTGAGCTGAAAATATTTAATCGAATATAATTCCAAATACATTTAATAACTAAATTTAGATGGAAGGCTATGAATAAAAGTTTTCTAAAGAATTAAATAATTTTCATAGTATTGCAGCCATATGGAATGATATCCTCCAGTGATGAATATGTTTTTTGACCCTCGTCATTTGGAAGTGACTTTTGCTCTTAATTTTATTGATCCCTTTACCACTATGAAAAATAAAAAATATACTATTATAATTTTTCTGGTCACAATACTCGTGTTTTGCATTTTCATGTGCCGCAGTATTGTCAACACATGCGATGACGAACCGCCAGTTCCCTGCCCGGTTTTAAAATCCAAGGGATCAATGAATATGGCCGAAGACAATGCTGTCTTCCTGTCATGCTTTTCAACATGCCCGAATCAGCAGTTTGGATATATTGAAGGGTTTCTTTTATTTCTTACTAAACAACGTATTATATTGTACAATTATTTGTCAAGGCTATACCTATATACAAATTTATTACTTAACTAATCTTAATTATACTCGTATGTTATAATTTATGAACTTACTTAATCTTATTTTCCTATATGTCATTTAATTTTTATTTTTATAATCTTAATACAATACACGATTTCTTAGAAATAATGAACACCTACATACTAATTATAACTAGATAACAATTCTTACAACTAATTATTTAGCAAGAATAAGTCCACTCGTTCAGGCTACTTGTATTCCATCACCTTCATTCTGACCTTGGTCGTCTTAGCTAATACTGTAGGTGGACTAGTCAGGCAACAGATAATACTTCGGGAGCTTGTGCTTATAACGGAAGGGTAGGTCGGATTTACTCTCGTAAGCCCCCACGGCAGCGACTAAGGGATTGCTGTGATTTTGTTGACTTTTATAGAACTTCACGGTCCAAGCGAGGATGTAGTGTTGTTGGGTTTTTTTTCGCTGTTCGACGTGAAGCCGGGTAAGGTTTGTTCTGGGATGGGTGTTAAAAGATATCTTGAATGCCTTGTTCTGTACTCGCTGGAGTTTCAGGTGATCCGTGTTGCTCACACTACCCCAAACGGGTGCAGCATAGGTTAAGATAGGACGAATACGGGTTTTATAGAGGAGGAGTTTATTTTTGGGTGAAAGGAAGCTGCGTCGATGAAATATCGAACTGATAGCCCCTATGCCCTTGTGACCCTTCTGTCTGATGGTATTCAGATGGGTTTTCCACGTCAGTCGCCGATCGAGGTGCAGGCCGATGTATTTAACCACGTCCTGCCACTCAACCAGGCACCGATGAATAAGGGTATAATACGAATGAATATTTTTAATGACACATATCGCTATATCACGTCTACTGTATAGTACATTCATTATATTCCGTAATATGTGAAAATTGAGAAAAAATATGTTTAAAATTTAAATATTTTTCTT
The DNA here is from genome assembly GCA_949825065.1 of Odontocerum albicorne. Classification (NCBI taxonomy): domain Eukaryota; kingdom Metazoa; phylum Arthropoda; class Insecta; order Trichoptera; family Odontoceridae; genus Odontocerum; species Odontocerum albicorne. The sequence goes on along the minus strand of OX463852.1, from coordinate 10,878,986 downwards.
ACTAACCGAATATAAACAAATCTCGAAGTTTACTGTGCCAACACCCGCATATACCATCGCACCATTTCCCTGTTGGGGTAGACAGAGAGCCAAACTTTCACATCCCGTCATACTCTTTTCGTCTCCTCCACACTGATATATATTCTCATAGTTTGTTATGTTTCTTTTATTCTTTGTCTTTCCCCTCTTTCAAAATTTCATTCACTTGGTCCAACCATACTTTCTCGGTCATTTTCTACCACGACTCTTACTCATGCTTACTTGCATTAAGCGTTTGTTTAGTCTTTCGTCACCTATCCGTTAAACATGTTCAAAATATTTCAACGTCGTCCTTTTCACCCTATTTAACGGATCACTTTTTAGCTCATATTCATTCTTGATAATTACATTTCTTATTCTATCATACATCGACCCCCCACATGTTCTTCTCAGTACATGCATTTCTACTGTATTTACTTTGCTTCTTATATCACCATTCTGGCTTGTGAGTAGTTTTAAGGACATGGGATATTTCATGCAGCATTTTCGACATCGATGGTCGAATGGATGGTGAATTAAAATTATTATGCATTCGGTTACAAGCCTTTGATATATGGTATTTTGTAATAGTGTTCGTTAGAGTTACACGCACACATATATACAGTCACACCGTGTCTCTGCTGGGATAGGCAGAGAGGACAGAGCACCAGACTTTTCTATCTCAACACACATATATCGCCTCTTCCACATCCATACACATTGTCATACAGTTCCGACGATTTCTTTTACTTCTGAGTTTTCCTTCTTTAGAAATATATTTCACTTGATCTAACCATCATTTCCTAGGTCTTCCTCTACCTCGCCTTCCTTTCACATTTGCACTGTATATATGTTTTGTAAGTCTCTTCAATTATTGGTTCTCTTTTGCAACGAAAACACTTTTAGAATTTCAACTGTGTAATTTTATTTGTATAATCGTTGGATTACATTGAAGTATAATATTAACAGTATTATAGAAGTAATAATAACGATGATGTTAACATCGTAGTGGCTTTAAGAATAATGATTGCTGCCTCTGATATGACGTCCTATTTAAAGCAAAGATAACCATACGCACGATTCTTAGATAGATTAAGAAGGAATTTGTTGGGTATGTTATATTTGCCCTTAAGGTCAAATTGATATCAGGCGATTTATCTCGTTCGCAGTTTACTTCCATTTAGTGATACCAAATCTTTATTGAATTTGGATAGATAACCGCCAACAAGATAATAAATTTAAACGTAATACATTGAGTTAAGTTTGACATAAATGTGATAACACTAATATTTATAGGTTCTAGATTACATAGTACAGATATGGTTGACATCGATAAGCTTAACATTGGTTTGCATGATAACTTATAATATTTATTGGATGTGGATAAAAGTATACGATAAGATTAGCATATTAACATTGGTAGGGATACATTACACTTCGAACAAAATTAAAAAAATATTGTCTTGAAATCTTCTCCTACCTGTTTCAGTGTCATGGAAATTTAACATGATTAAACACGTTATTGAGATTACAGAAGTAAGTTAATAAATTGAACATGTGCTTTGTAGAAAATATTGAATAACACTAAATAAAGCGTTTTTTAGTAAAATAAAAATGAACAATGTCTTAATGTGAAGAGCTTGAGTTAATATAGTTATGTATAATACATTCCAGCAGTGGTTCTCAAAATATTCATTATCGCAGCATGACATTTTTCGTTAGCGTCAAATACTAAGAACTGTATTCATTATATAAATAATAAAGTTTTTATAGTTCGGAAAATCTAGGATGAGTCCTGTGACAGCTCACAAATTTGCCTCAATACAACCTTGTAACGATGTTCAGTAATTTTAATTATTTTATCAACTTTAATATAAGCCTCAATTCTAATAAATAGCAGGTTATTTTGGTAAATACATTACATTAGGTTGTATTGAGGCAAATTTGTGAGCTGTCACAGGACTCATCCTAGAATTTCCGAACTACGAGTATAATACAGTGTAATGGATTGAAATTGCGCCTTTGCTTTAAGATATGTACATGAATTCATCTTTATCATTGTTTGCAACACAAATCGTGTGTTATTGTTTTAAAAGAGAAAAATAATTCACTTTCCTTTTATTATTTTTATAATTCACTATGCAAAGTAGTTCGCATAGCTACATCAGCCTTCTTCGTCAGAGTGTTGGGTATATGACTCTCTTTTGTGTCTATATTCAATCGTATTCAAATCAAAACGTCTGCACTGAAATACCGCAATACCTTTTATGTCATCTGAGCATCGATTCTTGGGTTTATCTACATTTCTTTATCAAGGTATACGTCGCCACTCGAGTAAATTTTTTTGTCCAAATTTTAACCTTTCGTTTCAAGACATGACTCGACCAACTCTATTTTAGTTCGTGCTATTTTCTTTGCCACATCCGTCACTCCTTTTAAGTCCCTAAACTGTATTGCAGTGTGTTATATTATATTGAATTACACTTTTATTGTATACTGTCTTCTAAACTAAACGGAAAATTTGTTCCAATCAACCAGAAAATTGTTAAAAAAGGGTTTGAGTAAAAACCAGACAGGAATCATTTTTATATTCGTACACAAATGAAACAATTTAATAAAAAATATATAAACAATACGCATTAAGCAATGTCTTCACACAAAAATAATATTAAAAATATATATTAATATTTAAAAAAAGTATTAAATAAAACTTTTAAAATAATTAGAAAAACAACACACGTAGGTATTAAAAAAAATAAGAAAACACTTTAAAATAAAAAGGTTGCTTCATTTGTTTTCATACGTTAACTAAATCTTATTTATATTGTTTATTTTATATTTTATTCAATATTGAATAGAACACAAGATTTCTTAGAACGCCCGAATGCGGCGGCATCTTCCGAAGTAATGAACGAATATCGTATGCTGATATAATACACTAACAATATTTAGGCATGGACACGCCGCGCGTGTTTTGAGCATGAAGCAGATGTTCACATGGACACGCCAGGCGTGTTCTCAGCATTGGATGAGTTAAAGAAAATAATTAAACGGAGTCGGAGTCGGTCGATTTTTTCCGACTCCGCCTAAAATGTTCCGACTCCACGACTCCGACTCCGACTCCACAGCGCTGCTTGTTTCGAAGAGGTATCGATCATTTGAAAACATGGGACTGGGACTTGGTTAGTTAGATTATTACAATACTTAAAATAATCGACTAGAATTTGAAGCAATCGCCCGCTCACGAACCTTCATTTTGAGTAGAACTGCGTGTCAGTGCCAGTCAGCTACCTGCCAAATATTTGTGCGCCACCTTAATTTTTTGTGTAGTTTGCCGGAATTATATTTCGGAGCTTGTGATTTGTCATGTCAGAGGCGGGCATCTGAATACACGTCACCCCGGAGTGAAGTGGGTCGACATGTTTGGGTAAGCCAGACATTTTCTTCCTCATTAAAATATATCAAGTATAAAAATACTAAATTAAAAAAAAATCTAACGATATTTTTATAAACTTTTACAGAACTAGAGCGTCAAATATATTCTTAGACCTCAGGGGCGATAAACACAGAGTAACCTTGGGATTATTTGAAAGTTTATTATAAAAGCTAGTTTACGTCTATCCCTATGAACTAGAGAACCCTATGAACTGGAGAAATTGATGATTATTAGAGGTGTGACGAAGAATGATTATGAAGGAATTTACAGGGAGGAAGGAGCCAGTACACTACTTAGCAAACGGCAATACTAGAAACGTGTCGTCGCAACCTATGCTCACAACACTCCATAGATCTCGACCCTCAGTTTATTTATTCGTATGGTACCCTTCAACATATATGGAATAGCATGGCCGGGAAACAGCATTGTCTTCCTGCATGAAAAACAACCGCACATCTAATATACTCGTATGTTATGTGAGTATTATTACCAGACTGGGTCACTTTTTTCCAGATACCGTCGGGAATTGAACTCTGTAGTTCTAAGTAAAAGCCAGACTGACGTCTTACCTACTAGGCCACGGATGTCTTCAATACTGAGGAACGGAAGTGATGATGATTATAATGAAGAACTACTCTTAACGAGTAACTTACTGCCAAGTGATGATGATTATTCTAATAAAGATCTACTCTTAACGAGTAACTTAATGCCAAGTGATGATGATTATAATAAAGATCTACTCTTAACGAGTAACTTAATGCCAAGTGATGATGATTATAATAAAGATCTACTCTTAACGAGTAACTTAATGCCAAGTGATGATGATTATAATAAAGATCTACTATTAACGAGCAATTGTTTACCGACCAGTTAAAAAATTACCTGGATGAAACTTACATAGTCTGCGTACGTGCACATTTATTTAGTTTGGTTTTAATACTATAATAGCATTTTCATGTTCTTGTACAGCAATTAAACATGAACAATAGAAGCTCGAGAACGTGCAAAAATAGATTTCTTTGTATTTCGTAACTTAATTAAATTAGAAACTATATATCATATAAACTTCCTTAACACGCTGCAAACGGAGAGAGACAAGATAATTGTTTGGCATTAAGATTAGGTTAGATTGTTTGGCATTAGGAGAAGATCTTTATTATAATCATCATCACTTGGCATTAAGTTACTCGTTAAGAGTAGATCTTTATTATAATCATCATCACTTGGCATTAAGTTACTCGTTAAGAGTAGATCTTTATTATAATCATCATCACTTAGCATTAAGTTACTCGTTAAGAGTGGATCTTTATTATAATAATCATCATCACTTGGCAGTAAGTTACTCGTTAAGAGTAGATCATTATTATAATCATCATCACTTCCGTTCCTCAGTATTGAAGACATCCGTGGCCTAGTAGGTAAGACGTCTGTCTGGCTTTTACTTAGAACTACAGTTCAATTCCCGACGGTATCTGGAAAAAAAGGGGCCCAGTCTGGTAATAATACTCACATAACATACATTAGATGTGCGGTTGTTTTTAATGCAGGAAGACAATGCTGTTTCCCGGCCATGCTATTCCATATATGTTGAAGGGTACCATACGAATAAATAAACTGAGGGTCGAGATCTATGGAGTGTTGTGAGCATAGGTTGCGACGACACGTTTCTAGTATTGCCGTTTGCTAAGTAGTCTACTGGCTCCTTCCTCCCTGTAAATTCCTTCATAATCACTTCATCTTCGGCACACCTCTAATAATCATCAATTTCTCCAGTTCATAGGGTTCACGTCTGCAAATATGTTCGAAGAACCGTAGGATATGTTAGAATCATATTGAGAACACCCATATCGTCACATTTAACTCCTGAAGTATCGAAAAGTTCGTTCGTCTTCATAAAAAGTAAAAAATACTAATGTGCTATGAAAATATTAGGATCGAAGATTTCTTAAAAAACAGTTTTTTTTATTTTTAAGAATTTATCAACGCATAAAATAATGGTTACCTTAGGGATGTGTCATGACAGCATATAAAACATGGTTAAGGTTGTTTATTTACACCCAAAATGCGAATGTATTTATTTGGCAAAGCCGCGCCACGCCACACTGTATCGCGGTGAAGCCGCCATGCGCCGTGGATAGAGATGTCATCCACTTTATTATGAATTCCCAAGGCAGCCTCCTTCTTGGGATCCCGCACTTCGTTCTTTTTTTTATTCACGACGATGACGCGGTCAGAGCTGGTGCAGCAAGCACTAATGCCCGCTGGGTACATATTTATGATATTGCAAAAAATGCGTCATCATTTAGGGGCCCCAAGATGAAAATATTTCGTAATAAAAAAACCAAAAAGCTGAGGTGAATCATCACTTTGTTTGGTACACTTTTAATTTCTATATGCAAAAGTTATAACTATTACAACTTGGCTTATATATTTATATCCAGTGGTAGCAACGTCAAGTACAGTACCCGGCGGTAAATAATACACATAGTTTGTAGAGCGTCGTATGTGTCATTCATACACATGTTCCGTCGCGATTTGTCAGTCGTTACTGGACCGGACTGTTGAAGCATCATGCGACAAAGACGACGCTCTACAAACGATATGTATTATTTACCGCTGGGTACTGTACCTTTATATACCCCCACTTTATATTATGTCTTCTATTATACTTGTTACGAGTAATGGGTCATTCATTAATTCAATCCGATTTCATAGTTGATGCATTCAAAACAGCGTAATCAAGATTTAATATACACATATTATTATATGAGTAACAGTATTTTGATTTCTTCTTCTTCATGTGTCCTGCCGGGTCCCCCCGACGTTGACGATCACTTGGGAGAAACCTTGTCTGTCCTGGGCAGCACGGAACAGCTCCTCCACACCTCTCATCCCGGTCCATTCTCTAATGTTCCGAAGCCAGGAGTGCTGCCTTCTTCCAACTCCTCTACGACCCTCAATCTTCCCCTTTATGACAAGTTGTAGGATTGCATACTTTTCACCTCTCATTATGTGGCCAAAATATGAAGTCTTACGGAGCTTGATTGTTGTGAACAATTCTCTCTGTGTATTTGCTCTACGCAATACTTCAACGTTGCTAATCATGTCAGTCCAGGATATTCTTAGCATCCTTCGGTGGATCCACATTTCAAAAGCCTCCAAGCGGTTAATGATATTAACTTTGAGGGTCCATGCCTCGACACCATAAAGCAAAACTGACCACACATAACACTTGATCATTCTTTGTTGATTTACACATGCAAAATGGCGACAAGACGAATTTATGCATCCATTCTCGAAGTACTGCGAGTAAACGACACTATTGTGGATATTATGACTAGAACGGGTCCTCATATTCTTTGGACATGCCCAAGGAGATAGTTTAGAGAGATTTGTGGTCACTGGAAACGTGGAACGACGATGCACAAGAAAAAGAGTGCTAATTTGATGGATTGATCAAGCGAAGGACGTAAGAGAATTATCCTTTGTCGCTGCTCATCGAATTGCAGAGTTATGCCATGTTTACACGAGCTTAGTACATATCGTTTGTACTAAGCTGCTTAGTGACAAGTGAGAAGAAATCGTTTACACGTTGGTGTTAGGAAGAGGTATTAGTAGCAAGACATCCGGCCGGAATGGACAACCGCCGCCGCCTTGTTTTGCAAATACCAAAAAAAGAACGAACACGTGCGCTCACTTGCCGTTTCAATTTATCACTAAACACTTGCCGCGGCTGTTTAGACGACTCTGCAAGCGACAAGTGCTTAGTTGAATTGTGGTGGCGGTAACTGCTTGTCGCTTAGTAAATAAGTCGGCCTCCTATTCACTTGCACTTGCCAGATTTACTAATCCTTAGTACTAATATGCTTGTTTACACGTGGATACAAGTGCGAGTGAGAAGCACCAATGACAAGTAACGTACTAAGCTCGTGTAAACATGGCATTACTCTGTGATTTAGGTTTGAAATTACTGACACATGGGTGAGTGAAAAATTACTGACACATGGGTGTCTCAGTAATTTAATAAGTTATTTATAATTTTTTAGTTTAACATTTTCATGCATACACACAGTATCTGGCGGATAAATTGCATTGAAGCAATTTCGGCCAATCAACCAGCTATTGTTTCATAATTATTTTTTCTTCATTTGATAAATTTGTTGTTCCAAATCAATCCAATAGGGCGGGGTATTACGATATTTTTTTCCGTTGCTGGTTCTATGGCGTGGAATGATCTGTCTCTTAGTATTGGAGATACGGGTGGCGTGTTCAGCTTAAGGAAGTACTTAAAGATAACCCTTTTTGGGAGGTCTTATCAAAATTTATGTTTTATGAACACTATACAATACACTACCCTACACATGAAGTCAAATGTATTACTATCACATATCGGAAGTTCTACAAAGGTTTCTATACAGTTCGACTTCTCTTGGTAAGTTTTCTACGGTTTTCTTACCAAATATATTTCTCTGACCATATACAGATGCGATGAAGTACATACCTTATCTAATGACCGCAGCCACTACATTCCTACCCCTATACTCAATGTATGTGTGCAAATATGATTATATTTATTTTGTAAATCTGTCAAAAATAGTGGGTTCGAATCCTGAGTTAGAGCCCTCTTTAGGATAGTCTGCTCTCTAAACGGCGCTATATAAATTGTCATTTTATTATTATTGTTGGTATCCATGAACATACCTCAAACAAACTGTTTGAAAACACTGTTTAGGAAAAACTAACTTAAATTAAAATAAAAGATAAATCTCAAGGTATAAATGGATTAGGATGGGAATCGTACCGGAGTTAAGAAAGAGAACTTTTATCGATAATTAATGATTCTATAGTTTATTCTAAAATATCGATAAGGGGTAGCATATCTGATTGAGCCAGGAAGATCGTGCGAAAGTTGAGACGAATGAACCGCAAAAATTAACTATGACTTTCAACTTATTAACAATATTTTTCTAAACAATTTGTGTACATTCTTTCAAACTAATAATAATAATAATAATATAATTTATATAGCGCTGTTTAGAGAGCAAACTCTCCTCAAGGACGCTCCTACTCGGAACTCGAACGAACTATCTCCATGGCCTAGTTAGTAGGACGCCTGTTTATGCCAACCGTGAGGTTGCGGGTTCGATTCCCGCTGGAACCCAGATTTAAAAAAAGATTTTCAGTCTGATTTTCACTTAAGGGGGTATTCTACTCTAGAGGCGTGAATTTTTAATATAAAAAAACTAAAAACATTTTTTCTATGCATTTTTTTACAGTTTGTTTACTGATGATTTGAGAATGTAAAAAAAATAAATAAAAAAAAAACAAAAATTAAAGATGTTATTAGCTCTTAATATATTGTCGTAAAAAAAGGGGGTGTAAACTGGTCGACATGATTGAAGCCCTTTCGTAAATCTGAAACAAAAATCATACACAGTTTCTTGATAAAAAATAATGTCCTTATAGTTAGGACATTATTTTTTATCAAGAACCTTGGTACGAAAGAAAAAAATTGTAAAATGGAGAAAAATTATAAAATCTATTTTTACCCTTTTTTTTCAAATATTTAAATTTTTTTAAATATTAAAAAAAATAGTTATTAAAAAAATTTCCAAGGTAGGAACGATGTAAAAACATTTATCAAAGTTGTATTTCAAATTTGAAGGTAATCGGTTGAATAAAATTTGAGATTTTATGTCGACCAGGTCGAAAAAAGAAGTTTTGAGATTATTCTCTGAGTCATACAGGTGCGGCGTAATTCCCGCCTCATTTATTGCTTTGACTTCGTAAATATTAAGAATTTAAAAAAATTCTTTTGAAAACATATTTTTAAAGGTCTAAACTTAATTCTAAACTTAAAAAATAATTCAAATTTCTAGACTACAATACCGCCTTAAGACTTTAATGAACATATTTCTGGTTAGTTGGGGGAGATTGTCATATGGCAATAATCCCACTAGGTTGTACTGTACAATAAAGAAAGTGTTATACATGATTCGGTCGAGCCCTATAGTTGCCAGACTTGATTTGTTAAGTAAATGCGGGTTCGAGTCTCGGGTTAGAGCGTCTATGAGCATATGCAGATGCACGGAAGTATTTATCTAATGACCGCAGCGATTACCTTCCTATCCCTACACGCAAGTTATGTGTATGTATGTTTATATTTATTTTGTAATATTTTTGATCTGTCAATAATAGTAGGTTCTAATCTTGAGTTAGAGCGCCATTTAGGAGCGTTTGCTCTCTAAACTGCGCTATATAAAATGGTTGTCAGACTTGATTTGTTTAGTAAATGCGGGTTCGAGTCTCGAGCTAGAGCGTCTATGAGCATATGCAGATAAGTATTTATCTAATGACCGCAACCATTACCTTCATATCCCTACACTCAAGTTATGTGTATGTATGTTTATATTTATTTTGTAATATTTTTGATCTGTCAATAATAGTAGGTTCTAATCTTGAGTTCGAGCGCCATTTAGGAGAATTTGCTCTCTAAACTGCGCTGTATAAAATTGTCATGTGAATTGAGAAAAAATCATCTACACGTATCAAACTATTCACAACCAAATCTGATATTTGACGCCTATTCACTTGTTTTCATTAAAAAACAAGCCATTATTTTAGAATTGTTTACCCACACGGAGAATAAAAAACAGGCAAATTATCACCTCTGCGCAGGATGTGTCCTAACAACTGGAGCCAAATTAGTGCACAACTATGTTATGTTATGAGTCCTCCTCGCTCATTACGTCAGGCACAGTTGAACACATTTCTGCTTTAAATATCCAATCCATTATTTTAAGGATCAAGGAAAAAAATATCGAAAGAGAATACAGGTATCCCCTGTTGTACGCGATTCAACTTTACACGATTTGCTACGACGCGAATTAAATCAAATAAAAAAAGTTATACAGTTGAACCTCATTTATTTATTTTATACAATCTGGCGGGCTTATTGCCAGGTGGCAATCTCTTCCAACCAACCAGACAAAAGTAAATGAAGCAAGTTACGTGGTCGCATAAATCATTCAAATGACTATCCATCCCCACGAAATCCATAAACACATAATATACGTGAGCATATAGCCACAAACCCCACAAAGACGGACAATCAGCCGAACATTATTTTTCATATAAAGTGAGATATCATCGATCAAAAGGAAAGGAAGAGATGGTGGAGAGGAAAGGAACAGAAAAATCAGGAATGAAACACGTTATTTTACTGACTAGAAATTAAGAGTTTTTTCAGTTGCTTCTTAAAGCATGCCAAGGACGTAGCGAGTCTTATACTGGTTTGTAACTAATTCCAGAGTCTTACTGCATGGAAAGTAATTCATTTACTTGGATTGGACAAAATAAATAAAGAAAAAAGTAAATTGATTATACGAATGTGTCGCATAGCACGTGGTGGCATAATCTCATCTACCGAAGAGTAGAAAATTAATTTGTCTGCAGGTTCAAAAATATTATACACGTGACTAATCAACCTGTGACCGCTTTCAATGCTTACAGGTTGCTATGAAGTGGTTTGGGAGAGTGGAGTAATGTGACTCAAAACAAATAATGTCTCAAAAGTGATTTGGTGGCTACGAAAAACGCAGCGACCTTTAAATAAAATTCATTAATTGAATTTCAAACAAAAAAAGTATTTTTTATAGCTTTATATTGATATACTCGTATATGATAGCTTTATATTATATTGATATGATTTCCTTCGCTTTCATTAATCAATGTATCCAAACCATCTCAAAATTATTTTTTTTAATTCTACTTTAAACACCCGTCTTGGCCAGTTTTTTTTTTTCTGATCATTGTTTACTCGTATATTATACTATATTGATATTATTTCTACCGTATTGATTTAGCTCATATCACTGTATGTTTTTTTTTCATTCTTCGCATTCATACATCAAGGTAGTCACAACACTGTTAACTATTAGCATTTTAGTGAAAGAAAATTTTAATTCAAGCGAAATACTAAACTCGATATCGCGTATCTTTAATTTCTTCAATTATCTTACAAAGCAGGTAGATTTTGGGTTGGATCTATATTGCATAGTAGCGTCCAATTAAAGCGTTACCTGTTACCTGCCTTAAGCCGGCTGCAGGTGGGAGAACACTTCACCAAACCGCGACCGGTCATTATATTTTGACGCGAATAGACTGGACCCGAGATAAAGGATGGAACAAATTTATATTGTGGTGGGTTGAGCACTAACAAAAGATTTTTTTAGGAAAATAAAATTGTTCATTTATTACTTAAAATAATAAATGGAAGATTTGTAAAACGCGGTTGAACTGTATCACCCAAAAAGTAGATTTATTTTTTTTTAATTAAAAAATACACTAATAAAATTTAAACATTCGCTTTGTGTGTTTAAATAAATTAAACACAAATTATTAATGCCGACAAGTCTTACAAATATCTTTGTTATTCCACTCAAATATGTTTTAAAGCTTTCGTAATTCTTTGTATATATTGTTAATAATATTAAATAACTTTAAACAATGACTTTGTAATTTTTTATTATTACTGCTTTTTGTATATCCATGTTAGTTTAAGACAGTGTTTTCCAAACTGTGAAACGCGCGCATCCTCGAGGAGGCGCGGACTAAAGCAAAAGGAGGCGTGGAAAGTTTAACAGAAATTTACTTTTCATAACAATTACAATGAAATCCAAATATCGATCCCGTTTAGTAGTAGAAAAAGAGCTAAGAGTAGCACTCTCCTCAATGACACCTACTCGTAGATTTGATAAACTTTGTGCTAATAAACCAGCACATCCATCGCATTAAAAACAAATAAATTTAAAAGTGAATATATATACTCGTACGTAGTAAAACCTTGTTATTATTCGGCAATAAAGTTTTAATTTTTTGTATTAATACATTTTTTTACGATTTAAAAATGTGTCTGTATTATTTCATATAATGAAGGAAAGGGGGCACGATAATATTGTTTTTAAAGGGGGGCGTAGTAACATAAAGTTTGGAAACCACTGGTTTAAGACACGTGTTGTATTTGTATTATATTTTTGTCAATAATTTTAAGTACTTGTATAACTTGTCATAAATCGTATAAATAAATAAGGTCTTTTGGGGTGTTGTATCGCGTGGTGATGATGGTGCCGAAGTTTCGTAAACATTACAGTTTTCATCTTCAGGGCTTGTTCGCAGTAAACTTCGCCATGACGAAGTTGACTATGAACGCTGGTGATAATAGGGATGGCGAACGATGGTGAAGTTGACTACGAACAAGCCCTGAATATGAAAACAGCAACGTATTCGAAACGTCGGCATCACAAGCCAAATCACGCGGTACAACACTCCGAAAGACCTTCTACAATTGTTATTCCAGTATTTAAATTAATCCCGACGACACGTGTTTGTACTTCTTATCTCGAAGTTCTTCTTCAGACGGAATGATCATACCGCCACTATCCTATCTGAAGAAAGCATCGAGATATGAGGTATAAATATTTGTCTCGAAGATTAATGTAATTAATCGATCTAACAAAGTGTTTTATCATAAAATATCCTAGTATGGAGTTACCACAAAGTTAAAACAAAAAAATCTTTGATAGGTAGATTAGAGTTTAATATTTTTATTAAAAAATATATTTCTATTAAAATATAGGTTCTATTCTTTTCATTAAAATATAAAGAAGGATACTACTAATGGTAATATAAATCGATTAAATAGTGAGATAATAGAATAGTGGGAAAATGTTAAACAATGGACTTTTAATAACATCTATAATAATGTTAATTTTTTCAAACGTATTTTTATATATCGAAACTTAATTTTCAAACTTCCTTGAGGAGAGTCTACTCTCTAAACGGTGCTTTATAAATTGTCTTTTTTTTTAATTGTATTATTGTTATCCAAGCGTAATCCCTTATAATCTTAATGTAGAGTTAGGAATCGGTTCTTTTGATTAAACGTGTGGTTTCTTCAATAAGATGATTCGCAAACTCTGAATTTCCATAACTTTTAAGGCAGTGTAGATGTTTCCTAATTCTTACACGATTTTCTCAGGAAATGTTTCCGATATATAAATCTGCATAATCTTTACAATTTATATATTTTTCAATCATTACATTTTCATGTTGTATGGTGTATAAATTTGAAATAAAATTATTCTTATTCGTTTTTTAGTTTAGTATACATTGTACCTTCAGAAAGCAAAGAATTAGATCGGAAAACTAGCTGGCTTATATCGTTAAGTGATCAAATACAGACAGACATTAAAAAAAGGTTGTTATATTTTTTTAAACGTAGCAGAAGTAAATTCAAGTCTAGCGCCTTAGACTTTGAAAGGAAAATCTTCCTCATAAATATGATAATGGTGTCTAGGGGTGGAGATACACTTCAGAACTTTACAATCTGTAAATATATGCTATTGTAGCTAAGACAAGTGAAGTTGTTATGTCATGGTGGTTGAGAATCTTCAATGCATTGATGTTTTGTGAATAAGGTTCTGCTCAATGATTCAACAGGGCGTAAAAGATACAGACTGATATTATGATGGATCGATGGGGTGGATGCGCCCTGGAAGTGACAAACTGGAGTCATACACACAAACGTGGAGTTGCTCCATCAAATAGCCATCACCGACGGTTGGGTTTTAGCGCTGAAATTTGAACTAAGATTAAAATCGCAATCATGATAATTGATAACAAATCTACTTTCCCTAAAAAATAATGGGTAACAAATCGACTTTCCACTAGGAATAATGGATAACAAATCCATTTGCTAGCAAAAATAATGGTTAACAAATTCACTTTCTAATAACAATAATGGATAACAAATCCATTTGCTAGCAAAAATAATGGTTAACAAATTCACTTTCTAATAACAATAATGGATAACAAATCCATTTTCCACCAAAAATAATGGTTAAAAAATTCACTTTCTAATAACAATAATGGATAACAAATCCATTTGCTAGCAAAAATAATGGTTAACAAATTCACTTTCTAATAACAATAATGGATAACAAATCCATTTTCCACCAAAAATAATGGTTAACAAATTCACTTTCCAATAACAATAATGGATAATAAATCCATTTTCCACCAAAAATAATGGTTAACAAATTCACTTTCTAATAACAATAATGGATAACAAATCCATTTTCCACCAAAAATAATGTTTGACAAATTCACTTTCCAATAACAATAATGGATAACAAATCCATTTTCCACCAAAAATAATGGTTAACAAATTCACTTTCTAATAACAATAATGGATAATAAATCCATTTTCCACCAAAAATAATGGTTAACAAATTCACTTTCCAGTAACAATAATGGATAACAAATCCATTTTCCACCAACAATAAATAATAGATAACGTTTTTTTTTCAGAAACGCTGCCAAATATGTTACATTAGATATTTATATTCAGGTTTCGAACCAAGAACCCTTTTTCATGTCGCTAGCGCTTTAACCGCACGATACATGCCCCTTTCAATACAAGCACCAATATCGGCATTGATATTTCTTAATTTTGGTTATATTCTTTTGTAATATTCCTAGCCTCTTCTGTGATTTTAATAATAAAAATAATATTCCATACAAACTCAATATTATACTTAAAATTCATTCTAAAGTGTTCTTCAATCCACATAAACAACAGTTTATTTTTCAAAATAAACTGTTGTTTATATTGATTTAAAGCTCAACTTTTTTAATTCGAGATAGTTCCTATCTTACTAATAAAAAAATCATACAAGGCAACGATTTTTATCTTGTGATAGAGGTGGCAAAACAATATTATTCCAGTATTTGATACTAAAAGATACGAGAAATTTTTCTTCGTTGTTTATATATTGGTGTTAACATAAGTTGGGTCCGTTTTTTTTTCAATTTAAAAATGAGCACCAAAAGTAAAACGGTAAATGTTATACGTCATTCGTAAGAAAATTTTCTGCTCAACAAGATATTGTGTTTGCTTTTACCTTACATATTTTATTTTATTTGATTACAAGCCATCAAAATGGAGTGTCAACTAGACGAAAGTGAGCATTTTCGACACCTCCTCCTGTTCGCGTTCAATCGAGAGAATAAAGCTGCCAAAGCTGCTCGCGATATTTGCGAAGTGTACGGTGAAGATGCTATGAATGAAAGGACACTTAATTAATTTCGAATTGAAAGGACATTTAACGTAATTTCGACCTGAAAGACATGGAGCGTTCCGGACGACCAGTGGACTTCGATGAGGACCCCGTGGACTTCGAGGAGGATTCGTGAAGATCCCCAAATAGCTTTAGTATCTCGATTGAACGCGAACAGGAGGTGTCGAAAATGCTCGCTTTCGTCTACTTGACACTCCATTTTGAAGGCTTGTAATCAAATAAAATAATATATTTAAGGTAAAAGCAAACACAATATCTTGTAGAGCAGAAAATTTTCTTTCGAATGACGTATAACATTTACCGTTTTACTTTTGGTGCTCATTTTTAAATTGAAAAAAAAACGGACGCAACTTATGTTAACACCTAATAAATACTTTTTATTAAATACTAACGAAGTAGTTCAATTAAAGCGAGAATAAGTAGTTCAAACAAATAGATGTGAATAACTAATTTCCCATCTCTAGAGCTAGAACATTATTCGATATTGTTATAAATATGTTTGGCTTGTAAAACTGAACTAGGAAACACTTCATAACATAATGAAAAAATTGATACTCAATAAAAATATTCAATATAAACTATGTATAATTTTTTTAAAGAATTAAATAATTGGTAACTTTTTTTGAATAGCCTCTACTGCCTGTGTTGAGTTGTTATCTCGTGTAAAAAAGCTTCCGAAGCCGAAGGCGCCTATAGAACCTGCTCCCTCAAACAGGGTTGTCATATTTCTGAACTGTTTATTATATTTCTGGTAAATTAAATAAATTTGACTGAAACAGTCGAAATTATTTTAAAAATATTGAATTCGTTATTGAGAAAGTATGTTGATAAATTTGTTAAAAAATCATAAAAAAAAATAATATATTGATTTATAATAATAAATCAACACTCAAGAATAATTCTCTTTATTTGTTCATATATCACAAAATGTCTTGACAAATTTATCGTGACCTGACTTTCAACTAAACATCTAAACAAGTGCTACTTAAGAAGTTTCATAAAAACGAATATGTAATATCAATTGATAATTATAAAAAATAATACTAATTAAGATAGCCTTTCGGGCACAAGCTTTATATGTTGTGAAAGTATATTCACGATTAAGAGGTGAATTCATAGAACTATCAAAAATAAAAAAATGTAACAATTTCAACAAATGACTTTATAGCAAGAACCATGGATATCTCACATCTATCATCTCACATTTTCCAGCGCCCCTCCAAATAAATCACATACTTTGGGGCAAGGTCTGACTACAAATCCACTTCCGAAAATTAATTAGAATTAAATATTTAATTAATATTTTTTAGAAAAATATTAAGGTATATCTATTTAAATAAAATCACATGGTAGAATCTGCAACATAGTGTTGAACACACGGAAATGTGTTGATTTGATTAATAAATATACTACGAGTATAACGTTAAAAAATATTAAAATGTAAGCATAAATATTTAACAAATTTAAAAAATAAACATTTTTACTAAAACACTTCATATTCACCACTGTATTGTATTCATCACAAAACAGTGGTGAATGCAAAATAAAAAAAGTATATAATTTATTTTATTAAAAATTTATAAATATGACCCCTAAAGTGAAATAAACGTTTTTTTTCAAAGACTAAAAAAAGTTATTTTCCATTCATTAAGAAAGCGATTGAAAGCAAAGTTCTTGAATTTTATTTCTAGTCATAAATTATATCGATCAGTCAATAGTCAAAAGTTCAATTAATTATTTAAATTAAATTCGGATCAATTGGTGCTAACCCTACTTAGTGGAATGGGTCATCCTCAAAGAAATAAGCGCCCAACATGAACTCGTCTTTTTCTTACCAGTTCCTTTAGTACGAGACAGAAAGAGATGCAGATAGCGTCTGTCTTGGAATGCGTTTTACAACATGGCGGCCGCGTACGGGAGACATCGGTCAGTAAAATAGTTTTGTCGTGATTGCGGATCGTGTTTGTCGCCGATTTTGTTAAAAACTCTCAACTTTGACAGAAGTTTCTGACGCGAATAAAGTTTAGAACAATTTGTAAACTATATCGGTTGATAAAATATTATATCACGTGTGTAAATCCTTCAATATTTATTTATGTTTCATACAGTTATAATTTGGTGCTATAACTTTTACAAGCCAACATAAAACCGGCCAAGTTTGTTGTGGAATGTAGCGTGTGGAGTTTGCCATGTTACTATTGTTGCTGGTTTGACTTCTTTCAATTTTTAATCAAATTATAAGAACAAATTAGATTAATTACGTTTATTCTAAATTTATCTTTACATAAAGTTACTTATCGAAACTTTCTGTTTAAGTTTTGCATGACGCACAAAAGTTTTAAATATTATTCCGCGTCATTTTGACAGGTTTTTAGAAGTGATATGACAGTTTTTGTACAATAATATTATTATTTTTTAGTGACGGTTTCTAGGATAGGTATGAATATTTTCAGATTAACTTAAGCGATTTTTTCATAATAAAATAAAAAAGGATACATATTTCTTTAGATTTGTCCACCTGCTGATATTTGTGATAAATTTCGACACTATATTATATTATAATTTGTTTGTTTAAGCAACTATTTTTCATAAGGGGACACCCTCAATAAACCAATTTACAATTTTTACATTCCAAATGCGCCATAACCGCCCGGTTTAAGAAAAATATTGATGAAAAATACTCAATGATTTTGTTCTTCATATTAAAAGTTCTATGATCATAAAAATAATTTAAAATAATACTCATATTACTTGTATCGCATTATTCTTTTTAATAAAATACCACCCCTCGAGCGCTATTTTAGAATTTATAAAAATTAGCTACCTCATAAATTTCAATACATAACATATTTGTGAGATGTACCTACTAAAGTTTGAAAGTGTGATATAAACCGGAACCTTTGATTTATTTTACCAGAATTACTCGATGATATTGAGAGAACAAAATCAATCGTTGGACGATATTTCATATTGGTTGAGTATAGCTAAAAGTCATTGCTAGCAGTGTTGACTGCAGTAATTTTTTTTTCAAATGTTTGTGAAGTTTCTTTCAACAAATATTTATTGTTTTCACATGAGCCCAACATAAAACATATAAATATACTCATAGTTTCTTATCATTTGTCAGTAAATCCTGAAAGTTAATTATTTACTTTGCTTATATTTTTTTTAATAAAACACTTGCTGTAAAACTGCATACTTAGTTGTTTGCTTTACTTTTATTAATTGTTTACAATAAAAAAAATATTTAAGAGTCAATTGCACAATTGTAATTTTAACTCATGATACTTGGTTATTTTCGAGATTACATCAATGAATGGCATTGCCTTATGTCATAAGGATTCACATAGTATAAATCAAGTACAGTGAATATTGCAAAGATTGTTTGGCATATTTAAATTTATAAAACAAATGTTTACTTATTAATCCTTAGATGGATAAATATATTAATTTTTACGTAAATCATTTTAAGCTATGAAAATGTGACCGTGAAGTCTAGAGCGGTGAGAAACAAAAAATTAACAACGAGGGTGCTCAAATCCGTAAAATTGAGTAGGGAGATTTTATCTCTTTTTTGTTCATATATTAGCGATATAGAAAGAAAACAGAGCTCTTTTTCAAGTATATGATACATTTGTATTCAAAATATAAATATTCTTGTATATAAACAGTGTTATTTTGTAACGCTGTTTTGTATTATAATATCACCCCAAGAACAAATTACTCTGGACTTATCCAGAGCCATCCATGTTAATGTTTTATTTTGCTTTCTGTTTTCATGTCATTATCTAAGCTTCACGATCTTTAATTGTCTGCATATAATATATTTTTTTAAAACTAATTTAATTTTCAACTATTAATCACTCACGTACGCAGTGTTCTTATCTCCGTATAGTTCTTATCTCATAACCCTCTTATTCTGTAGTATTTCTACAGCTCTAAAATACTCAGCCATGATGGTTGTAAATAATCGCTGAAAATATTAAATTTGTCCCTTTTTTAAAAGTATCCCGATTTGTATTTTTATCCCTACTCACGTTCTCAAAATGTAGTATGAAATAATTTATAGTATAGTACTCGTATATATACGCAGACTATTTTGATGTTCATGTGTAAATTTATTGATTATTGTAAATTTTCCATATAAAGCTTTATTTAGTACATATTTCCTTCATTTAAAATTTTATGGACAACCCACAATTCGAGAAAGTCTGTCATCTATCATTCCTGTGTGTATTCGAATGGCATATTTTAATGCATATTCTTGAAACACTATTTCTGGAGCATATCTGCACATAGATCCAACACCAAGATTTTCTAAAGAATCAATTTTTTTTATATCTGCAAACAAAACTTTGTATTCTGGTTCTAACGAATACTAACCAGAAGATTGGCTTTCCGTATCTATTGTAACGACTTGTTCTAGTTGGTAAGATGTTTGTCTTCCACCCAAGAGTTTTGGGTTCGATTCCCGATGGTATCAAAAAATAGTGTCCCAGTCTAGTTTAAAAAAAAATCTGGTAACAATACTTGCACGCGCTAGACGTGTGTGCTGTTACCTGTACTCTTGCTGTAATATTTCTAACGCGCTCGATAATGAAGTGTGAGTGACGTGTTTACTCCAGTGGTTCTTAACCCAAAACTTCGGCCATTGGAACTGAAAACAATATTATCTTCCGGCCACGCTTTTCAACATGTCCGCATCACGAATTCGGATATGTTGAGGGTACCATACGAATAAATAATTCCCACTCGGAGTTACGGGTTAAATTTCCGTTTAACTCAAGTTTTTTTTTAAATAATTCTAATTTGGTTTTGACTTAAGTCACCTTTAACATCTTTCCGGTTGGTTGTAAATAAACCCTCCAGGTTGTACTGCATACAACGAAAGTTTAGTGCAATACAAAACAATAACGAAAATGTTCAAATTAATGCCGTAAACTTTATATTGTAGTATCAATAACCTCTTATCGTTGTATTAGTATTGTCAATATTTTTATAATTTAATAATTTGATAAAATCAACTTTACACAATTTAATGTTTTGTGAAAAGATCGCTTGAAGTTAACTAAATTTAACGATTTTTTTTATCGTCTCGTCTAGTTCGACAATAGTTAATCGTTCGCTAATAAGTAGTTTTAGCAAGAATTTGACCGAACAGGTTTAGTGGTTAGACATAACAGAGCTCGCGCCTGATTCACCGAAGCCCCACCCCACCCCCGAGCGCAACTTGCCCTGCGCCGAGCAGAAGACTGCAGCTTGTTTTGCTTTATTTCTCCCGAAGAACTTGTTTTCCACTTCATCTGGTTCCCTGGACCGAGATTGCGATTCCACCGCGGACCGCGACATGAGGACGTGATCGCAGCTTATTCAGGTAACGTGATATTATTTACTCTGTTATATAAAACGAAAATATATATATTTTTTTTCAGGTTCTTGTTATTTTATTGTATGTATGAAAAAAATCTCCGTGGGGTAGTTGGTAAGACACTTAACTTCCACTTCGATTCCTGATGATACCCAAAAAACGGGTTTTAGTCTTGTAATAGAGTTCCCTCTGTCCAGCTTACAACCATATACTGGTATCTTGCTGTGAGTTGACATTCTGTGACATAATGACATTCTTGGTAGAACTAATAGTTAATTATAAAAGGTGACAGGCTCTAGAAAATCTATCCATTATCTTCTGTAGGTTCAATTATACGTCACAAAAACAGCATCGTCCACAAACCACCCTCACAAGAACTTTTCGCTCGAAGGAGCCCACCATCGGTTCAAGATGCAAGAATACACCCTCATCTGAATCTTTCTAGACTAAATGAAGAAGTACAGAACAGCATTGTTGTATTTTCACGTGCGGTAGTGTTTGTCGTTACTGGACCTCATAGTCGAGGATCCTACGTCATATCAGCTGGAAAGCGATGCTGTGCCGGGGAGTTTTTTTTAAGTGAATGAGCCATTATACACCAGCAAACTCACCAGCCACACTACTGAATCCGATGGCACATCGACGTTAGACAATCGGAGTACATCGGCATGTTTTTTTGTGTCATTCGAGGAGAGTAGCAAAGTGCGGGGTTCGAACTGGCGACCTTCGGTAGAGTTATTTACCAACACGTTCAATGACGAGTGCGGGTTCCGCGCCTACTCTATTGGCTCTAAATCCGAAGACTTGATATTGAGGCCGATGACAATATTCTCTCGGCCACATTCTTCGATATGTCTGAATCACCAATTCGGATATGTTGATGGATACCATACGAAAGTATAATATGTATGTTATGTACGTACATATGCAAAAAGGACTTAAACCGTAACATTTTTTTTGGTTTATTTGAGATATCGAAAGACCATAAAATAAATTCCGTATTTGCAAAATATGAAGCCCGCTTAATGAGTAACTTTGGTTTAATGAGTATTATTTGTACTTCGATGTCTTCCAACAAGGGAAATGTAAACTCGTTAATTCATTTGTTGTGTCACGTCTGGATTATTATAACTATTTATACTGTTTTGTCTGATTCACAAATTTCTAAACTCCAGTCTGTTTTCAACGCAGTTGCAAGACTGATGTATGGTAGATATAAATATTTCCATATTGGTCCGCTTCTAAAAAGTCTACACTGATTTAAGTATCGCGAATGGATTGATTTCAAACTTTCTATCTTTGTATTCAAGTCCCTTAATGGGATGTCTCCATTGTACCTTTTGAATATGTGTCTAAGGGATGTTCTTTTGGGGAGAAGTAGAAATTTAAGGTTGATTTCTTCTTCATCTAATAAATTCGTTTCAAATGAATTCTATACAACGGGATATTATAATAGAGCTTTTGCCGTTGCTCGTCCTGTGGCGTGGAATGGTCTACTTCCTAGTGTCAGAAATGAGTGTCGTGTGCAGCTTTAGGAAGCACTTAAATATAATCTTTTTTGGGAGATCTTATCAAAATGTATGAGTGGGTTCGAATCCTGACGTAGGACGCCCTTAAACGGCGCTATATAAATTATCCTTTTATTATTATTAAATTACATCTTTATTGTTTTTTGTTTCATATCAATCCAAAACAAGTAGGGAGAGTTTTCTTCAATTACCTCAAAATAGGTAAATGTGGGTTGGGTCCTTTTGGCATATTAACGTTCGTATATATTTTGGTTGATTTGTTAAGAGTGTGGTAAATTCCGTGCCGATGTGGTGGAATATTCGTTCTCCACCTGGAAATTACGTTTTTTATTCCCGACGGTGAATAAGCATTCTATATTTTTTATCACAATCCGTTTGGGTGGACGAAATTGCCAAAACTGCATTATAGTTACAGTTTTATTGCCCACAATAAAAATGCAATGCTATAATGCAGTATTTGTCAACCTGAGGAGGCGGCGTGGTTGTGAAAAAACAATTCAAAAGTTTTTTTTAAATTTCTTATTTTGATTGGCATTACAAAAGTAAAAATTATACGGGGTTTATGTGTTAATTTTAATCGGTTGACTTTACTAATTTATAACGTTTTATTCCGGTATGAAAAAATATAATTGATTAATTCTTGAGTATTTTT
Organism: Odontocerum albicorne; assembly: GCA_949825065.1. Lineage (NCBI taxonomy): Eukaryota > Metazoa > Arthropoda > Insecta > Trichoptera > Odontoceridae > Odontocerum > Odontocerum albicorne. The sequence continues at coordinate 10,855,843 of OX463852.1, read as the reverse complement.
TCGTTTACAGAAATATATTTTCAGCTATTAAACGTGTCAAGTTATTATTTCCACTTAACATATTTCGACCAAACATATAAGGTTTTTAAGCTGTTCTTTTCAGATGTTAACTATTTGAGAAATTCCAAGATTATTTCAAGAGGTTTTCTTTAAAATATTTTATTGGACAATGAATTCAATTCCCAATCTGGCAGGTTTATTGGAGCAATCTCTTGCAATTACTGGACACTCGGGCGCTTTTATTGTCCGCAATCTCTTTCAATCGGCCGGACTACAGATTTATGACTAAAGCTGCCCACAAAAATAATATATATAAGGATTTCAAAACTGGCATTTGGGATTGGAATTTGGTACTGTGATTTGGCTACTTAAGACAAATATTATATTTGCCTTAAGTAGCTGATTTAATTTAATTGTAAGTGTTTCTGCTCAATTTCCCTGTCATTGGTTAACTTTATTTGCTTACTGTCATTAAATTTCTCTGAAAAAAGGATTTATATTTGATTTGATGTTTCTGTGTAAGGTTGTTCGTAATATCGTTTAATGACCCCGTTATATTGGTTCAAATTGGTTTTCACACTCCTGCTACTAACGCGGAAGCTTTTAGAATTCAAACGTGTCAATAACAATTTGCCAAGATAAGTTTTGTATGGTTGATTGAATTTTATAAATTGTTTTTGATTTTTTTATTTGTTACTGTTATTTGTAAAGGACACTATGTGTCGTTTATTTTGTTAATAAATAAATAAAAGCCGGTTAGTTAAGATTTTTTATAAATAATGTAATAAAAAATGTAACATACTTACTTTTAAACGGATCAGACACATTTGTAATCAGTTCATGTCCACTGCTAAACGGATCGGACACACTTGCAATCAGTGTATGTCCACTGTTAAAATTATTGGACACACTTGCAATCAGTTCATGACCACTGCTAAACGAATCGGACACACTTGCAATCAGTTTATGTCCACTGTTAAAGTTATTGGACACACTTGCAATCAGTTCATGTCCACTGCTAAACGGATCGGACACACTTGCAATCAGTGTATGTCCACTGTAAAATTATTGGACACAATTGCAATCAGTTCATGTCCACTGCTAAACGGATCGGACACACTTGCAATCAGTGTATGTCCACTGTTAAAATTATTGGACACACTTGCAATCAGTGTATGTCCACTGTTAAAATTATTGGACACACTTGCAATCAGTTCATGTCCACTGCTAAACGGATCGGACACACTTGCAATCAGTGTATGTCCACTGTTAAAATTATTGGACACAATTGTAATCAAGTTCATGTCCACTGCTAAAATTATTGTACATACTTGCAATCAGTTCATGCCCACTGCTAAAATAATTGGACGTACTTGCAATCAGTTCATGTCCACTGCTAAAATGATTGGACACCGTTGCAATCAGTTCATGTCCACTGCTAAAATGATTGGACACCGTTGCAATCAGTTCATGTCCACTGCTAAAATGAATCACATTTTTACTGTAATTAAAATCTGGATGAACATATGTCGTCAACGACACTTTTTATCAAAAATAAGAAGAATGACATCTTCGATAGTTATTTTAATAACAATTTTTTCTCTGCGATTTAAAAAGTAACGTCGTGTTTTTCGAATAATTCGTGTCGCATTTTATAAAAATAATAAGTAGTCAAATTTAATGAAAACTGTCATCCCTGAAAATCGTGTTCATTAAAAATTATGATTGTCAATTGCTTATTGACACAATTATACACTGAGGGCACGTCGATACAGATAATGCTAACGTGTTCACGCGTGTTTATTTATCCGTCATACGTTGTACTGCACACAGAATAAAAGTAAATGTTAAATGTAAACGAACGCTAATCAAGTAGCACTGTGTGAAGCCACGGCTTTATTCTTGCCTTGTCTTTTTATACAGAAACGGTAGCAAGGGTAAATAGGAATTATAAGTCGAATACGATTTGGACTTTGTTCCCCTGTTCATCTGGGCTGACTCCATATTAGGGATTCTTAGTTGTGTGAGTGCTGCCAGGAGTTGTTCTCTAAATACTTTGCCTTTGACCTTAACCCATTAGGTACCAATTTTTTTAAAGACTTTCACCAGTTTTAAGTGGAAGTTTAGACTTTATAAAGAATTTAAAAAATAATTTTAAAAAAATATTACGAAAGGAATTTTTTTTTTAAATCTCTGGTTTAACGCGACGCGACCACTCGATCCGGCGTTATTCTCACAACTGACGACTAGTAATGAGTAATCACAATTAAGTAGATAGACGATGTCTTCTTCTTCTCCCTGGCTCCATCCCAACTCACTGTCTGCGAAGACTGTTGGGGTCAGCTCTCCTCGTCCTCAGGTTATATGCTCTTCGGTCCCGGACTACGTCCCCCAGGCCGTGCCTCTGCACCAGGCTATCTTTTTGCACCACCCATGAATTATTTGGTCTTCCTCTGGTTGTTATTCGAGGAACATCCATGGAGATTGCCTGGTTCTCAATGTGATCGGGTGCTCTGCGTCCAACGTGCCCATACCATCTCAATCGCCTCTCTTCCATCTTACTGTTGATGTATGTAACACCTAGCCTTCCACGGATGCGTGAACTTTTTATTTTGTCTCTTAGGGACCATCTTAGCATGCGCATTTCAGCAGTTTCTAGTTGCCTGGAGTAAGAGTTATACATCGTCCAGCATTCGGAGCCATAGAGGAGTGCGGGTCTGACAATCGTTTGGTATACTTTTCCTTTTAACTTGACTGGCATTTTCGGATCACATAGAACTCCCGTCATTGATCTAAATTTCATCCATCCCACACTAATTATAGGTGTTACATCTGCTGCACATCCTCCATCGCTATGTATGAGTGACCCAAGATACTTAAAGGAGTCACAATTTTGTAATGTTTCTCCATGCATTTGCATTACGGGAGTGACAGCATTTGTGTTCTCGAATGGTAGGTACAGATACTCTGTTTTCTTTCTGCTCAGTCTCAATCCATTGTCCTCCAAGATTCTTCTCCACCTTTCCAGACTATTTTGCAGGTCTTCGTGTTTTTCACTTATTAATACGATATCGTCTGCAAATAGTAGGATCTTTAGAAGACTGTTCATTTCCTGGTTAGTTAAATAGTCCATGACTAAGATGAACAGTAGCGGACTGAGTACCGATCCTCGATGTACCCCCACCTTTATAGGAAATTCTGGTGAAGTTCCCGAAGTGCACCTCACTTGCGTTTTCAAGTAGATAGAGGATGTCAAGCCGCAAATATTGATGTACAACACTACATACTTTTAATACAATTATAATAAAATATTCAATAAAAAGTCGAGTTCGGTACCAATGTCCCAAATGGGAACATTGGTACCGAATCGGTTAAAGAAAGAAACAAAAATATTCCTCCCCACAAATATTCCATACCTGTTGTGCCTCAATAAAACTTTCATACATCGTAGCATCATTCGTTTTATTAACCAAAATAATATTAACTTTTAATAAAATATATGTATACAATATACATATCAATGGTCGCCATTTAAATAAAAATTATTAGCTCGCTTACTACACATTTAATTATCATCTTATTGTAAATATTTTTAGGTGTAAACTTTGTAATTTAGTTGTAAAATACTTTCACTCCAAAGTATCACCAAAAACAGTAGTCTCGGGTCGAGATCCTTTAATTTATTCAAAATATTAACTACGGGCGCGGAAACTAAGTGCGCCGATATATCCCATGTGAATAAAACTAACGAGATCCTGTAAAGTGGACATCACTTGACACTGGCGTATACTCCTTCATATAGGAGTCCAGGGATATTATTCAAGAAGAAGAAGCGAAGGTAGCAAGGGTATGATTTCAATAAAAAAATGCCAAAAATTAGAAAAAAGGTTTTTTTCTCTCATTGATTTAACATTGCAGTTCTTGTTGCGTAATCCTATACATTTTTTTCACAACGTTTTCATTTATAAATCTTTGAAAAGGTTCATCTCATATGAGTCGTCATACACTTGGTACAGACTAGTTTACCGATGTTTCTCATTTGACGTGACCAATTAAGGATCGGTTACGGACGGTGTCATTAGAGGACGATTGGGGAGTTGTTAATTATAGCAGAGAGATAGCCACTAACACCCACCCAGTTTCTCACATTTCCTACCACAACTTCACATAATATATCTTCATTGACATTTATCTCCATTTGCCATTGGTCACCCGACCGAGTTATTTATCTCTATTTCTTGATATTGTAGCTTATATTTAGCGACTGATTTAATTCACGCAGAATTTATTGTCTATAGTTTTTTTTAATTGGTATCTTACAGTAGTCTTCAAGTGAATATATTTAATGCATATATTTATCGAAAAGGAGCTAAATAACATTTATTTAAAGATTTTTTTTCACGCCGTCTTCTATTGTTCATGCTGCAAGATAATAATTAAAGGACAACTTATATAGCGCCGTTTAGAGATCAAAATTTCTTCAAGGGCTAGATCGCCCTCCGTGTGGGTAAAAAATAAGACTTCTTTTTTTGTGAAAACAAGTGGATAGACGTCAACTCTCTGATTTGGTTGTGAATGGTATGTTGTATGTAGAGATTTTTTTTTTCAATTTAGAGAACAATTTTATACAGCGCCGTTTATTATGCAAAATCTCTTCAAGGGCGCTCTAACTCAGGATTTGAACTCACTATTATTGACAAATCAAAATAAATATAATCATATACACACATAAGTTGAGTGTAATGATAGGAAGGTAGTGGCTGCGGTCATTAGATTGGTGCTTCCTCGCATCTGCATACGTTTATAAAAATATATTAGGTAAGAAAACCGCAGATAACTTACGAAGGGAAGAAGAAATACACACAACAAACCTTTGTACGTCTTCCGATATGTGATAGTAACACATTCGGCTTTAGGTTTAGTGTAGTGTTTATATGTATTGTATAGTGTGTAGACTCTGAAATCAGGTACCTACCAACCAATATAAGACTCACACCATCGTTGTATCGTATTACATTTTCGTTGTACTCGTATATACTCGTAGTACACCTGGCAGGCCTATTGTCATCTGATAATGTCTTCAACAAAGCAAAAATATGCTAAAAATGGCATAAGAGACACACATAAGTTGAATGTAAGGATAGACAAGAATTGGCTGCGGTCATTAAATTAGGTACATCCCCTCATCTACATAATACGTTCATAAAACATATAATCTGGGTTCCGACGGGAATCAAACCCGTAATTGCGGGCTAAACGGACGTTTTTTCCAATTAGGCCACGGAGAATGTCATTTGATGTGTTTAAAAAGCAGAATTAAGTTTTTTTAGTTATAGAGAAATAAATATATTTTGTCCAAAGTGATTAGTTGGCTTTATGGAAAGTATTATGATATAAGTTTTTTATTTTATTTAACTGTAAAATTGAATGCATGGATGCAGAAAATACAAACCACAAAACTGTTAAACTTTTTTAAATTCTTTTCTGATCGGTTCAACTCTTTCCTCGTGGCACTATGTCCACCAGGTTATACTAAACTTTATTTAATATATCCACCAGGTTGTACTGTATTTAATATATCCACCAGGTTGTGCTGTATTTAATATATCCACCAGGTTGTACTGTATTTAATATATCCACCAGGTTGTACTGTATTTAATATATCCACCAGGTTGTACTGAATTTAATATATCCACCACGTTGTACTGTATTTAATAAAAGTGCGATAAAATGCGATTTAATGAAATTGAAAATAATATGAAATATCAATGTATGAAATAATGGAAGTGAAATTTTGACGTGACAGAACAAAGATAAAAGTGAAATTAATACTGTGAAGATGCGTGCACTAAGGAAATTTGTGGTGTCAATGTAAACTATAATATGGAATGACGACATTAGAAATGGAAACATGTTTTAAATAAGATGAAGAAAGGAACGTTAAGATAGTTTGGACATGTGAAAAGAATGAATGAAGGAAAACATGACTATACAAGTGTATAAGTCAGAATAGGAAAGTATCCGTGGAAGAGGTAGACTGAAAAAATATGATGAATGAAGTGAATATTTTGAAAGAATGTATGGATAATATATGATTGTGCATGGCGAGATGTATAAATGTGGAGGAGGTTAAAGTTGTGTGTTTGGGTAGAAAAGTATGGAGATTTGTTTCTTGCCTCGCAAGAGATACGACGTGAGGATGTGTATGTATGTGTGTAACTCATATTGCGGAGATGCATGCATTCTCATTCTCTCTGGTTGCTAGATAATATGTTAGGTTCAGGGGACCCGCTGGCCGGTGCACGTGAGCACTGGCTGCACCATGTCCCCGGTGGCGGTGGCACCTGCAGGTGCACCACACCAGCCACGCACTATTTCGGGACGTTTGCAGGGACGAAACAGAAGTCTTTACCACAATTTCTTTATTATTATATTTTTATTTTAGACTTTCAAATTATATAAGATTCCCTTCATTATACTAGAACGAATTATTTTTCTCAAGTTCTACTACAATATTATTGATCGAGGTTATTAATTTTTTTTATACAATTTGTCATGGATTAAAACAGTTTAATGTATCCAAAGTGAGCTGATAAGTTGGAAAAAAATGATGTATAACAAAAAGCCCACCAGATATATACCGTGTCAATAAAAAAAAATTAAATAAATAAGATTTGTACACATGCAAAACTACAGCTCATTGTGTTATTTTTTTTGTTAGAAGAAAGAAATTTGATAACCGCGCAATGGGTAAAGTTCAGCTGTAACGTCGTCGCCTGAACATGCGATGGGCGTGGTATCTGTCTATACACTTACTAACTAGTTCAAGCTGGAAACTTTTGTACCTTACTATGTTAGTAAATGTGAATTTGCTGGTTTTTTGTTTAAACATAATTGGAAGTAATTTGAAAAAAAGTGATCTTTTGACTTTTTAATCTTGTTTGCTTTTTTCGCTAATGAAGATAGTATTTAAGTTTTCGTTTTTTTTGTTATGCGCTGAATGCATCCCTGGATGCACGCTGCATTCCGGACCCGGCCCGAATTCTCTCCCACTTCCGACTCGGCAGGCGCTAGGACGACGGGTTGCCCGTCTGCCCGTCATATAAACAGATATTATAGCGTAATAATACAGGAAACTTTGAAAACCCAATAACTTATGTATTAGCGACGCCAAGCGGGGAGGAATGACTTTTATTTTTTATTCAAAATACTTTATTTATGGTCTAAAATCTGTATTGGGGTTAGTCTTATTTTATTATTATCACCCTTTCCGTCTGAAACACAGGGATGGCGTAAATGCCCAAGAGAATTTCAAAGACAATGGCTGCTCTATGTGAACACTGACAAAAAAAAAACAGTAAACATATTGCAATCAAAATATTATTCACCAATTATAATAAATACCACTTTATAATAATTCTTAATTAGCATCCAAATATTTCATTACAAAATTTATACGAAATGTCAAATTATTTGCCATCGCTTAGACTTTTTATTTTATTTAATAAAGTAATGTATATATAAATATATAAATTTTTGTATATATAAATATATAAAGACTATAAATATATAAATTTTTATCTTAAGAACTAATCTAATTTATATAACTATGAACTATTTTTTATCACATATGTTACTCCAAGCGCTTAATTATGTAAGGCGGCGAAATCTCCAATAGAGCAATAAATAAAAATATCTCCTAAAAATGCTTAAAAGTAATTCAGCACACCGCGTTTCTGCATGGAATTCCATATATGGCAGTTTTATTTTCTGAATTATACAAAATGTACAGTACCCGGCGGTAAGTAATACACATCGGGCTTAAGAAAGAGATTGTAGATACCGGACTGTTAGTGCATCGTGCGACAGAAACGATTACTATCGTGCGACAGAAACGTTCTACAAAGCCGAAGTTAGCCGATTATGGTTGACAGTCTCGTTCTTAAGCCCGATGTGTATTACTTACCGCCGGGTACTGTACAACATTTATTTATTATTTATTTTCCGTGTATTCCCTCATCAAAACTGATAACAATGTCAATGTCAAAAAACGAAAAAAAGAAAACGCAGTAAAAATTCACAAGTTGATGTTCATTTTGTGAAAATATCTTTTAAAATGTTTACATGACCGACTCAAAACAGGTTGTTTCCTAACGATTTGGACAGTGGCCATTCATTAGTTGTAATTTATGAATAAAGGATTTTTTTTCGTCAACGATACCTTACGAAATTATTTAAAAAAGTTTATATTTTATTTATAATATTTACAAAATAAACTTAAAACAAAAAAAATAGAAATAAAAAAAACAAATTTATAACAATTCAACCAAAACAAATAAAAATACATCAACACAGCAAAACATTTAAAATTATATAATACATAAATAAGTAAGTAGTAAAAAAATAAATAAATAACAATATTCACAGTTGTAAGGAGTTCTTAGGGCTCTGGAAAGGTTTAGCACCACTGCCCTATATCACTATCGCATCGTTTCCCGTAATATTCGACGACAGCTCTATGCTCCCGGCTAGCACCTAACTCTTTTCAGAGCTTAATTGCCGTGAAGAATGGTGGACACTTCCTTACAAAGTTCTAAATATTAACTTTCTGTAAGATACTGTTAACGTGTCGAGGAATTTATTTTTTGTTTACTTGGTCCGCGTGTAGATGGTTCATTGGTGGATGTGTACAAATTACTTATAATATATCTTTCAATTTGCGAAAAAAAATTTAGCAAATATTTCTACCAGCTTTAGGCTGGATAGATAATGTGACGTGTTTTTGTATCTCTTTTGTATTTTGACAAAATTTAAAATATGTCTACAGAAATCAGTTTTTTCTTTACCTAAAAGCTGTTATAGATGCAGTTTTTATACCTACTACCATCACGGAAGCGTATCAATTATGGAGAACCTCGTCGTCTCGTAGTCGAGGATCCCCTCGCCATTCTAACGCCAGTTTGCCGTGCCGTGCCAAGCTGTGCCGTGGAGTTTTTTCATATTTTTCCCTTTTCTCATTTTTAAGTGAGTAAGCCGTTGCACACCAGCAAACTCACCGGCCACACCGCTATATTGTATCCGATGGCACACCTTAATTAAGACGATCGGATCACACCGGCATGTTTATTCCATTTTTTAAAAGAATATCTATAACCGAAATCATAGGTGGTATCTTTATGATTTCGGTTGCCTGTGTCATTTGAGGGGAGCATAGGGAATGTTATTCTTATTTTATAAACATGACTTTATTTAAAACTTGGATAGCTGTGATGTTGCTTTGAATTACAGTACCCGGCGGTAAGTAATACACATCGGGCTCTTTCTTAAGCCCAATGTGTATTATTTGCCGCCGGGTACGTACTAGTGTGTAGAATCTACAATTATGATTAATCAATTAATTCTACACTGTAGATTCAGTAAAAAGCAAAACTTACGTGTGATATAATTCGATGTAAATGCAAGTTTGACAAACTGACAAACAATTTTATGACTCCAGCAGGGAGACTTCGTGATTGTATTGTAAAACAATCACGAAGCAAAAAAAACTAAGTATGCAGTTTCATTATATATGACATATAAAACGAAACTGCATACTTAGTTTTTTTTTTTTTGTACTTAGTGCCTATTTTAATTCAACCATTCATTTGTAGAATTCTCTGCAATACCCATTATGAATAACGCATGAATGACAATTCCATCTTATTCATTCTTATTATATTAAGTCATAGTTAAAAAAGATGAACGTATACGAAGTTTTTATCTGAAATGTTAAGGTTTTTAGTATATTTTAACAAACGTGGCCTGCTTTAATAAAAACAATAATAAAATGACAAATTGTATAGAGCCGTTTAGAGTGCAAACTCTCCTTAATGGCGTTTTAATTCGGGATTCAAATTATTTTTGATATATTAAAAATATCACAATAAAAAACAAATTGAGCAAGGATAAGAAGCTGGTGGTTGTGTTGTGGCGATTAGGTCTCAGTGCCTACCCTCTAAAAATTGCATGCGTTACGGAAAATTCTACTTGGTAAGTTTTCTGCGGTTTTCTTACCAAATATATTTATCACAAAGTACGTAGGTGCGGGGAAGTATGAATACCTAATCTAATATCCGAAGCCACTACCTTCCTACCATTGAACTTTTTTTTTAAATATTTATGATCCGTCAACGGTAGTTGGCTCTAGTACCAAGGAAAGTTTGCTGTGTTAACGGCGCTATATAAATTGTCTTATTATTATTATTATTATTATGGCACAAAAAGAGAACTGTTATGCTCCACGATTCAACCTAAATTTAGTTTCTATTTTGTAAAAATATATAATTGGATAATTGTTAAGTTTATCGGAAGAAATTAGAATTGATGTTATCAATAGTCCCTTATTGCCTCGTATATAAACGCATATTCAGCGCCTGTCTTATCAAACTGCCCGGTCCAGAGTGTTTACTTGTCGTGTGTCAAACAAGGAGATGAATCGCATTTCCCCAACATTCTTGGCAACGATTTAGTACCATTTGTTGTTAATACGAATGGACAGTTAGATTAATAGGCCTTGTTGCTTGTATTGTTGCTACGTGACACTAAGTGGAATTGATGTCTTTTTGTTGATACCAGATAAAATATCTGTTGTCTTTTTTGTACAACTTTAATTGTGTTTAAAAACAAGTGTGAATTAGAAACAATTTTAGTTTTTTATACAAGAATACAAAAATAAATCTAACTTTTATATTTACATAGTAGTACTAACATATGGATGCGAAACATGGACGCTTTCTGTGCGAATGAAACAAAAGCTCCAGGCAACACATCGCAGCATGTAGAGGTGCATGCTAGGTTATACAAGGAAGAGACCGCAAACGCAATAAATGCATACGCGCCTAAACTAAAGTTGATGATGTTATAGAGGTCGCAAAAAGACTTAAGTGGAAGTGGACTGGGCATGTCGCCCGAACAACGAACCATCGTTGGACGTATAAAGTAATCCAGTGGTACCCAATAGGAAGAACTAGTTATGTAAGAACACCAAAGGCACGCTAGGTGGACGAGATACATAAGCAAGCAGCGATAACGTGGTACGAATGCGCAAAGGACAGGATTTTTTGGAAACAACTTGGATATGCCTATATCCTGCAGTGGACGAATGTAGGCTGATGATGATGATATGAAGAGAACCTTTTTATGGAAGAAGACTGATCATATAAGTCATGTTTTTTTTATGTATGTATCACGCGAATCTAATAATGTGAGATTCAATTACATGTATGTATCACGCGAATCTAATCCCGTACTCAATCATTCCAGACAGACAAAAAAGTTCATCCTGCAATGTTTAATTATTTAATAAATTTACGACACAATATTGTCTTTTACAAACAAATACACATAAAACAAGTTAATACAAAATTTAAACTTGAAGACACAAAAAGCAGTTGTATTTATTTCCAAAGTAATTGTTTATATTTATATGTAGAATGTTCATATTCTGTTTGGGTCACTTAAACATTCTTTTCACTAGCAAACATCAGATCTAGGGTTCGGCTGTTTTCTTTTAATCCTGTTCACTTGATTGATTCTTAAAAAATCTTCCATTTTAGCACCGTCGGATAAATTCGTATTTTCTGATGTAAAGTCACTATTATTTTCATCCCACTTAATACAGTTTTGATTATAACAGTTGATTATATTTGTGATTTTTTATGCGAGTTTGTTTAAAATGTACTATTTCTTTGAATGCGTTCAGAAAAATTAAATGATATTTTTAGTTTTTTTGGTAACTGTTTTACATCTGTGTGTTCCACACATAATCAATCACCGGCAATAGTTTATATTTACTGAACAATCCACTTCTGCTGAAAATAATTATTTTGAATTTACCGCTGATGTATATCAAACCGCTAGTGGTTTTGACTAGAGAAATTTCATTCGACTGAAGGGGTAATGGTAAGGAAATAGTTTTGATTTAAGTTATTGGTGAAATTGACCCTTATTAAACGCGATTAAGATTTTTCCGAACTTAAAATATTGTGTTGAAAGCGGTCCTTCTAAATTCGTCAGTCTATTCTCGTTCCTTTCACCGAAAATGCTCGTCAAGTTTTGAGATCATGGAAGAATATTTTTGTCGCCTGTTTTTATTATATTTACTATTTGTTTGTTGACATTTTTATATCCTCATAAAAACTTCCGAAACAGTTTGAAGTTTTAAAAATAATTTCGTTATTGTAACACAAGACCAAGACCTCTTATGACCAGTCCGGTTCTGTGATTTTAAGATTATATTCATAAGAATTTTTTTTTATCAAAATAGATACAAATCATAATTTTAATAAAGTTTAACATCATACATCACAAATGATATAAAACAATGAATTTAGAAACATTAGAGACACAAAATAAATTATGCAAAATGTTTCATACCTCTAATACATTTTCCTCAGCATTAATATTATCGAATTCTAAGAATTATTTTTGCAAAATATTTTTATTCATTAATTTAAATTGAAATGTTTCCGTAAATATACCACACACACACTTATGTTGTGGGTAGTCCGTAGTAAAATAATATGACTTCAGTTTGATATACGAGTATAAGCACTGATCTTGATCTAAACCAAGATCATTCCACCTGAAGAGAACCTCGGGATAGGACGTAGAAACGTTGTGGGTGGTTCATAGTAAAGTAATATGACTTCAGTCTAATATACGAGTATAAACACTGCTCCATGATCATTCCACCTGAAGAGAACCTAGGGATAGGAGGTGGAAACATTGTGGGTGGTTCATAGTAAAGTTATACGACTCCGGTGTGATCTACAAGTATAAACACTGCTCCATGATCATTCCACCTGAAGAGAACCTAGGGATAGGAGGTGGAAACATTGTGGGTGGTTCATAGTAAAGTTATACGACTCCGGTGTGATCTACAAGTATAAGCACTGCTCCATGATCATTCCACCTGAAGAGCACCTAGGGATAAGAGGTGGAAACATTGTGGTTAGTTCATAGTAAAGTAATGTGACTCCAGTCTGATATAAGAGTATAGACACTGCTCCACGATCATTCCACCTGAAGAGCACCTCGGGATAGGAGGTGGAAACATTGTGGGTGGTTCATAGTAAAGTAATATGACTTTAGTCTGATATAAGATTATAGGCACTGCTCCATGATCATTCCACCTGAAGAGAACCTAGGGATAAGAGGTGGAAACATTGTGGGTGGTTCATAGTAAAGTAATATGACTCCAGTTTGATATAAGAGTATATGCACTGCTCCATGATCATTCCACCTGAAGAGAATCTCGGGATAGGAGGTGGAAACATTGTGGGTGGTTCAAAGTAAAGTATTATTACTCCAGTCTGATATAAGAGTACAAGCACTGCTCCATGATCATTCCACCTGAAGAGAACCTCGGGATAGGAGGTAGAAACACGTGTATCAGGAATAATATTATATAATTAGTGGAATAACAAAGTCATTTATTTTTCAATATTCAGAAATATTTCTTTTGAGTTTTTCTTCTTTCATATTTTACAGAGATATTCAGTTATCTCCTCTCTACTGACACTGTCTATGGATACGAATTAAATTCCCTTACAGTGCGATCTTGTACTCTCGTAAGAAATTTGTATTTTCTCATACTTGGGTGAAAGAGCTGTCCCTTGGGGGATGCCCATCCTTTACTGGTGTCACGATATCGAGTGTGAAAAGGATATTGGTGGCACTGACGAAGGTCAGATACCATTGATAGAGATGACATTTAAATATAAAAACGGGTTTATTTATTCTTTGGTCATACAGAAGGCCTTAAAAGAAGTAGGAAGTCACAAAAATTTTATGAAAATTATCCCTAGTCGTCACAAAGTCTGAGTAGCCAATCGGGTTGAAGATAGTTCGATGAAAACTGAATTTCTTTGATATGTTCATTTTATCGTTTTTGATATTTGTTTGTATTTGTCTATGTACCTTGGGTATCACAAAAAAAAACTTTTTATTGTATAATATTATAAATAATTACACCGTTGCCTTTAAAATCCCGAAAACCTGACTATAAGAGCATGCTAAAATAATATGGTTCATAAGATATTTTTATATCGAATAAGTAATTCAAACATATGACTACCTACGTGGTCTAGTTGGTAAGATCTGTCTCCGATATGTACGGATTCGATTTCCGTTGGTTTACAGTTTTTAAAAAGGGATCGTGTCTGGTTTTCACTTGATGCCTCGTTAAAATCATTCTGGTAAGTTGGAGGAGATTGTTACATGGTAATATGGTAAATGCGCCAGATTGTACTGTATACGAGTACAACTAAAGTGTGACACAATACAATGCAACATTTACGAGTACTAAATAATATTGCGAGGAAGTCATATTTGTCGTCTACAAAAATGCATGTCTTGCGTAGAATATTTGGTATTACAATACAATGTTTGCTAGAGTAAGAAATGATGGAATAAAAATAACTGTTTGTTGGATATGAATGTAATAAGTATAATTATAAAGTAAGGAATCTTAAGATGGTTTGGTTTAATTAAATTTTTTCATGACAACCGACTCATAGTATGCACACACCAAATTAAACCAGAGTCCTAGTGTTCTAAAGAGAAAGATATCTGCTAAATAAATCTGTACGCTGCACCTGTCTCTATAAAGTTAATGTCGACTTCCTCAAATGTAGGTCACACGTTGTCCTGTACCAGTACGCTTTCGGATTGTTTTAGGTCATCTTAGAAAACTTCCAACACGTAACCAATCCACTTGTTCGTCTTGGCAAATTTGTCTCCCGGCCAACTCCTCTTGACACAACTGATTTATAATTAGAAAACATTCCGTCGTTTTTTGTACGACAGGAAATAAATAAGAATCTCGTGAAATATCGTATTTCTAATGTCACTGAATGTTAAATTCCACTCTAGTGACATTTGTACTAAGTCCCCAGGTATTTGGCCGCTCGGCCAGCTTGTAAAAGCTTCGGATTGGCCAATAATATATTGGCTTTGGTTATTTGATAAATTGTAACTGTTTTTACTGTGGGAATGTTAAAATCTCATTTATGGAAAGAATTTTGTACCGCTATTGGCTAATCGTGCAAAAAAGAATAATGCTTTGAATTATTCGTGAAGTAATAGCATCATCATCATCATTGTCAACCTGGATCGATCCACTGCTGGATGAAGGTTTCTCCAAGTCGACTCTAAATAATTTGTTTTTTTTTGTTCGTTGGTGCCATGTGATGCTGCCATGCTTCCTGATTTCATCCATCTAACATATCTTTGGTCTTTTTCTGGGCCTCTTTATGTCTCTAAGGGTACCATTGGATTATTTCAGATGCCCACCGGAAATCTGACATTCTAGCTACGTGTCCTGCCCATTGTTACTTCATGTTCTTTCACATCTTTATTACGTTTTTTATCTTTGTTTTTTTTTTGCAAATCCAGGAATTTCGTTTACGGTATCTTTTAGTATATCCCAACATACTTCTCTCCATACTATTTTGTGCGATCTGAAACTTTTGTGTGTTCTTTACTATGAGCGTCCAGGATTCACAGCCATACATAAATTCTGGAAGAATGCACTGGTTGTAGACCTTTCGCTTCAAATATATTTGGAGATTACTTTTGAAGTCGTTCAAACGTCCAAATGAGCGCCATGCTGTTTTGTCCTTCGTGCTATTTCCTCCGACATGCCACATATGATACAAAGGAAATAAGTTGGCCCAAATACACATATTCCTGGAAAAGTTCTAGCGGCTTTCCATCTACAATTATTGGTTTTGGGGTAGCAAAGCTGTTCATCATGTACCTATTTGGGTTTCGATATCTTCATTTTTAAACCAACTTCTTTACTGACATCTGCCAATTCCTGCAGTTGGTGCTGAAGATCATGTGGGTTTTGTGAGAATATAACAATATCGTCTGCAAATCTCAAATGGTTTACGCATTTCCCGCCAATCACCAAGCCTTTGTTGTCCCATTCCAGTTTACTAAAGACATATTCAAATGTAATTGTGAATACTTTTGGGGGAAATAGTATGTCCTTGACGAACTCCCTTACAAATTTGAAAGGTTTCAGAAGATTTGTGGAGATGAATTTTTGCTGTTAGATCCTTATAGCCAAGTTCTTAATTCTCAATTAGTGTATAGTTAAATATTTTAATGTATTTTCCAAAACTCCTTAAATATTTAGTACTACAGTAGTTTCTTACATATTCTCGCAACCTCCTTTCCTTCAAATTGTTACTGGTTCAAATCATAATCTTTAAAGGATGAAATTCCTAATTGATTTTTAATAATATATGTTATAGGTACAATTTTTAATAGAATATTAATGTTGATAGACCATAATTTTGGTTTCAATGAATTGTTTCATGCATTCAATAAAATAAATTTTATGAAAAATCTGCCAAGTTGATAGTCCACAACAGTCTTTAGCACCAATTATATAAAGTCTTTCGGAGAGTTATACTGCGTGGTTTGGCTTATGAAGCTGAAATTTCGAAAACGTTGCAGTTTTCATCTTCAGGACTTGTAGTATCAAGTTTGATGTATGGGAGGGAAACGTGGAAGGCTTATTTAATGCGCCCTTCCAACATAAAAAGGTTCTCTACTCCTGCCTTATGTGATAATCGTACTGAAACATTTAAAAAAATGGGTGTCAACGGAAAATTAACCCGCAACCATCAGATTGAGAGACATCTAGACCAAGAAGTCGTCATCTATCTATTCTTGATAGTCAAATGTATTCCAGATACGGAATGAATTTCCTTCTTTATAAATTGTATTATTTTACACTTTCGTTGTATACCCGTAATGCAAATGGATGGAGAAACATTACCAAATTGTGACTCCTTTAAGTATCTTGGGTTACTCATCCATAGTGATGGAGGATGTGCAGCAGATGTAACACATAGAATTAGCGTGGGATGGATGAAGTTTAGATCAATGACGGGAGTTCTATATGATCCGAAAATGCCAGTAAAGTTAAAAGGAAAAGTATACCAAACGATTGTCAGACCCGCATTCCTCTATGGCTCCGAATGCTGGACGATGTATAACTCTTACTCTAGGCAACTAGAAACTGCTGAAATGCGCATGCTAAGATGGTCAGCTGGTGTGTCCCTAAGAGACAAAATAAAAAGTTCACGCATTCGTGGAAGCCTAGGTGTTACAGACATCAACAGCAAGATGGAGGAGATGCGATTGAGATGGTATAGGCATGCTGGACGCAGAGCACCCGATCACATTGTGAACCAGGCAATCTCCATGGATCTTCCTTGAATAACAACCAGAGGAAGATCAAATAATTCATGGGTGGTGCAAAAAGATAACCTGATGCAGAGGCACGGCCTGGGGGACGTAGTCCGGGACAGAAGAGCATACAACCTGAGGACGAGGAGAGCTGACCCCAACAGTCTTCGCAGATAGTGAGTTGAGATGGAGCCAGGGAGAAGACAGTACAACCTGGCGGGCATATTGTCATGTGACCAACCAGAAAGATGTAAAAAGTGGCCTTAAGTGAAAATAAGACTGGAATCCTTTTCATAAAAATCTGGGTTCCAATGGGAATCGAACTTCCGGGCTGGGAGATAAGCATCTTACCAACTAGACCACGGAGGTTGTCTCCTTCGTTTGTTGCCTCAATTTATATTCATTTTGTTTTCAGCATTTTTCTTGTGACGTATCCAAATTATATTGTATTTTTTGATATATCGGTGTTGGATTATTGTGTCATTTGACTACTCATCTGCATTAGATTAAATGCCTCATTCTTCTTTTACTCATTCTGATTACTCACTCCGCCCACTCATTTTGTTGCAAGACATTTTGCATAAGATTACTTGAAATATTCTCATTGGAGCCTCCTCCTCTGTAGATCAGAAGCGAGGATCAGCGAATAAGAAAGTGTCTATAGCAGCGTTTCCCAAATGGGGGTTCGCATGGTAAAATTCAGGATTCCGCGAATAAATTACAAAACAAAAGATACTAATTTTGTAAATACCTTTATATACATGATTCGCTAGGACGCTGCTATAGCTGCCAAATGTGATTAATTTAATAATAGTGGGTTCGATCTCGAGTTAGAGCGTCATTGAAGATAGTTTGCTATCTAAACGGCTGTACATAAATGTACCTTTTATTAATATTGTTGATTGAAATAATGTACGCAAAGTGTTTCAAGGAAGATTATTCATAAGTCGAAAGCCATGGTCTAAATTCAATTTTGTGATTCACTCGGCTCGGCTTTGAAGCTTTTTGCTCTCTAAACGGTGCTATTTAAAATTTGTTTTTTGAATTATTTTATATCTAACAGACGAGACAATATTTGTGCCAGACCGTTTTTTTACTGCACGGCTTGTGTACTAAACTGCATTTGTTATTGGTATCCAGAACCTGTACATTACATCGACTATATTTTAGTACGCCTACTTACACACATCCAGACACGACATGCAAACAGCTGTGATTGGTTATGGATCCTTATTTCGCCCTACTGGTGAGAAATCGCCTTTACTATAATTTTCATTTACAATTAAGAGTAAAACTTCATATTGTTTTCCCTGAAAGGCACATATACAGGGTGGCTGAACATTTAGTTGCCTTCCCATTAAAAAAATGTTACGAGTACTTTCATTTTCGAGACATTTAACCTTAAACCATTTCCTTTTCTTAGGGGTACACTAAAAATATTTAAGGGGTCCTTTATGCTGTACAAAATACAAAAGGTTTCCGTACATACCATCGCGCCGTCTCCCTATCGGGGGAGGTAGAACGGGGGTGTGACACACATCTTTGGCCTTCTCTACATCCATACATCTTCTCATATAGCACCTACGATTTCTCTAACTTTTATATTTCCTTCTTTCAAAATACCATACATTTGATTCAACCATATTTTCCTCGGTCTTCCTCTACCATGCCTTCCACACACATTTGCACTCTGTATTGATTTAGTATTTCTTCATTCATTCGTTCCGCGTGTTCTAACCATGCCAGAGTATTCTTCCTCATTTTGCTCAACACATCGCCCTTAAGTTCATACTCATCCTTGATTACTTCATTCCATATTCTATCATACATTGTCATCCCATGTATTTTTCTCAGCGCTCATATTTATACAACATTTAATCGTTTTTTTCAGTCTTGTTCCATTTCCACGTTTCACTTCCATGCATCAACGTTGGTATTAAAATACTGCTGTGTACTATCATCTAGGCAGATTTCGATTCTGTCCGGTTTGAGTAGATATGTTTTAGTGCATCATTTACTTTGTTTCGTATCGCTACACGCCATTCTATATTTTTCGTATCGCTTCCATCGTCTGAGAAAATACTTCCTAAATATCATAATTCTTCAACTCACTAATCTTTCATTACTTATTCATATTTTACACTTTTCTATCACCATGACTTAAGATTTTGCAACATTCATTCTCATATCTTTCTCTTTACATATCTCAAACTATTTGCTTATCAAACTCTGTCATTTATCCTCATTTTCTGTTAACACTGACATCAGTATACGAGTACAGCAATTTGCACCCTAATATTATACATGCTCTACGTCCAGCACATAATGACGCAATACTACGCATTAATTTACAAACAGCATCATATATATTCATTGAGTATTTTCCATAACTTTTCTCTTATCTCACAAACGCACAGTAAAGTTTTTTTTTCATATATATTTTTACCACACGTAAAGAAAAAATCTTCCACTTGAGAAGCCATCCTGAAAATCCCACACTTTCTTTTAAGTCTTTCTTCTCATCCTTTCTATCATAATTTTATCATACTTATTACACACTCAGTAAGCTAATAACTTTATAACTTCCACACTCCATTCTTGCACCCTTACCTTTATGCAACGAAACAATCACTGCACTTTGCAGTCTTTCTGTTAGTAGTGAAATACCTAACATTTATTGAAAATTTGTCTCAGCCACTCGCTGATCATTCGCTCGCCCCCCATACAATTATTTTTATGCTTACATCATCACAACCAGACGCCTTTTTTCCGAAAGGACTTCTCGACTAAATTTAATTGGGAAACACTGGTTTATAGAATTTAACAGGCAATCCAGTGGCATGCAGATGATGTCACTAGATCTAACAAAACGATCAATGTAAGACACAAACACTCATCCAGAGGTGTGAGATGACATTCGTTTTTGATACGAATTGCGATTACAAACCTTTTTTTAAATTCTTGCAATAATTTTTTATATATTCAGTTTATAGTAAGGATTTGCGGGTATATATTCCATACTTTTATTACATACCAGACGATTAATCTGTGTCATACACAGTTTCAGAGTTTTTATATAACGTTTCTGAACTGTTACCGTGTTTCTGCATTTTAGTTTTCTCATTATTGTCTGTTTTCTTATTTTTCACTCACACTTTCCCAAATAATAGACCACAATAAACACAAGAGTACCGCCCCAACACATCAACTGACAACTGAATGTCAAACTATAAAACCTAATTTAAATTTTATAATGGAATATAATTATTACAAGTGCGTATCTCGTTTTATATACAAAAGTGAAAAAAATAGTACAATATTTTTAGTATTACAAAGCAAAACTATCTGACTTATTATTGACAATAATGTACTATTTGGTCGACCACTGCTTTTAGATTTAATATTTTTTTCACTTCTGACGAACTTTAGAGCGTTTCGGATAAATCTGGGATTTTGTTATGCTGATTTCATACCAAGTTACGACAATTGAAAAGGGTTAAAGGAAAATTAAATGCGATATTTTTGTGAACAATGAAAGGTTGGAACGAGTTGAAGGATTCTACTATTTAGAAAGATGGAACAGGATATTGAACGACGATTTGTATTAGGAAACACAAAATATAGCTGGTGTGTTGAGTAGAATAAAGAAGCGCGCTTTAAGATGGTCTGGGCATGTAGAATGGATGCATTAATAAATACTAACAAAACGAATATATAGTGCGAATTGAGTGGAAGGCGTGGTAAAGAAAGATTAAAAAAAGTATGGTTGGATTAAGTGAATGATATTTTGAAAGAAGGAAACACAGAAAGTCAGAGAAATCGTTGTAATTGTATGAATAGTTGTATGCATATAGAAGAGGCGAAAAATGTGTGTTGAAATAGGAAAGTTTGGCGCTCTGTCCTCTTTGTCTACTCCGATAGGGAGATTGTGTAATTGTAGGATTGTATAATGTTTGCAGGGACGTTTCTACACAAGAGGTTTTTATGTAGATACGGTTTTTAGGAGTTTCTTTATACGTCACGCCCTAAAAATAACAGTTCCTGTATGGAACTGTTATTTTTAGGGCGTGAATACTAAGAAAATAATCTATTTAGAAAAGTTTTCCCGAATTTCGACTCTAAAGTGATGTAATTCAAATGAGCGCAAAATAGCAGAAATGTTTTCATGAATTTCGACTCTAAACTGATGTAATTCAAATGAACTCAATAGTAACTTACTCGCCAATTTCTATAATCTATAATTTGATATCATCAGAAATGTCCTGAGAGATCAGTGCTCCCAGCCGCCCACTGTCTGCCGCCCAGCGCGCTATTAATATTCCCTGACCCACTCTGCTGCCTGAGCCCGCCCTGACGCCTCAGCCCATCGTACGCCAGCCTATAACTACACCGATAATAAACCTAGGAAATACATTTTATTAAAATATGAGTTAATGGTGGATTTGATAACGACGTAGTAGAAGAATATCTAATATGGTAAACCTGGGGCAAACGGACATGGGGGACAAACGGACACCCCCTTAACGTTTTACTCAAGCAAAACCTAATTATACATGTTGGCCACCATTGTGAGTATTTTTCTAAACGTCAGAAGTGTTGCGCTCCGCATAAAAACAATAATCTGGTAATATCTCAATAATCTTTTGAGATGTTTATTATTCTCTGTGACGTTTACATGTACTGAAATGTCGGCTTTTAATAATATATGAGTGCCAATTTTGATGTACCTGAAAAAATTGTTTGATCAAATAAATACTGAGATAAATATGGGGCGTGATGATGTACGATTTAATTAATAAATAATACATACTTAAGTTATGCTGTGTTCCTGGGAGCCGTGGTGCTGCCGTCGGGGGGCTGTGGGGTGGGATGGAGCGATCGGGAGGATGCTGGAAACTGACGATGACCAGGGCCGTTGATAAGTCGATTCATCCCTTTGGATATGTTCGCCAATAACATCTATGGTTGAATTCGACGACGTATGTGGGGTAGAGGGGACACCCATAAACAACATAAAGTTAAGACAAATACTCAAATACAACCTCAAAGTATACATAGATCAACACTACACACACAGGGGACAAAACAGTGGAAAAGGTAATCCCTCAAATCACTGACATAAAATATGAAACATTATTATTTTGAATATAAATCTTACAACTCTTTTGCTTACAAGGGAGGGTATGAAATAAGGGCTGATATACTAAATAGAACCAAGAAGATCACTCTGATGGTGCTTGGGTATGTATTAAAATAAGCAATGAAAGGGTGATAAAATCTACTGTGCAAAATTGAGTAAATGGTATCATAGAAATGAACCGTAAATAAAGTGTTTGGACCAAGTTAATAAAAAATTGAAATAAGGAGTCGGAAGAAGTCAGAGAAAGCATAGAAGTGGTGTGAGAAGTTATTAGATATTGAATAGGCAAAATATGTACGTCGCGATAGAAGAGGCTGACGCTCTATCCTCTCTACATATTCCGACAAGGAAACAACGTGATGGTATATCTGTATTTTAATTATTCTGTTTAGATCAATTCATATATATTTTTTATTAGTTACTTTTTTGCTGTATATTTCTTACGCAGATAAATTTAGTTATATATTCGATTATTCACGATTTATATGCATTTGCTCTGTTTCTTCTGTGGTCAGTCGAATACTCGTTGCGTACCGTTGCGGCTCACTCGGTCAGCGTTACTCTAGTCGAGACCTAGGACTTCTGTATTAATTATAAAGAGACCAAAGCAAATAGTACGAGAGATCAAAGGAAAACGGAACGGGGATTTCAGAGCCAGTAAAATATATTCGATGTTTTTTCAGGTGTTTTAACATCTCTTCTCTGACGTGTAAAGTATTTTATTTTGTCTAATTAAAAGTCTTTGAGTAAAGTGTGTAAAAACATATTTCAGACTTGTGCAGATATGTTAAATTAAATTAACGCATGCCTAAGTTTGTAGTTTGTTAAAATGCATGAGTGAAACCTTTTTTTAATTTATTTGAAAATAACCGAATAAATAAGTGCAATTAACTTTTTATAAACATATATTAGAGGCTACCACATCACTTGTTTGAAAGTTCCTCACCTCTTCTGAATTGGCGGTCATCATGGCTATCTTAGTTTTTGTGGTAGTAGCTGAACAACAATAACATATATAGTAGTACTTCAATGGAACCACTGCCGTAAGTTCTTCAACCTGGAGATCTTGTTTCCGTACTTCTGCCCTAAATTTCCCCTTGCAATATCAGCTGAAGGATCTTATTTTTTCCTCTTCGTATTATATAATATGCCTTTCTTGATATGATGAATAATACTTGCTTCTCTTTTTTTATTCATCCGTTTCAAGATCATTACAGACTTTGTCAATCCATGAGGTTTTCAACATTTCTCGATAGCACGACATTTCAAAAGCTCCTAGTTTCTGTATGATACCCTGGGAAGTTTCCGTTCTTTAAAACCACAGAAAAGTACATAGAATGTGTAACACTGATTATATGATTATGTGATGATTATACCTGGACTATTGGTCCGATTTATATGACACCTTTTCCCTTCATCAGATATTGAAATCGTTGTTGCAGAGCAGATTCTGCATTTTGAAAAAAAGCTACGTGCCATATCCACTCAAATTTTGATCTCTTGAAAATGATCCCATTGATTATTCAGTCAGCATCCCTGATACAATATTTATAATGTAGGACTGGATTAGGAATATTATTATATCTATTAAAGAGTTCCCATGTCTGTACTTTCCTTTTCCAGAATATCACAAATATCGTCTCTGATACATTTTTTTGAAAGTTTGATCATTAAATATTAGTATTAAAAAAATGTTAAATCTTTCTTTTTGCTCTGATATAGATGAGTGTAGAAAATGATAAATATGTGAAAAAATCGACACGAAAAACCGATTGTTATTTATTTACATACATTTTTTACACTTTGACATTCATTTCAAGCAAAAAATCTCAGTAACTGTGTATGAAATTGACGTACATATGATATATGTACGTGCAAAAGGACCCAACGGACATTTTACATGTTTTAGAATAATTAGGATACACCCAACCGCTTAGCACTGAACATTTTTTACTGTTGTGGGGTTTTTGGTCTGTCTGGAGTGATGAAGCGTGAGGAGTTTGATTTCGCGTGATGTATACACGTGTAATTGAGTGTCACTGTTTGTCAGGTTGATGAGAATGTGCAACGGGGTTTTATGTGATAAACAATCGGAAAGAAGTATCGATTTATTTTTTCATGCTATGTTATATGTCCTCAGTGAGATACAGGCAAAAGCCTAGTTTACTGGGGACACAACAAATGAAAGGCAACAAACCCAGATCCATTAAAATTGTGTGTCCAAATTAAATTACCTGTTGTTTTTTTCACAAATGATGTAGGTATATTTCTTGTCATGTGTAAAATAAATATTTAAAAAAAAATCAAGTTTAAATATAAGTAACCGTACTTTTCATTCAATGCAAGGGACCGTTCTAGTTTTTGGAACTATACCATATATGTATTATATTTGGCAAATCTGTCACGGCGGACACGGACACGCGCCGCGACCATAACACACAATGCGAAATTAGCGAATACGTGATTGTACCGAACCTGAAAACGTTTCCGGAATCTCTAATTAATACTCAGTTCAGTTGTGCTGTAATCGCCAGGGTCCACTCTAGAGAGGTTTGAGGAATACTCGACACTTTTTTACTTCTTTTATGAAACTATTACTAGACATTATGTATTTTGGCCAACACTTGGACAATCAGATTTATGACACCAATATTAATGGAGAACCTAATTACGAAAAATTAAGAGAAATTCTATAATACAATGACGACCTCCGTAGCCTAGTTGGTAAGACGCTTGTGTCCCAACTAGGAGGTTGTGGGATCGATTCCCGTTGGAACCCAGATTTTTGTCAAAAAGGATTCCAATCTGGTTTTCACTTATTTTACATATTATTGGTTGGCTGGAAGATATTGCCACGTGGCAATAACTCCGCCAAGCTTTACTATATACAACGAAAGTGTAATACAATACAATGACTTATCTTTAGTCAAGAAATCCATAATAATAATAATAATAATGAAAAGTAGTTTTTTTTTAGTTTCGAGATCTCACTTTTTTCAAGGGCGCTCTAACTTGTAAATCAAACTCATTATTGACATATCAAAAACATTACATACATACATAACGTCACGTAATTTTCCTATCGGGGTAGGCAGAGAGGATAGAGTGCCAGCCTTTCCTATCTCGACACACCTTCACTTCAATGCATCTTCTACATCCAACTTCAACGATCTTTCAAACTTAACGTTTCCTTCTTTCAAAATATCATTTACTTGATCCAACCATATTTTCCTTGGTCTTTCTCTACCACGCTTACCACTCACATAAAATTACTACAATAAATAAAATAAGTTGAGCGTTAAGATAGGTATGTTGTGGCTGCGGTCATTTGATTTGGCACTTACCCACATCTGCGTATGTTAAAAACCCAGATTTGGTAAGATAACCGCAGAAGACTTACCAAAGAAAGACGAATTACAAAAAAAAAAAAAAAAAACGTTGTGGATATTCCATTATGTGATGATAACATAATCGTATTTAGGTAGTGTATGGTATGTGTGTTGTGCTCATAAATTTTGAAAAGGTCTTCCAAAAGGGGATGTTGTAGATATATGCTGAAGCTGCACACGTCACCCATATCTTTAACAGTTAGAGACAGGCCATTCCACGCCACAGCAATGACAAAACCTCCGTCATAATATCGATTCAGAACAATTAATTTATTCGATAATGAATACGAAATTTACCGAAGGAACATCTTTCACACATATTTGAAAGATACAACAGAGACATCCAATTACCGAAGGAACATCTTTCACACATATTTGAAAGATACAACAGAGACATACAATTACCGAAGAAACATCTTTCACACATATTTAAAAGATACAACAGTGACATCCAATTACCGAAGGGACATCTTTCACACATATTTGAAAGATACAACAGAGACATCCAATTACCGAAGGAACATCTTTCACACATATTTGAAAGATACAACAGACATCCAATTAAGACAAGTAGATAAAGAGGAGAAGGCATAGATAAAAACAGAGTTAGAGTGAGAGATCTGAAAGCAAGCAAGATAGACAGTTCTTCATTAGTATATATGTTCTACCTTCATGAAAAATTGTAACTATAGGGATTTTTTCAGTTTTTATGACTTGTTTTTAAAAGATATTGGCAATATTAACTCTAGATCTGTCTCTGTGAACACGAGTGTTTACATCGGGATGAAAGAACTCGCACTAAGAAGGTGGGCGTCCCATCATTTAGCGCCGGACATTATATTCCACTAATGTGTTCAGGAAACTATAAATTCGGCGGGCGGCCAGCGGGGCCCGATGCCTGCCGCCTGCTCCATACTCCCTCTATATTCTATCCATTACCGACGATACTAGAAGATTTCATTCGAACTTGCCGGATGATATATTTATCATATCACAACGTTTTTATTTATTGAATGAATAATTTACATGTTATTTCGCCGACGGGAGCATTGACACAATAAATAGATTAGTTTTCATTCAAGGCCTCTCTTTCTGGTTGGTTGAAAGATATTGACACATGTCATTGTTATATTATATATGTATAACAAAAATGTGATACAATACAAAATAAAGAAAAACAACAATCGATACTAGTTTGTACTAGGCGCGTCCAGAAAGTAAAGAACGATTGCGCACCACGCCCTGCGCCGATCCCCCATCACCGCGATCGTATGCGCGCCAGTTAGCTCCTCTCGCTTCAGTGGAGGCCGAGTTTTGTTGCTGAACGGTCGTGCGTAATTTTTCTGTAACCTTTCAAAATGGCTGCGCCCATCGAAAATCCCGTCAAATGTGAAGTGTGT
This sequence comes from Odontocerum albicorne, assembly GCA_949825065.1. Taxonomy (NCBI): domain Eukaryota; kingdom Metazoa; phylum Arthropoda; class Insecta; order Trichoptera; family Odontoceridae; genus Odontocerum; species Odontocerum albicorne. Next base: position 10,828,670 of record OX463852.1, on the reverse strand, counting down.
AGTGTCATTCGTTTTCTGAATGCACAAAATGTTCGGCCTATCGAAATTTATAGGCAACTTTAAGCACAGTGCATGAATCTTTCCCACAAATTTCACGATTGCTCCTACATGAAATAGTGACAGAGCACCTTGGCTACAAATAATTGTGTGCTGCTCGGAAAAGAAAAACTGAATCTCAACACCAGAAAAGTGATGGCAACAGTTTTTTGGGACCGAAAGGGTTTGATCCACGTGGAGTTTATGCCGATGAAGACTTCAAACAAGAAGTGACATCCTGGCTCAAATCTTTGGCGGTAGAAGAGTATAACATCGGAATTGAAAAATTGGTTCCACGTTACAATAAGTGCCTTGACAGTTATGGCGACTACGTTGAAAAATAGAGTAAGGTACTGTGACTTTGTAAATAAAGTTTTGTGTTGATATCTTTCGTTTTTATTTAGTTATGCCAAAACGTTCTTTACTTTCTGGACGACCCAGATGACGTATTTTTACATGCTTATTTGTTTACATGGATAAGGTACTTTGAATTGATTCAATTACTCATTTCCGTATCCGGACCATCAATTGTTTATTATGCCACGTGTTTCCAGTAGGAGACAACAGAGATCTTATCATTTGCATCAATCACGTCTTGCCCGATTTTGGGATAGGTTAGCACGTGTTGTGAGTCCCTGTATCATACAGCCCCACAATCGTATTCTATGCTACTTTCGTTCAAGAAACTCCATCTTTACATGTTCTCCTTACATGTAGTCACATTTACTCGAAGTCCATTCGGGGCTCTCCAAGTAGATTAATTAAATGTTAAATTCTGCACAATAACTTAAATCAAAGTGACAGATCTGTTTCGCTTTACAAAAGCATTGTCAAACTGTACTCAATACACTGTTTACTAAGCTGATATAGTAAAATATTTTACAATGTATGGCTTAAAACTATCATAACAATTGTTTTAATAGGAGTCGACTGTCTTGGCATGTTAGGGGTCACCAGCTTTTTAACAGCTAGCCCTCATAAAATTTTAACACTGCAATATTATTATCTTCACCCAACTTTGATGTAAAACAAGAAGAAAAATATAAAATTAGTTAAAACTTTTGACTACGCTAAAGTAAATTTATCTAGTATTTCAACTCTTAAAATGTTTAACTCAATAAAAACCTAATTTCAATCAACCATGTTTTTCAATTATCCGGGCTCGAGCGTCCCTCAATTACTACGGATAAACAGCGCTCTACTGTATTTGAAAAATGGTATGCTATGTTAACCCTTCCCTTACGGTGATAAAAATAATACGCGTGCTCCGGTGTTGGGTAGTGAGTACGCAATAAAAAATTTGCGATTTTAAAGCGGAAAAATAAGAACATTCATAGATAATCCCCTTAATTAATTATAATTGAAGTTAAAAATTATAATAATTGAGATTTATTTGCTGAAAACATTAAAAAACCATCTGGCAACGCTCACGAAACGGGCGTACGTCTAACCTATTTGCAAGCCTAGAAGCTACTAGTGGCGCGGAACGTCAGTCGCATACCCCGGCGCTTACGCTTATGCTTGCGACGTTGAGACAATTCAGCTCCTCGCAATTCAGTCTAGTATGCAAGAGTGAGATGCGAATATAGTGTCGCGCTTCCCGCATACTATTCACCTATCGTCAAGACGAGGCACTCGCAGCGTTTAAATGCGAATTTCTTTTCGATCTTTACAAAACACCTCGATGTAGTCGATAAATTCTGATTATTATTATATTATTTTTTAAATCAATGCGTAAATATATTATGGAGGAATACCTAAAATCTTAACCTTGTATTTATTATATTTATAGAGATATTGATGGTTATTAGAAGCAACGTGTAGAAGATACCCAACACAGGGAAGGAAAGGTTAAGATCGTATCTAACAGTTATAAGCATAAGGTAAAAATTGTCGAATTGAATCCTTATTAGGAAAATTAAATATTACATGAATAATATATGATATAAACCTTTTAACATACACATTATCTTCCATATAATTTATATATCTGGTGACTAATATTCCTGTGGAATAAGTTTTTGAGATTTCGGTATGAAATAAATATGTATATTTTTTATCATTCAGTATAATTTATTCGCATATTTCAAAATTTAAGATTTAATTTATATGTATTTATACTATTTGTAAATTCATTTTCATTTTTAAATTCAAAATATTTATCATATCAAACATTAAGAAATCATAAATCATCGGATGATTCCGCCCAAGTCTAGTCGAATTCTTGATAAATAATCTTTATTATTTATTCATGTCAAAATATTATTTCAGCTCGCGTTCCTTTGATTTTATAATTTATCGAATTTATTAACTTATGTCTTTTATTTGTGTTTTCCACATGGATTCCTTAACAAAATAGACTTATTGAGGAGAAAGGTTGTATGTGTGTTCCTTGTTATAAAATAATGTCTAATTTCATCATCATATTTGCTATCCCCTTAGCTTTAGAACTAGGCTTCCCTAATTGTGTCCAATGGTATCGCCTAGAGCTGTGTAAAAAAGAGTAGCGGCTAGAGTAATGGGTGCAATTTGTCTCTCAACACTACTACCTGCTGGGCTCATTTCCAAAAAGGGTTCTTTCTTGTCAATAAGGGAACGGGGCTATTATTTGTAGCGCCTAATCTTCATTTTGCATCTTTTCTTGGATAAACAATCTTTGGTTTTCTTTCTTATTTTGACAATATAAGTTATTTAACATTTTTTTTTATTTATTTATTTATTATTACACATGACAAGAAATATACACAATTTGCGAAAAAACAACAGGTAATTTGATTTGGACATACAATTTTAATGGATCTGGATTTGTTGCCTTTCATTTGTCGTATCCCCAGCAAACTAGGCTTTTGCCTGTATCTCACTGAGGATATTTAGCATGAAAAAATAAATCGATACTTCTTTCCGATTTTTGATTACACAAAAACAAAACCCCGTTGCACGCTCTCATCAACCTGACAGTGACACTCAACTACAACTGGAAACATCTTGCGAAATTCAACTCCTCACACATCATCACTCCAGAAAGACCAAAAATATTCATCCCACACTATACCGCACACAATCGTAAGAATAAAAATAAAAATTAAAACAAAAAATACACAGAAATAGAATAATATTTTTATTTTACTATAATAAAATACTGTAAAAATTCAGTGCTTGTTAATACAGAAATACAAAATGTTACAATAAATATATAAAAATATTTATTAAAAAATTGACATGGTTTATATAATTTGTAGTCAAAAAAAGTACGAGTATATACGTATTACTGAATACAACATACCAGGATTCAGAAGGCCCAGGACCGTATGTCGTATAAAAAAAACAATATATTTCATTAACACACTTCAATGCGCACGCTTATACACCTCAACATGTATTCCTCCATCTTATTTGTACTCGTATATTGATCATAGCTACAATATATTAAATAGTATATGGAAAAACAAGTACTAATTTGATTGTTTCATAATAAGATAAGAAAAAAAGCAACAACAATGGGCTAAATTAATCTAATTTCTTCTTCCTAGTGTCATGTCAGCTCCCCCCCCCCCCAACGTTGACTATCACCTGAGAGTAAACGTCTTTGTCCCCGGCTCCCCGAAAAAGATCCCCAACGTTCCTTATACCAGTCCAATCACGTATATTGCGGAGCCAGGAGATTTGCCTCCTGCCAACACCTCTTCGACCCTCTATTTTGCCTTGGATGATCAGGTGCAGTAATTTGTACTTTTCTCCTCTAAGTGCATGACCCAAGTAGGACACCTTTCGGATTTTAATATTAGTCAGCAACTCTCTATCAACTTTGGCTCTTTGAAGAACCCTTGTGTTGCTGACCATATCCTTCCAGGGTATCCGTAGCATTCTTTGGTGTATCCACATTTCGAATGCTTCCACTCGGTTCATACTACCAACATTTCTACAAACTTAAAATTAATGATTGAAAAAATTAACTCATAATTATATGTATTATGAAAAAATTAACTCATAATTCTTTACATTAGTAATGAAATTTTTATTTAGACCATTGATGTTTTTTAAACATGATTGTAGACTTGAAGTACTACTATATTAATGATGGAAGATGACGCAAGTAGAAATGTTAAGAGAACAAAATGCATTATTTCAATAGCTCCTAATTGTAACATACATTGCCAACTGTATTGACTCATATTTTGATAAGCTTGCTAGTAAAATAACTATTTGTAAATTTAAAACAGTAGTCCGAAAAATGTAAACAAAGAAATTGAATAATTACATACCATCACGCAATTTGCCTGTCGGCGTAGGCAGATAGGACAGAGCGCCATACTTTCCTAACTTACCATACTTGAGATATCTGACTGTCTACTTTTCCTTTTTCAAAATATCATTCACTTGATCCAACCATACTTTTCTTGGTCTTTCTTCATACGTCTTCCAATGACATCTGCACTTTATATCTACGAGTATTTTGTTAGTCTTTCTTCATTCATTCGTTCTACGTATCCAAACCATCTCAACGTATTCTTATCCAACGTACTTTACACATCAGCCTTTAGTTCAAATTCATCCCGTATCACTTCATTCCGTATTCTCTTTTAACTCTTCCATCATCTGAGAATATACTACCCAAATAGCAAAATTCTTCAAATTCCTCATGGAATAATTATGATTACACATATCGTTACTTTTTCTTTCTGATTTCACAAACGAAATCTAACTAAACGAAGTACGACTATAATATGTAGCATAAGAGTAGGCCACTGTCTTGATTGGAAGCCACCTTTATAAAATCCATATCAAGGAGAGGACTAGATCGACGTGTAAGATGGGAGAAGACACCATTTACCACGTTTCCTTTGAGTGTCATGCACGCGCTGCATATGATCTTGACACAAGTATAAATGTCTCTCGCCCGTTCAACATGTCCCACCTACTCTTACTTAATTATTCACTTTCATTGACAGTAACACATCTAAATTTTTCGTTCAAAGCTCTTTAAATATTAAGTACCGCATATTTTTTACTCCACCTGTATTTTTAATTACTTTCCAAAAAAATCCATTTCTGTGCTTTTTTCAAGCTCTCAAACCGCCGTGTGAATTTACCTGGAGTGTAAAATGGGTAATTTTCCGATTCTAAAGCTTTTAGAGAAAACCAAGATAATCTACTCGTATATGTATCTGTCTCTTTCCTAAGTGTTTCTTAGATAGTATAGAATGCATTGTTTCCTCAGTTTTGACCGACGTTTTTCGGTTTTTGCCTAAAGATGTCCTCTGTAGCTGATGTTTAATCATTGGACTGATCTTTAAAATGTATAAAAGAATACAATTCTTCAATTTTAAAAGGATATTTATGAATGTGACATATACAGTAAGACATTTTAAATTGAAAACTTTTTCTGACTACTAAAATGAGTCTGAAAGATAATATAATTTAATGTATAAAAAGATTAATGTATAATTACATTGTTTGATCCTTCTGTCAAGTTCTTCCCCTTAATAATGATGATGTATCTATTACACTAAATATCGATTTGTGCAATTTTTTTCTCAGTTTCTACACCTGAATTTTTAATAAGTGGATTAATTCTCGTATGATGGTACATAGCCGCGCGATAACACGCTGAACTTGTGTACGAATGATAGACATTTTTTCCGTCTAGTATTTGGGGGTGTAAGGATATCTATAACTTCGCTCATATCTATTCTATACCATTTTTTTGTTATGACGAATCGGAACTTTTTTTATAATTGTTCATAAGTCGTTTTTTTACTCGTCTTTGATATGAAATGTGGGTTGGGTCCTTTTTGCATATACCCGTCCTTTTGATGTATACAAATCGACTTAATATATATTTTATAACTATGATTTAGAAAAAAATAACAGGAGTTCACGAATTAAATGTCTGAGTAAATTTTCATGAAAAAATAATAATCAACATATAAAAACTCTATATAATTTAATAAATGGAATATGCTTAACTTTTCTAAAATTATGAATATTTAAAATATAAACTGTTTTCCTTTATAGTTATTATTGACTTATATTACATATATTCCTTTTTTGTCGTTCGCCCACCAAGAAATGTTTTATAAATTCCTTTTTTGTCGTTCGCCCACCAAGAAATGTTTTTCGGCGTAAATAAATGTAACAAAAATATATTTCGAATTTTTAACACTAAAAAATATATGTTAATGAATTATTTTCACGTATTGCATAATATAATGAAAAAATGGTATTTACCATACGTACATTAAGTAATTAAATTAAAATACACGAGTAAGTACATATGTAACTCAAATAAATGTCAAAATAAATTAAAGTAACACTGTATCTGTTTACAATACGACCTGGCGGACTTTTTGCCTCTAATATACATAAATAATTCATTCAAATCAACTCGAAACGTGTTAAAAAGATCAAATTTGAAAACCTGATTGACTCCCTGTTTTTAATTATGCTATTTATAAAATATATTCTATGTAGATGTACCATTTGGTCCTAAAAGGAATTATGTATTTTTGCTATGGATATAAGCGTCAGATAACTGATTTTGTCTCTTCAGCCAGATTATTTCTGGTGCGCACGGTCAATCAATCATACTCGTAGCTTTAGAAGGCCAATACGGCTGGATAATCTTCACGTAACGATAATGTTAATCAACTCGGAGACCTGCCTCGGTTGGGATTCAATGAACTTGTCAGTTTTTATACGGCAACAGCTTTAAGAAAGACGTAACCAAATTTGGGGACAACGAGAATATGTTAAATGCGAATGATTCGCGTGTATTACTCGTATCTTTGGAAGTTTCGAGAGATATTTATTTGAGTATTAGGTTTTTATTGTGTTGCATATTTAACAGACTATGATGTATTATTATAAATACAATATCATTTGAAATATTTTAGGTGTTAAATTTATTTATAAATATGTCCAGATATTTTTTATAAATGTTTTTGAAGTTTGTAAGTGGATAAAGAAAGCTAGAACGGTTCATATATTTTTTGACTACCTTCGAACTTATTTAAATAACTAGTATGTAGATTTAGCATTAAACTTTAAATAAAAGCAACACTTGTGATACGATTCGATGCAAACAAAAATTGTTTGCTTTTTTCTTTCATAAAATTAATATTTCATTAGAAATTATTTAAATATGAGCATTCGTGTTTATGTAACTAATTCACTAGTGTTTATGTAACTAATTCACTCAACCGCACAATTTCAAATAATAAACAAAAAAACTGTTTATAAGCTGGATAACTTATCTGTTTTTTTAATTTTGGTTTTAAGTAATCAATTTGCGAGTTTGAGTCTGAAAAAACTGGCCATATTGCATAAAATTTATTTGATGTTTGATTCATTACTTGTATTGCGTGAATCACACTTGCGGTCTAAATCAAGGAAATTTCGCATGATTCAATTTCACCTGTTTCTTATTTATAGAATTATATAAAAGGTCAAGATTACTAAATCGGTTAATTTTTAATGTAGATTAAGTAAATAATATTTTGTAATTTATTTTTATCAAACACTGTTTATTCCACTTTTTTGTAACGGTATAACCCTACTGGTTTCAAGGCTTTCACCTCATCTTCAGGGGAGCACAAACAAGACTTCCCTGAAGATGAGGTGAAAGCCTTGAAATCGGTAGGGTTATACCGTTACAAAAAAGTGGAATAAACAGTGTTTGATAAAAATAAATTACAATGTCTTTAAACCTCCACAACGTTAATAATGCCTTAACTATAAACAACATAAATAATATTTTGTTGCAAATAACCTTCAGCATTTCAGTTGTTATTGACAAAACTTTTCAATAATTGTCACTTTTACAATATATTCTGTATTATTGATTTATTGTAATTAACTAAAAATTGCTAACTGGTTGGGAACAACAAAATTTGGGTTAATTAATAACCACTCAAAAAATTATTTTATTACTTGCAAAATTTAAAAGGACATCGTGTCTTGATGAATTATTGGATCAACAGCATTATATTTTTTTTTGTTTTAATTTTGTTTTGATTTTAATTTTTATTCTTATGATTGTGTGCGGTATAGTGTGGGATGAATATTTTTGGTCTTTCTGGTGTGATGATGTGTGAGGAGTTGAATTTCGCAAGATGTTTCCAGTTGTAGTTGAGTGTCACTGTTTGTCAGGTTGATGAGAGCGTGCAATGGGGTTTTATTTTTGTGTAATCAAAAATCGGAAAGAAGTATCGATTTATTTTTCTCATGCTAAATATCCTCAGTGAGATACAGGCAAAAGCCTAGTTTACTGGGGATACGACAAATGAAAGGCAACAAACCCAGATCCATTAAAATTGTATGTCCAAATCAAATTATCGGTTGTTTTTCTCAAATTGTGTATATTTCTTGTCATGTGTAATAATAAATAAATAAATAAATAAATTTTTAATCCTGAGTTAAAACACCCTTGAGGAGAGTTTGCTCTCTAAACGGCGCTATATAAATTGTCGTTTTGTTTTTATTATTACGTATATAATAAAATTGATGAACCAGGTGGCCCAGAATAAAGTTCACTTTTGAAAAATTCATAGTAAAATAATGGTTTGTTATAATCAAATTTAATTGCTACAAGCATGGAACAAAAAGTTGGAATTTTCTTTATAAAAAATAATATGGAGATTACCACAGTGTCTATGAAATTCGTCTAATTTGGTTGTTAATTTTTAAAGCATGCGCCTGCATGTTTTCCGAGGTATCGCTTCGATCTTTTATCGACTGTTTTATTTCATTTGCAGCGTAGTCATTGGATTATACTTGACTTTTTAGGTATCCCTATAAAAATATTTCTGTCTATTTTGTTATTCTTACGTACGCCTCTGACTTGGATAGTTTTTTAGTGTCCATCTAAGGCAGTGTAAACAAAATGTATTTTATCTCCGCACTTGTGTCACTCCAAATCTGAGCGAGTGTTATTAATACAGATATACTAGTTTAATATATTCATTCGCTCAATCTTGGAATCATATCGCTGGAATCCAAGCGTGATACATTTATTTTTGAAGTCTTCATTTAGGGTTGGCAATAATAATATTTTATAATTTATTTATTTTTTAATTTTTAATAATAATCATAAAATTATAATTTTTAAATCGCCGTTTAGAGATCTGACTGTCTTCAAGGGTTATCTTATTAGAAAATCGAACCCACAAAACAAATACATGTATGATATAGTGCCAATGCTGTAGAAATGCGTGTTTTGAGACGAATACATGCAGTGACAATGTATGAAATAATACGGAATTAAGTGATTAGGGATGAATGTGCTTTTAAGGTTGATGTTTTCGAGTAAGATGAAGAAGAACAAGCTGAGATGGTTTGTGCGTGTGGGACGAATAGATGACTAACTAAACGTATATACAAGAGCAAATGTAAGTGGAAGGCGTGTGAGAAGAATAACAGGGAAAGTATGGCTGGATTAAGTAAATGATATTTTGAAAGAAGAAAATATAGAAAGTCAGAGAAACCGTTAAAGTTTTATGGGAAGGTGTATGGATGTGTTTCGTGATAGGAAAGTCTGGCGCTTTGTTCTACATTCCTAACGAAATGGCGTGATGGTATGTAAAACGTTAATGTTAACTATTTGTAGTTAATAAGGTAAAATAAATGGACGATTCCGAATAATCACGCGCTGTGAACTGTTCCGCCAGGAATTGTATAATTAATGTGCACATCCCTACGTCGTTACCTAATGACTTTTGATAATTTTACATATTTATATAGAAGAAACTTACATAGTATAATGCTATCAAGATTCACCATAAAATTTAAAAAAAAACAAAATTGTTGATTTTGAACATTTTAAAACGTTTTTAAAATGACTGCAATTAAAAGGCACTCGTGTTATCTACGTTATTTTACTTGGGTAAGTTTAGATCTAGTTTGTAGTGTTGTCAAGGATAAGATTTTAGTGACATGTAAGAAATATTCAAAGGAGAGAATGTAAGTTAATTTTGTATTGAAAATAGGGCAATATAATGTTTTTAATGCACAAATTCGTAAGTCTGAGATGTTTTGAGCACGTTGAGTAAATTAATGAAGAAAGGCATATAAAATAATTATAGAGTGGAAATGTGAGTGAAATGCGTGGTAGAAGAAATATGTTTGGATCTAGTTAATTATATTTTGAAAGAAGGAAAACTAAGAAATAAGATAAATCTTATAAGCTGTACGAGAAGGTGTATGTTAGGAAGGTCTGGCGCACTGTCTTCTCTGACTCACCCAGTAGGAAATGACTTGATAGTATGTAACATAAAATCCGCATTATAAGATATACTCGTATATTTATCTAAAAGCTATTTTCATGAGAAATAACTATACTATTGATAGAGTTTTAGCGTTAATACTGTGGAATATCATGTTAATTCAGATATAATTAATAATTGAAATACTGTTTATATCCACTTATATATTTAACCCAAATAGTTTCAAGTCATATGCGACTCATTTTCAGGGTTATTCCGAACTTACATCGAACACTCGGCGAGTTCACCAAAACACTCGACGAGCAAAACAAAAACTAATAATTTGTTCGGAATACCCTTGTTTTCGAGTCGCATACTATATGATTTGAAAATAGTAGGTTTATGTATATTTTTTCAAGTGGATTAAACAGTGTTTCAATTTTTAATAATATTTGATTTCTTTTTCATCACCCGTCATATTAATTTATTTAGTAAACGTATATTAAAAATAACGATACATTATTAAATTGTATACCCTGTTCATTAGTTCTTGATTATTAGATTTAGCCGGTAAAAGAAATGGCGCTAGTTATATGTTCTGCACTTGCTCGCCGAAGTGTACGAGTATATTATATATCACAAGTGTGCGTTATTCAAATTTGACAAATTTTACTATAGTTTTTAATGGGTAAAAATAATAAATGAAAAACATAATAAAAAAATACTCGAACCCTTACTTTTTCATGACTTTTAGAATTAGTAATAAAAACCCATTAAAAGGATTGGATTGGAATCATCCCGTTACCACAATTAGGAACTCCGATACCACGAAATAAGGCTCAATCTACAGTTATGATCTAACAATATCTAACACGGGATTACATATTGGAAAACAAGTGTGAATTCGACTTGAAAAAAAAAGTAATTAATTCGTTATAATGTTTTTAATGAAATTGAAAAACACTTATTTTTTAATCACCACAGTTTTATTTGAGTTCACTACTGGTTTCAAAGATCTCCGTCTTCCTCGTCAGGTTAAGATGAACTAAATTATGTCTAAAAAATTTTTTTAATATATTACAATTATATCCCGTATCTATTACAATAAAAAAAATAGTATTTGAAACCGGTAGTCAACTCAATTAAAACAGTGGTGAAAACAAAATAAACGTTTTATTTATTTTATTATAAATATAAACATTCCACCACAAAGTGAAACAAATGTCTTTTCTAAGATTCAATAAATTAATGAGCAATTGACGAGACTTTTCGTATTAATTGACCTGTGATGCCCTCTGATAGAGCTCTACGTTAAGTGCAAGTTTTTATTAAATGTGCTTTTTATAGCTCATTTTGAAGGAAACATTAATTGGGGGATTTATAAATGTATTGACATTAGTAACCACATACCTGCTGTAAAGTATACTTGCTTTATGCAAATGACGAATGATATATTATAAAAATGGCCTTATCAGGATGTGTGGTTTTTATGGCGCGCTGCGTGTATGTCAGTTTGTCCAAAGTGTTTTGTTAACATATATTGAATTATGTGTGATACGAGTACTAATTGCAGTATTTCTCTTACTCTCATAATAAATAGGATACTTTTCAATGTTATATCTTCATATTATTGTGAAGTGTGTCTGTAAAGAAGAAGGAATAATACATTTTATTTATTTATTTTATATTATTATTTTAAATATAACACTTATTTCTCAGCCGAGTCAGCAACCGCGTTGAAATATGTTCATTTAAATGTACAATATGATATTCATGAAGCATATTAAGTCAAACAAAGTTATAATGCAAGTACAGGGTGGGGCATGAATCTTGTTACAATTTTTTTTTAAATAATAATGACATTGTTTTTATGTAGTTGTTCAGACTGTAATGTGCCTGGAATTAAACCCACATTAATAGCCACATTACAGTCTGCCACATATAGCCACATGACGACCTCCGTGGTCTGGTGGTAAGACGCTTGTCTGCCGATCCGGAGGCTGCGAATCCGGAATCCAGATTTTTTAAAATGGAATTCCAGTCTGGTTTTCACTTAGGGCCCATTTAAACATCTTTCTGGTTGGTTGGAAGAGATTGCCACATGGCACTAAACTCCCCAGGTGGGAAAAAAAACGATTCATGCCCCACCTTTATATAAATGGGAGTCGTGGTAAATTATGAGAGAAACGTAGGATTAAGTGAATGAAACATTGACAGAATGAAAGTTAAAGAATAAGAGAAACAGAGGAAACTGTATGAGAAGACGTATGGGTGTGGAAGAAACAAAAAACTATATCGTAATAGAAAAATTTACCCCCATGTCTTTTCTGCCTGCCCCAACAGGAAAATGACGTGATGGTATGTATATATGAAGTGTGACCTCTGTGGCCTCGTTGGTAATATATGTCTCCCAACCTGAAGGTTGCGGGTTCGAGTCCCGTTGGAACCCAGATTTTTTTTAATGATTTCAATCTGTTTTTTTCTTAATAGCTCTTGAACATATTTCTGGTTGTTTGGAAGAGATTGACACATGGCAATAAGCCCGCCAGGGTGTACTGTATACAACGAAAGTTTAATACAATAATATTATTACAAATAAATTTTTTAATTTTTCTAACTTCATTTTTCGCATGGAATTCGGCCCTGTGTCTTCTTCACCCTGGTCTATGTGCACGTGCAGTTGGAAGTACAGTATTCTACCTGGCGGCAAGTAATACACATCGGACTTAAGAAAGAAACTGTCGGCCATAATCGGCTAACTTCGGCTTTGTAGAGCGTCGTCTCTGTCATTCATACACGTGTTCCGTCGCGATTTGTCAGTCGTTGTCAAGCGTTTTAGGGTGTGGTCGCTCGGTGAGACGACGATCTACAAAACCGAAGTTAGCCGACAGTCTCTTTCTTAAGCCCGATGTGTTTTACTTACCCCCGGGTACTGTACGCACTTATTTTTGACTGAAAATTGTATTAACATAATCATGTTAGTGTTTTGATTTTTACATTTTTTTTGTAATATTTTGTATATTCTGTATTCATTCGCACTGTGAATTTTAATTGTATTCTTTAGAAATTATTTATCGTCGCAATGGATCGTAAATAAATAAGTACTCATCAATATATGAATGTCCGGTTTACGAGTATATTCTAACATTAAGAATATATTATAATAATATAAATATTGTATAATAGATATACTCGAAACTCCCGTTACGTACAAACACCAATTAATTATACAGGAAAATATCTTATTATTTTAACCAAGCAACTGTATTTCCCAATTATTCGTCAGTTTCATCACACATTTTAAATTTATTTTATAAACACTGACTTCAGTTTCACGATGAACTCTACTCGAAGAAATGTTTGTGTAAAGTATGAAGAAGAAATCTGTTGCTTAGTAATAATAATCATCAGTTTCTTTTTAACTACTTACTGACTGACATCACTTGCTTATAATATCCTGAAAAGTTACAACTTTTTTGAGAAGTTTTTTGAAATTATTGCTATCTTCTGATATTTCTAATTAATGTATTCATGTGTATGGGGTATTTTTCAGCATAGCGATATGGAACGATTATTCCATGATCGTAAGCCAACATTGTCTTCGGTTCCAATAATCCAGCATTTAGGTTAAGAACCACTAGAGTAGCCACGTAACTCGCAGTTCACAATAGTGTATTACACAAATATATAATAAACTTGTCGACTAACTAAACTAAACTTCATTAATTCATTTTTATGGTACCCCTCAACATACTCAACAGCGTTGGACATATTGAAGAGTTTTCGGGCTTTAGAACCACTGAAGTAGACGTGGAACTCGTAGTTCGTAATCGCATGTGTTGTCAATCCTACGTCGTAAGTAAGGAGACAACAACACTCGCACAAGTCTAGAGCGTTTGAGTATTGTTACCAAACGAATTTTTGACAGATTAGGACTGCATTTTAGAGACCATCGGCAAGTCGCCAACTTTGACTTATTGACTATTTAGCTCGATGACCCAGTTGATCACACGTGAAGATGAAACTATAATACATTCACATACGTATGCCACACGCGAATATTGGTAGCTGGATGGTTGGAAGAAATTATTACAAGTCCCCCAGATGTACCATGTAAACAAAATAATGAATTAATAATATTATTACCCTAGAAACTATTTTACCAAACGAGACATTTTTTTAATTATTTTTTTCAGGTAAGATACAGAATCGTACCCAAATCCCCCAAATGGAGGTCCAGTGTTTTGCAACTAAGCCAAGGATGCTTCTGATTTTTTTGTGAAACCCTTTTATTTTCTTGTAGCTAGACACCACCGGGAATGGATCCCGAAACTACGAACATTGTACGCAATCAATCGTCTACCAATAAGACGACAAAGATTTTTTTCATATTGGCAATGTTAATGATAATCGTCTTGACTACGGGATATGTTTAAGAATCTGTAATTTATTATAAATTCTTATATTTTATGCAGACATCTTCCCGTCTGGTACCAATTAATTTTGTGTTCGATTAGACATGGCGGTTTATAAAAAAAATTGCTAATGCCATTTTTCGCAACCGTGAATTAGATGTTGTCGAGCTGTTTTAAGTGGTTCCGCATTAGCATAGATATAAAGTTAATTATTGTCTTAAGTATGCGGTTATTCAACCACCTGCTAATCTGGTTGTGGAAAAATATTGTTTGTCAGCTAATTTTATGACCATGGACCCCGGCTCGGAGGTAGAGTGGTAAATTTTTAGTATTTATACTATATTTATTATAATAGGATTTATCCAAATCTATCCAAAACACTCTGAGATCAACCAAAACAGATGTCGCCCAAATAGCACATTATTCTCGATAATAATTTAGATTGTCTTTCGGAGTGTTGTACCGTGTGAATTGGCTTATGATGCCGACATTTGGAAAACATAACAGTTTTCAGTGACTATAAACAAATCCTGTAGACGAAAACTGCAACATTTTCGAAACGTCGGCATCTACGCGGTATAACACTCGGAAATACCTTACACAACTGATACGAAAAACTCCAAATGCCTCAAAACATTTAATAATTGAGATTATTCTAATATGCAATAACAGATGTACTGTTTTTTTCTCACTTTTGTAAATAAAATAAGGCACAATGTAATAATCCAATTGAAAATTTGAAATAATCTATTTTTATCAACATCCTGATGTAGTGTTGAATAAATAGTCGCTAGTGAAGATTTTCTAGTTTTGACATTCAGCTGTCAGTTGATCTGTCGGGGCGGTAACGTCGTGTTTAATGCGGTATTTTAATTGGGAAATTGGTATAAAATGTGTTTATAAGACTAGTAAGTGATTAATCACGTGAATATTTAATATACATGCAACAATTTTATAACAGTTCAGAAACAGTATAAAACAGGTCTCCAAAACTGTACATGGCACGGGTTAATCATCTAATTTATTTATATTAAATCTACGACAGTGCATTGCTGAGTGCTTGCTGATGCCGTCTTTGACATTTGCGATAGTGACAAGTTTAGTTTAATTTAAAGTTTTATGTAAGCCATTTTAATAGTTTCCTGAATAAGTGTTTAATTTTTATATTTATTTATTCGGTGATTTTGAATACGATTTAATTATTGTGCAAGATATTCTAAGTGATTCAAAGTTTATTAATGGTTTTGCCATTTTACAAGTTTACTTTAAGAGTCAATTTAAATTCATAAATTTATGATTGCTTTTGTTATGTTGAATTAGTATAAGTTCGTCCAAAAAATGTCGCCATTAATTAATAAAATATCTTTCCATGTAACTGAAAATAATTATGTCGAAGATGAGGTATATTGTAACATTTATAAAAAAATAAAATAAAACATTGAGCTAAATATTTGGACATATAGAAAGGTCATTGAACCATAGAAATAAATGAAAAAAAAATGTAAACGAATATTTGAAAAAAAAAACTAGTTATTTTGTCCTGTCAAGTTTTATAAGAGACATTATGCAATGCTAGCAACAAATCGATGTCCGTAAGATACGACGGCGAGACAGATCGAATGATCCTACATATGGATAATGATTATATTCTTAGTTGCCGTCTACCCAGTGCCCATGACTCAGTCGAGTCGGTCCAGTGGGCCTGGTAAATAAAATGATAAACAAAGCGATACTCAACCCGTAGGATATAAAATCGATAAGTGATCGATTCTAGTTTTAATCGATTAAATAGTGTTGTGTTTATTATTGTATTGTATTACATTTACGTTGTGTACACTAAAACAGTTTATTGCCATATACCAGACGTGGGCAAATGCGGTTCCGAGAGTCGCATGCGGCTCTTCGTTGAGTTAAGTACGGCTCCCAATGTCTCTTATAAAAATATAGATACTTTCTTTCCCCATACTTGTATTTTCGCAAGTACTGATATACCATATACGTGTGTGCTGTGATTTCAATGTGTAGGGTGCGCGCGCATCTCCTCCCTCTTTATGTGCGCAAACCACGCAAACCGTATTTTGCGTTATTTTTATATTTTATTATATGTGTATTTTTGATACTTTATATAGCAATTAAGATTTGTGTAGAATATGTAATAAATCTGAATTAGTGTATTTAATACAACGTGAGAACGTAACTATGGTGTGGCTCTCTATATATATATGAAAATCTAAAATGTGAATCTCGTTGACCTCATGTATGCCCACCCCTGCCATATGCCAATGTCTTCCAACCAACTAGAAATATTTTAAAGGGACCTTTATTTAGTAAAACCAGGCAGGGACCCACAACCCCAAAATAGAAAAATAGGGATCTTACCAACTATGTTAGGCCACGGAGGTTATTAGTATATAATTTATTTATCATGAAGGTTGTTGGTAGTATATGATATTTGTTATTGTCTTTTGATCAAATATTATGGGAGCTTATATTTTATTTATTAACAAATTACAATATGATATTTACAATTTAAATTATTTTAATAAAAAGGCGAATTAAAGTACATAACAATTAATAAATCCACCATTTTGTGTATATAAAGTACCACTTTACTAGACAAGGCCTGTGACGAAATGGTTTCTCTCGAGATGGTTTTAGACCATATTTCAGTATAGATTAGTAGAAGCTACCCATAAATATTAGAGAAAAAAGTGTGTCCCGGACATATGATTATGCAATATGGAGGGCGAGTTAAGAGAAATCAGACTGAGCATTATTAAACGGGCAGGAACGTCAAGATTGGATTTTGCGTTTAAGAAGAACCCACATCAAATGAGAAACGGATGAGGCCAGCAGTGGACAGGCAATAAACATAGACTCGACCCGGAAATCGGTTGAGACCGGTCCCTTTTTTATGTCAAATGGTTCGTGCATCCCCCGTAATTTTAGATAGTTATTTAATGATTTGCTTTTTTTTTCCTACAATATTTGTTATATTATTACTAATTTTGCTCGAGAGATATTTTTTGCGACATTCATGATTCGAGATACGATTGAGTTAAGAAATTTTGTAATCGATCCAGGATATATTAACTTAGGGAAAGACATACATAAATACCGTTAATGTTGGGGTAGGCAGAGATGACAGAGCGCCAAACTTGTCTACCTCGACCTACATTTTAAGCCTCTTCTACATCCATAAACCTTTTCATAAAACGTCTACGATTTCCCTGACTTTCTACGTTTCCTTTTTTCACAATATCATTTACATGATATAACCATACTTTCCTTGTTCTTCCTCTGGCGTGCCTTTCAATCACATTTGCACTTTACACTATATGTATGGAAAAATACCCAAGCTGTAAAAACGTTTATTTTACGCCAACAACTGCATCCAAACCTTTGCAGAACATATGGTAAAAGCAACACGTGCAGTTTTTATATCTTCTTCTTCTTCCTGGCGCTGTCCCAACTCATTGCCTAGGTAGGCTGTTGGGGTCGACTCTTCTCGTTCTCAGACTGTATATTCTTTAGTTCTGGGTATCGCTTTCATCTAGGCCGTTTCTCTGCAAGATTTTAGAGCATTGAGTCATCCAGGAGCTCTTTGGTCTTCCTCTGGACGGTTGTGGAGGAAGATCCACATACATTGCCTGATAACAGTATGGTCTGGTGATCTCCGTCTTATGTGCCTGTACCATCTCAACTGTCGGTCTTCCCGCTTACTATTTATGTCAGTGACTCCCAGGCTACCACGAATGCGTGAGCTCTCAATTTTATCTTTTAGTGATACTCCTGCCGACCACCTAAGCATTCGCATTTCTGCTGTTTCAAGTTGCCTAGAGTAGGAGCTGTACATAGTCCAGCATTCTGAGCCATACATAATTGCGGGTCTAACGATAGTCTGGTATACCTTTCCTTTCAGTTTTATAGACATTTTTGGGTCACACAATACTCCTGTTACCGATCTGAATTTCATCCATCCCACACTTCTTCTATGGTCAACATCCGCTGCGCACCCTCCGTATTTGTTAATGAGTGAGCCCAGATACTTAAATGAGTCCCGTGCAGTTTTTATATGATTCTAATAAAATATTCTCGTAATCGTAGCTACATTATGCAATGCCAGCAATTAATCGATGTCCATAAAATACGACGAAGAGTTGAATCGAATGAGTTAATGAGATTTTCGTTGTAATGTGTAGAATTAATAGTTCTTCATTTTCAAGAAAAAATTAAAAGGTCCTTTAAATCTGTACAATAAATGTTTAGACCCATTTGCACATCTCCCAACTGGAAATTTCCGATAGTCCGCCAAGCCAGTCCGCCGCTGGATACGGCAAATAAAAAATAGAATAGTAGAATCTATAATAAATATCTTTGGAAAGCATTTTTAAGGTGTTATTCTTCACAGGATAATCGATTATTTTATGTAACTTTTGTTTTGATATCTACTTTAGTGGATACATTTATATATTTGGAAATAATGAAGGATGCAGGAGCACATTAATTGATTATAAACCAATAAACAACGCGGTTTAGACGACCAATACGCAGACCGAGGAAAATATTGACAGATGGAGTTGTGAAGGTTTGCCGGACGCTCGAAGCTGGAAACTGAAGGATGCTGGAATAGGAGAGGTTGAATGGAGATAAATGGTATGTTAGCAAAGATCTCCGTGGTAAGATGCATAACTTCCGGGGAGTACGTATTTAATTGTGACCTACGTTATTTATCTGGCTTTAACTTAAGGATTTTTTAATAACATATTTTTAGTTGGTCCGAAGATGACCATAAACCCACCAGATTGTACTATATATAGCAAAAGTGTAATACAATACAATCAGACCAAAACTCATGATTGGTTGCACCATCGTGGATCATCACTGTTATGGAACATATTAGAAGTCTAAAAAGGTTGACAATCGCAGGATTCGATTACTTATTACAGTGTAAACAGAGCAATCGATTGAAATATTCGCATGTCGCTGCAGTGACTGCACGCGATATTTTGCAGCAATCATCCTAAATAGGGAAGCGCCGTCGGGCAGCGGTATCTGCGGACTGTCGCCGTATATGGGAGCAGCTCTCAGAACTTCTGCGGGCCGAGCCGCTCGCTCTTGGTGACGACTAACCATCCTACTCAATGGGTGTCGGTAGTTATTAAACATGTTTTATCAATAGTACAAATAATAGCTGTTTAATGTTGTTTTTTTATTTTTAAGAAAATAAATTGAGGAAAGCTATGTTTAAAATTTCTGTTATTTGTTTTTTTTTTAAATTACGAAGTTTTCAAAGAACTGTTAAAAGCATGCGTCGTCAAGTTTAAAACATTTGATAACGCGGCTAAGTCTAACCAAACTTCGATTTTTTTCATAATATAAATCAGTTTTGGACCCTTACGTTCAGTTTTTTTTTTCAGGATGGTAAGATAGAGAAAGATATTACAAAAGTGTGTCGCAGTAGGGACCAAGGTCAACGGTGCATTTATGACTTACTGCAATTGCTAATAAAACAATATTTACTAATTAAATAATGGCGCACATTGATATATTAGTAAGTATCCACTTTGATGTATGGAAGGGAAACCTGGGCATTCAAGATAAGTGATAGACGTCGAAAAAGTGTGTAAAAAATGTTTTGCGAAGAATATCTGGTATTAGAATGTATGATAAAGTAAGCGAAGAAAGAAAAGAATCTTGAGATAGTTTGCTCATATGAAGAGACTTACAAAGCAAATATATGTTTGGAATGATTGACATGCGAGGAAGAAGCAGACCGAGGAAAGAATGGAATGATTTAGTTGTGAAAAACTGTCTGAGGGAAAGGAAAGAAGCATGGGAAACAGACGAGCAAGATAGGCGAGAGCTGTTTGTGTGGATAGAGGAAGGTGTATATATATATTCTCTGTTTACGTCAAAAGGTATATAGCGTGATGATACGAGTATATACAGTAGAGCGCCGATTAAGCTGGGCTCGATTATCCGTGAGTTGGATAAATCGTGGTGCTCTGTGTACAATATTTTTTAGTAATCTCGAAAAATATATTTTTTCAAATTTATAATGATAGTCCACGTTGTGAAAATTACAAAGATCTAAACTGTTATAAAATCTGGTTTACATTATAACATACGGCCAAGTGATGAATATCTCGTTCGGATTCCGGTCCAATGGTAGGACGCCTTACTCCTTCATCGGATAAGTTCTGACTGGTATGATATTTTATTTGGATATTTTGGTTCCTGTTTTTAGGAGACGGGGAAGGATAGTTTTATGTAATTTTTGATGAATGATTATGAGAAATAATAAGACGTTAAATACTTGTATACGTGTGATGTTATATAAATAATATTACATACGAATATACATATATTTGTGGATGTGCGATGTCACACACGCTTATATATATTAGATGGGTGGTGAGAAAAAAATGGAGGTGAGATGATGGTGAGTAAATCATAGGATGTTGTATATAAATATGGGTATTTGGGGAGACGTGTGTGACTTTTAAAAATATATTAATACATAAATATGGGAAATACGCGATTGCCTATGGTGGGAGGCTGTCGTCTGCCGCTTGAGGTGTCGGTGTCGGTGTAGAAATAGGTGTAGAAAATGGTGTAGAAAATGGTGTAGAAGACGGGTACCAATTGACTAATGCTAAATTGGCGGTGTTTCGCCGCGTCCACACCGACACGAAAAAATGTGGATCCGGGACTCCCCAATGTTATTGCCGAGTTATGATAGTGGCGTTGAGCGGTTATACCTGTAAAACATTAAAAATATTGTTTGTGTACTCAATATTGCGTAGTTAAAGTTATCTAGCATTTTAACTCTTAAATTTTTTAACTCAATAAAAACTTAATTTCGATCAACCGTGTTTTTCAATTATCAGGGCTCAAGTGTCCCTCAATTACCACGGAAAATCAGCACTTTACTTTATATAAGATTTCTTTTTAAATCTTGGTGATCAAAGTATTATATTTGTTACATTGTCAAATGTGCAAGTAGGATAGGTGCATTCGTTTTTTTGCGTTCTTAAATTATATTGAAGATTCTTGGTAAATTACTGAATCATTACATATTTTTAGATCAATGCAAAAATCAGCAAGTCATCAATACCTCATTTAGAAGTCTTTACAAATAGCTCGTAATTGAAAAAAAATACTATCAAGCATATTGAAAATCGCAGTGTTCAAGTATGTATGGCACCTTCTCACTAACTCTCTCTCTGGAAGATCATGCTCAGCAATTGAATAGAGCTGATCATCGCATTGCCCACCGTGAGATTTCATGGTGTTGCTCGATGGATTTTCAACGCCTGGCGCCTCAGCGGGCTATTTTAATTGTGGAGGAGGTATTAATCTCTGCAATAGGAAATTCCAATAATAATAAATCGCGTTATTTATTATCTTATTTTTCAGACCATCAGACGCACCTTTTCATTTAGAAAAATCGTCTTAAAATTGGGCAGCGTCTAATGGTCCGAAGTGCGTCTTATGGTCCGAAGGTAGGAGATACGTGGTAATTGGTCTCTGTGGAAAATAATTTAAGCTACCTAAAGAAATATTATACACGCATCTTTTTATACCTATGTAATTGTTTAATTTTATACTACATGTTATATTTTTTCTTAACTCCTTTTACTTAATTTTAGTTACTTTATATGATTTTTTTTGTACCTATTGAATCTATCCATATTAATTTGGCGCGCAAAACAAATACAGACGTCCGACGGTATCGATCAATCGGCTATAAACTATTTGAAGAAATGTGATATATATTTTAAAGACGACTTCGTTTTTGAAAAGAGTGACAATAGTTCAGACAATAATACAAAAAGTTTCAATAACGAGACGAGTGTAGATAAACTGAATGTTGCTGATACAAGTTATGTTAGTAAAAATTATAATTCGATTCAAATTCTAGTATTTTACTGTATTGTATTATTTTGTAATTTATTTTATCGAACACTGTTTATTCTACTTTTTTGTAACGGTATAACCCTATCGGTTTCGAGGCTTTCACCTCATCTTCAGGGGAGCACAAACAAGACTTGTGCTGCCCTGAAGATGAGGTGAAAGCCTTGAAACCGGTAGGGTTATACCGTTACAAAAAAGTGGAATAAACAGTGTTGGATAAAATAAATTACAATGTCATTAAACCTCCACAACGTTAATGCCTTAACTATAAACCAAGTATTGTATTATACTACCAATGTATCCAATATAAATTGGCCGACTTATTACTTTGTGCCAATCTCTTCCAACCAACCAGAGATATGTTGAAGATGCCTTAAGAGAAAATAACTATTAAACAAAATGCATATTTAACAAGGCCTTCGATGACCACGAGAAGAAAATGATATTGGAAAATGGATTATGGAAAACCAGGAAAAATAGGATATTACACTGAATAGAGATTTAATGTTTTTCAATTAGCTTTTCAAAGCACGTTATCGATGGTTCGAGTCTTAAATTAGCTGGTAACTGGTTCCAGAGTCTAACAGCTTGAACAGTAAAGGACGACATGAATTAATCATGTTCTGTATTTTTACAGAATTTCGTATTGCATATTATTTTTAGTAATGTTATAATTTAATACTGTTGTCCGTTTCCATCCAATCAATCACACGTGGAATTTTTGGCATCCTCTTCTGAAATTGGATAGAGACATTTCAGTACTGTCAAAAGTGGCTACCTACTTTGAATATCCTTATGTTTGTAGTCTTTCATAACGATGATATAATGAGCACAATAAATCATTTAAAATATGAGACACAGTTACATGTATGGAAAATTAAAGAAAACGTATGATAACTTTTGAGAGAATGCACCATTTTATGAGACGAATCGTGGAATTTCTGAACCAAATCCAGAATATTTAGCGTCCAATTTTATTATACACTTGTATCAAAATTGCCGCGATTGTTTTATTTAGAGGAAAAATAAAAAAATACTTTTTTATGAAATTGTTTAGTGCCAATTGATATTAACCCTTCCCTCCCTGTGATGTGTAACTAGTACACATAGCTTCTAAAAAACTTTAATATCTCTATAAATATAATAAATAATGGCTTCAGATTTTGGGTATTCCTCCGTAATACATTTATGCATTGAATGAAAAAATAATATTAATAATAATTAGCACTTATCGGCCATATCAGAGATATTTTGTGAAAATCGGGAATAAATTCACCAATACAATCAAACGTGTGACGTAGGTATATTCATTCTAAAAAACCGCTACGGGTGAGGAAGCGACGCTATTCACGTCTCTTCCTACTTCGATATATGGGAACGCAAGAAATAGAATCTCAATTCGCAATTGTGTTTCTTCCTTCGAGGTATAACAGTCCGAGACCGAGTCTCGTTTCAGTTCTCAGTAGCTCTGGGGCATCCATTTGAGATGATCTCTGCGCCCGTTTTATGAACTTCGGCCGATGTTTTTTTCATGTTTTCAGCAATTAAATTTCAATTATTATCACTTTTGACTTCAAATTTAATTAATGTAAGCGATTGTCTATGATTATTCTTATTTTTCCGATTTTAAATCGTTCATTTTTACATGTGTTTTGATGTGTATTGAATACACAACACCGGAACGCGCGGATTTTTTTAGCACAGGAAGGGAAAGGTTAAATTTGTATACTAATTTGGATCCTGAATAAACTAACTGTAAATGTTAAGGTTATTTAAATTTTTTTACTTGTTTTGGAACATTAGTTCTTGGTTTAAAATCATTTTAGCCTTGTTTTTATTCTATACACTTATTTTTGGAACATTATAAGACTATTAGTCCTTGGTTAAAATATTCTATTATAGGACTATTAGTCCTGGGTTAAAAAATCACGTAAGTCATGTCTTAACACTAGACCAAACTTTTTTGATAGTTTAGAGTCTTGATGCTTTTCCCCCTCCTTTATATCTCTAACGGATCAATAAAGATTGTACATTTCTTCGTTTTATCCCGTATATTTGATTTCTAACCCACAGTCGAAGTTCAGGTTTCTCATCCATGATACAGCCTGAAGAGTAAACCGATGAATCTCCTCCAGTTCTCCTGGGAATAAATAGATTTTAACACTCTTCTAAGGTGTGCTCGATAGTCTGAACCAATTCACATAAACACGGGTGGAATTAATCACCTATGAAATGGGTGAGCACTGTATCCGTGACCACATTTAAGATGATTCAAGGTGCACCACAATATTCGTGGCAGGTCACATCTTCTAACAATTACATTAGAATCATTCACAAGGTGGTGATTTCCGACCGAGGACAGAGTTTATTGTTGCCACCAACTATCTGGTGAGCTCACATTCTTCTCAGCCAATGTCTCTCAATCCAGAAAAGTCTTCGAAATCTAAGACGAGTTGGAAGTGCCAAGTATGTTGTATCACGCTGTGGATGGGTCTTCAGATTATGTTAATTATTATTCGTTTTGCTAATAATTTACACATAATGCTTTTAAGACGAGTTCAAGATAAAATATATAACATTTTTACTGTTTAAAAACTTGAGATATCACCGAGTATTTTTATGACAGTTTAATAATAGTTTTAAGAGCGAAACAAGCATTTTTTGTAGAGCTTATTTACTCTGAAATATATTATGTCAAAATCAGAAATTGATGGTAAAAATACAAATTCCTAAGACAAAAATGTGTCTTTCTGGTATTTGTTCTAATTTTTGTATTTATGTAATTATCTAATAGTTTTATCTCACTGTCCCAAATTTTCCAACAGTATTTATACCCATCCACCTGTCACTATGTCCCGTAGTTCCTTCTGCCAGAATGAGTAGCGGTATTTGAGTAAAATCACCTGTTAATTTTGTGTTTTGCCGAGGAATGCTCGTTTATATTTACGAGTATCTTTTACTCTCTTCCGATTAATTTGAATAACGTAACCCAGAGATAAGGAATATACTCGTACTAATGGATTTTATTTATTGAAAAGATATACGACACTTTATTGAAAATATATTTTCTTGATTTATTTATTGAAAATATAAACGACACTTAAATGGCCTTTACATTTACTAAACGAAAGATAAAATATTTATATAATTTAGAATACATACGACGCATGAAGCCACCATGAAAACTTCCGTAATCTATTTGGTAATACACCTGTCTTTCAACTTGGAGGTAGGTTATTGTAGTTCCCGCTAGTACCTTTGGATATACAATACATAAATAAACCATTAAAAAACAAATGGAACAAAATATTTAAGAGACCAAAGACTGGGTAAGGAGACGGAAGATGAGAAAAGAGAAGGAAATAGGAATTATAGAGATATGTACATATCTTGTCATTGAAGAGAGCTGTAATATTTTTAGTCATTTTTTAAACAAGTTAATGAAGGTGAGAATATTGTGGTAGTCGGTAACTGGTTTCAGAGTTTTACTGCATGTACAGTAAAAGACGATGCGAAGGAGGACTGACGAACTGGAAATCCCAAAAGGCAATCTCTACTTAAGCGTAATCCAAGTCCATGGTCGGAGATACTTTTAACATTTTTAGCGAGTTATGTACGAGTATATATCTTCTGCATAATAATGCATATTATCACGAATGATTCTTAAATCATTGAGTTAACTCTGCATTGTTTAGATCTCTAGAGGTGATGCATGTATAACGTAAAGTTCGAAAAAGATAAATTAGAGGAAATGGAAGAATATAAGCTGAAGAATCGAAGTGGTCCGAAATGGAGATGTAGGGATACTTCCTTATAACTCTCCAAATAGAGAGGTCAATATTGGACCCCTACTTTGATTTCTGAAGACCAACGAGGCTTTCATTTATTAGTTGTGTTGTATCGAATCTCACAAAAATTGTAGAAATATAAATTTACTATTTATATAAAATTGACGTAATTATGATAAAAGGACCCAACCCTTGTTTTTAGCTATTTTAAAATA
Organism: Odontocerum albicorne; assembly: GCA_949825065.1. Classification (NCBI taxonomy): domain Eukaryota; kingdom Metazoa; phylum Arthropoda; class Insecta; order Trichoptera; family Odontoceridae; genus Odontocerum; species Odontocerum albicorne. Next base: position 10,802,097 of record OX463852.1, on the reverse strand, counting down.
ATTGAGGAATATATCGCCCCTTTGTAAGAGTTAATCAATAGATATATGATACTCCTATATACTATATGTACACACACAGGATTAATCTAAGCATTTTCGATATTTCAAATAATATAAAATGATTTTTTTTTTGGTTGGGTCGAAATATCTAAGAAACAGTAAATTGCCAGTTACCAACTATACTTGAGAAAATGTAGGCTTGCCCCTGTGAGATTTGAAATGTCATGTCTCAAAGGGATGGGGTAAAATCGTTTTTTTTTATAAATCGAATCGTTTTTTTATGAATCTAAAAATTGTTTTTCTCTAAACTGACGTTTTAATTCCTAATTTTCATTATACTGACTTTCTAATGCATTGTATGATTTGTATCTATCTTTAAATATGCCAAGATCCACTATGAATTAATACTAATTACGAACATTTAATTTTAGGTATAAAAAAATCGAAAATCCAATTATCGTATACCCCATCCCTAGCCAATGCAGACGAACGTAGTGACTTTTGACAAACGTCACCAAATATTATTTGATTTTAACAAACTGCCACATTTTTGCCAATTTGTAATAAGATGTATTAATTTGTCATTATTGTTAGTTTTATGTAATGTATTTACCTAAATAACTTGCTATTTATTAGAATCGGGGCTTATATTAATGTTGATAAAATAATTAAAATTACTGAACGTCATTATAAGGTTGTATTGGGGCAAATTTGTGAACTGTCACAGGGACCTGGCTACATTTTCTCAAGTATAGTGCATGAAACCCGACAAAAATAACCTTGGCATAGGTTAATAGAACATAGCAGGAAATTTTCCTATCCTTTCTTGGAATTCATTCTGTGTTCCTTTTTGGATTATTAATGTCCTTTTATTCCACGAAAGAGATATTAAAATATAATGACAATTGACTTTTGGGTGTGACTTAATGTGTTTTGGGCAATGTGCACCACACAACACAGCCTACGTGTTAAATATACCATTTTCCTTTATTTTTATTTCCACTATGGCTTTTTTGTTTCGCCTTTAAGTCATATTGATCATTATCTCATAATTTGTATGTTATATCTATTATACTATTCCTTTTATTGCTCAATATTATGTCAATAACCATTATAAGTATTTCCAGTTAATTTTCAAGTTTATTTCTACACAATTTTAGTATTTTACTAGTTATATATAATATTTCCATTTATGGTAGTAGTTTAACGTTTTTTTCTACCCATTTTTTTATAATAAGAGTTGTTCTACCCATTTAATTTTAAGGTTTATTTCTACCAAATTGTAATATTACGCGAGTTACACTTAAAACCTCGGCCACACAGGTAGGAGCCTCGCTTGGTGCTTAGAACTACGTTACTAGGTTACTATAATAGTCACGTAGCGTGGCGCGAAGCGTGCAGTGTGGTCATTGCGATAGTATGGATGCGTTGGTTCGCTAGGATATGTCACCTAGCTCGCAGCGTAGCTCTAAGCACCAAGCGAGGCTCCTACCTGTGTGGCCAAGGCCTTAATATTTCCACTTAATTTTTCAAGTTTTATTTTTTATCTATTTTATTATTAGACATTTATACTTAATATTCCTACTTCAATTTTTAAGTTTTGTTTCTACCCAATTTTATTTTTATACAGTTATACTTAATATTCCAAATTCCATTTTCAAGGTTCATTACTACTATACCCAATTTTATTATTGTACATTTATACTTAATATTTCTACTTCATTTTTCATAGTTTATTTCCACCTGATTTTCTTATTATACAGTTTTACTTAATATTCCCACTTACTTTATCAATATTTGTATCTACCCAATTTTGGTATTATACGAGTTATATAATATATGTTTCCATTAAATTTTTCAAGGCTATTTGTATGTACCCAATTTTGGTATTATAAGAGTTATATAATATATGTTTCCATTTAATTTTTAAAGGCTATTTGTATGCACCCAATTTTGGTACTATACGAGTTATATAATATATGTTTCCATTTCATTTTTCAAGGCTATTTGTACTATATATACCCAATTTTGGTAGTATACAAGTTATATATTGTAATATATGTTTCCATTTCATTTTTCAAGGCTATTTGTATGTACCCAATTTTGGTATTATGCGAGTTATATATTGTAATATATGTTTCCATTTCATTTTTCACGGCTATTTGTATGTACCCAATTTTGGTATTATACGAGTTATATAATATATGTTTCCATTTCATTTTTCAAGGCTATTTGTATGTACCCAATTTTAATAGTATACAAGTTATACCTGAGCGATATCTTGAAGACAACAATCGTGATTTTATTGTGATCGTTAGCAACTTAATTATTAACAAGACGAGTTTGTTCATTATCCAAGCACAGTGTATTGAAGCATCATGCAAGATAGGAATTAATTACACTGTAATAAATTATCCCAAATTTATTTATCTCTTAATTACGTTGATATGTGGGCAGCTTGATTGCTTGGAATCACTTTATTTTTGCCAAGAGCTATGTGAGAATATGGAGTACGGATCGACTGACCGATCGCAGGAGAATCACACTGTGTACCGTGTGGGATGATCACATTTGATGTAACGATGCATGGCTAGACACCATTTACGAAACTGGTGATGAAATTATGATTGGATCAAGAAGTGTAAAATTTGCTGGATGAAGAATTGTAAAAAAGCTTCGGGCATTGAAACTTTAATTTAAAATTGATTGAAGACTCGTAAATTAAAATATTTTGAAGTATCATTCTGTTTTCAATGCAGCTGCTAGTCTGATATATTATATATAGTTGTTTTAAATATTGTATTATTAGTCCGCTTCTAAAAAGTCTACACTTAAGTGTAGCGAACGGATTAATTTCAAACTTTGTCTCTTTGTATTCAAGTCCCTTAATGGGATATCTCTGTTGTATCTTTCGAGTCTGTATCTGAGAGTAGAACTTTAAGGTCGATTTCTTCTTCATATGATAAATTGGTTGTTTTAAACCGATCCAATAGGGCGGAGTATTATGATAGAGGTTTTGCCGTTGCTGATCCTGTGGCGTGGAATGGTCTACCTCTTAGTGTTAGAGATATGGGTGGCGTGTGCAGTTTTAAGAAACACTTGAAGACTACCCTTTTTGAGAGGTCTCATAAAAAAATATGATGTTATATGATCACTACACAGTACAGTTTCTTATTTTTCACCATACATTTTTCTTCAACCACAAGTTAAGACAAAATCTTCCACTTAAGAAGGCACACTGAGCATCTCACACTTTCTTTTCAGTTTTTCTTCTCACTACACTCAGTATCTTATTTACTATACTCAGTAAGCTACTGACTCTGTCACTTCCACACTCCATTCTTACACCGTTACCTTTATATAATGGAACAATCACTGCACGCCTCTTGTTTTTCGGGGAGTATTCAGATACCCAACATTTGTTGAAAAAATGTCTTCGGCCCCCATTATCAAAGTTACGGGCTTAGAACCACTGGAGTAGGCACGAAACTCGTAGTTGGCATCAATATCACACATGAAGAAGCAACAATACCAGCACTCCTACTCGGCGCTTGTGAGTACGGGAGTATTCTTACCATAAGAACTGTTTTATGTTTATGTACACATAGCGAATACCAACAATGTAATAAATTCATTTATCAATAGAAGACCCTTTGCGTTTAATAAAGAATTAGTTGAGTTAGACATGTTGGGGTTTCATTTTTCATGATTCCTGCATTTAAAAAAGGATTAAATAGTGCATTGCTTCACATTTAACCTGATGGCGAGTGACACTCTCTAGTGACTCTTAAATGTTTTTTTCTTATTATATTGTATCACTGAACAAAACTTTTTCCACAGACTCATAGTCTTCCATAAGACGGAGACCAGCAGACCATACTGTGAATCAGGCAATGTCTGTGAATCTTCCTCGACAACCGTCCAGAGGAAAACCAAAGAACTGGATGACTCAATGCTTCAAAATCCTACAGAGAAACGGCCTAGATGAAAGCGACACCCAGAACCGAAGAATATACAGCTTGAGAACGAGACGCCTTAACTAGAAGAATCTACTAATTATTACCTCAACAACACCTGCATCTCCATACAGATCATAAAATTCTGAATAGACTTATAGATTTCTAAATTATACGACTTATTCACGGCGTTTGAAATGAATGTGAGTTTGATGACCGATCCATGAGAATCTTTTTCATGTGGGATGGTCACACCTGATATAGTCAGAGCTGTGGAGTAATGATGCATGACCAGGCACAATTAATGAAGCCACCGCGCCGGTGAGAAAATCCTCGAATGTGAACTCTAAGCGAAGAAGCTTCCATCATATATTCATTGCACAGACTTCGAAAATGGTCAAGATACTGATGTCATAAAATTAAGATTTATATTAATCTTTATTTCCAAATTGATGTTACAAAGCTGTTAGCACTAAAATACTCTCAGTCAAGTTTATTGATGAAATGACTCACTACAAACCGGTGTTAATTAGAAAGAACATTAAAAAATACATTTCAATATTAATACTTCGTATATTCTAATATACAAATCTTACCTTTGTTGTTTCTCATCTGATAATATCTGTGGCCTAGCAGGTAAGGCGCTCGGGTTGTAGGCGTCTGAATTTTTCGAGTGTCTGAAAAAAATTATTAAAAAAGGTTTCCAATCTGGTATAAAGAGTTCGTCTGGTAAAAATTTTCGCACGTGCCGAGTACGTGTAGGAGTGTTGTCTCTACGTGCGGTGGTGTTGCCAATACGTGTTCTGTGTCTACTCCAAAAATTCTAAACCCTCGACGGCTCGATTACTGGGACTGAAGACAATATTGTTTCCCAGGCACGCTCTTTAGTTTTTCCGAATGATCAATTCCGATATCTTGAAGTGTTCCATATGAAAGAAGAATTTCTTATCTGTAAATTGAGCAATACTTTGAATTTGTTTTATAAAATAATTGTCACGCAAAGCCGCAAGCACTTGAAATTGTTTGTTTTTTTAATTAATTTATCTTACAGAATATTTATTTTAAAAAGTACCTATGGGAATGAAAATTGAAGGCATATTGTCGACAATCTGTCGGTGATTTTCAGTTTTTCGAGGACGGGGGCGTTAGTGAAAACACTTAGTAAAAAAGCAAAAATACTGCAACCAAACAAATTAAACATTTCATAAATTCTGTCAGTTAAATCAGCCTTATTTATATCTGTGGAAAAATATGTCGGCAATCTCAGGAAATTAATTTTCCAAAAGACACATACACGCATATCATCACGCCGTCCCCATTGCGGGGTAGACAGAGTGAACAGATCTTTAAATTCTTCTATCCCAGCACACAACTTTCGCCTCCTACACATTCATACATTTCATCATACACAATCTTTTATTATTCATACTTAACCCTTTTTCAAAATCTAGTCCATTTGATCCAGTCACACTTTCCCCGGTCTACCTCTTTCACGCACATTTTGCACTTCTAACTTGTATACTCGCTTAGTCACTCTTTCGTCATTTATTCTCTCCACATGACCAAACCATCTTAAAGCTCATTTTTTCATGTCATTTAAAAGTCTTTTATCTTTCCAAAATATGCATTCTATTTATAGTGGACTTTCGTTGATAGTATATATTCTGTTATACATTGTGTTCCCACGAATTCTACGCAACGATTTTATTTCTACCGTTTAAAAATAATTTGTATAAATATTTTTCATACGTTTTGCGACATTTGTTTAATCTATAGTCATTTAATATATTTTCTGTCAAATTTCTTTGAATACCCTGAAGGCATTTTCCAAGATAAAGTCATCAGCCATGCGAATGGCATCAGTTAGTTTTATGCGTGCGTCATTCTGGCAGCCCGAAAAGCCCTTTGCTCGAGGCCGACTGGACCGTTTCTGCAGTATCCACCAATAAGAGGTGATCCATCACTCATGAAGATGACTGCACCTGCTGCATGAAGGAAGGCGTCTTTCTTTTTGACGTCCTGTTTCATTATTATTTTATTTATACATATTTTATTCTCGATATTTTAAATTGATTCAATAATCAGAAAATGTCCAATCCATTAAAATATTTTTTCAGTTATTGAAAATTTTGAATTTTAAAATAACATATATCTAGTTTCGTGAAGTGCTATACTGCCCTCATAAGCAAAAACGCAGCTATTGGCAAAAGTAAAGTTTTGAGAAAACTGTACTTTCATGTTTTTCATTGCTGCTTAAAAATGTCAGTAAAATGTGATTCATAAGCAAAAACGCAGCAAACGCATAAGCACTTGCTGTCTTTTTGCTTATGAATCACATTTTACTGCATTTTTGCTTAGAAAAACGAAGCATTTTTTAAAATTAAAGAAGACAGTATTTCGATTTCTGTATTGAAATAAATGGTTTTCTGTTTTTTTATGGATTATGGTTCAGAATTTGATATGAGATATTGCCTCATACTTAGTTAAATTTCTGATTTTTTCCCGTTAGCTGCGTTTTTGCTTAGGAGGGCAGTATACGAGTCATCTGTATATTATTTATTTATTAAAATACTTAAATACAGTAGACTCTCGACTAACCGGGGTTGCAAAATCTGACAAGATGATAAGTCATAACAGTATTTTAGTACCAACTTTGATATATGGAAGTTAGACGTGGACTTAGAACAATACTAAAAAGGTCCAAATAAATGCTGTAGAAAAACTTAGAAAAATACATGAGGTAAATATGTATGACAGAATAGGGAATGAAGTGATAAGGAATAAGTGTTAACTTAAGTCTGATGATGAAGAAAATCACTGTGAGATGGTTTGGGCACGTGGAACGAATGAATGAAGAGAGACTTACAAAACAAATATACAGTGTAAATGTGAGTGGAAGGCGTGGTACAGTAAGACCACGGAAAATATTGTTGGATCAAGTATACAATATTTTGAAAGAAAGAAATGGGTAAAATAAGAATAGATATGCCGGAAGTTATAGGTATTCTTATACCCCCGAATATTAGACGGAAAAAATGCCTGTGTCGTTCGAAGAAAGTAGTACAGCGTGGAGTTCGAACTGGCGACCTTCCACACGAAAATCCAGTGCGTTATCAAGCGGCCATGCAGCTTGTTTCAAAATTTGATACCTCGTTGAACTGTCTCCCAGAAGTTATATCCTTATTAAACAGTTCCGCCAATTGCCGTCAATCATCCTCGGATCACTTTTAATTTGGTATTTTATTGATTGGCGCGTAGTAGATGGTAACATTATATTCGAAATGCGCTCTTCAGGTAATATCAATCACAAACAGTGCCATATAAATCGTTATTATCATCAACATCCTTGAGCATTTGACATCAGTCAGCTTTATGCGTTCGTCATCAGAACATCCCTTTGTCCGGGGCCGCTGTATTCCATCGGAATATCGACCACTCGAGCACATTAATCACTCACTGAAGAATGACTGCGCTTCTGCACTGAAGAACGTTGTCACTTGTGTTTGTTTTTCGTTTTGACGTTCCTTTTCGTTGTTAATTCATTTTAAAATATTTTTATGACTACATTCTGACAGATGTCATTGGTAAAGAGATAGTGACAGATGCATTTTCAAAATAATGATCCATAAACGTTTTTCAAGGTATATTACTTTTTATTTTAACTGTCAAATTACTTTTTATATACAAAATATTTAAATAATAAAATTTAACATTGATATTTAAGCATTGTTATACGATATAATAGGAAAAAATAGTACAAGACAACCCAACACGATAAAAAGCAAACTCCATACAATTCACTCAATTCGTACAAGCAAGAACAACTTCTTTACTTTATTTCTCTAAGTAGTCCAAGTCCATACAATGCCCATATTGATTTCCCAATCTGTACAGTATTGTTATGCAGGATTTGTACAAACAATGTGTTGCAAACACTTCATTATGAAAATACACATTTTACCAGGCAGGCCTATAATAAATATAGATAATAAAGGAAAAATATCTATTAAATGGATTATCTAAATATTATGAAGATAAAAAATCAGTAGGTTTGTACCTCACATCTTCTTAACTTTACTCTATGGAATGAAAACGTGGATACTGAACCAGGAAACATACCCTTGGATCAAGTCTTTTGAAATGTGGATCTGAAGACGTATCCTCAAGATCCCTTGGACAATTCGTGTTACAAATGTTAAAGTGCTGGGTCGTATGTATTAATATAAGGATCGTGAACTATTTCAATTTGGGAAGGCTCGCAGTTACTGTAATGAGAGGTACCAAATACATTATAACAAAATTGATCGATCGATCATCCAGTGACAAATAAATAGCAAAGGAGACAGAGGATTCTTTGGTTCAAGAACTTACAGGAATTATCTAGGTGCAGTTTTGCTGAGTAGTGTCGAGCTGCAGTGGACAAGATTTAGACTGCCTTGATGGTGGACAAGATTTAGACTGCCTTGATGGTGGCCGACCCCAGATATGAGGCGGCACCACGAGAAGAAGAATGTACCTCGTAAGATGTCCAAAATTTTGATTAATATTTAGACATCATTTGCAATTTAATATGTTTTATGCATGCTTATAAATTTATTTATATTTATGCAGTGAGACCCTGGAATCAGTTACAAACCAATATAAGACTCGCTCCGTCCTTGAGATGCTTTAAGAAGCGACTGAAAAAACTCTTAATTTCTAGTCAGTAAAATAACGTGTTTCATTCCCGATTTTTCTTTTCCTTTCCTCTTCACCATCCCTTCCTTTTCTTTTGATTGATGATATCTCCCTTTATATGAAAAATAATGTTCGGGTGATTGTCCGTCTTTGTGGGGTCTGTGGCTATATGCTCACGTATGTTATGTGTTTATGGATTTCGTGGGGATGGATAGTCATTTGAATGATTTATGCAACCATGTAACTTGCTTCATTTACTTTTGTTTGGTTGGTTGGAAGATATTAAATAAACCCGCCAGATTGTATTTGCAATAAAAGTATTAAATAAATAAGAAGTAAATTTATTTATATTTCATACTAACGCATTTTTCTTTTTTTTTTCTAGGTAAGCAATCGACTACAGCTGTAACAAGAAATTAGAGACTTAAGTACAGATGCATTACAGGTTTTGGTGAGATCAATTTAAAATAAATAAATAATCGTTTTAATTTTTTTTCACTCTTTCCGTATGGTATAAAGTATTTCGGAGTTGATACTACTTTTTTGTGCATAACAGCTCCTATCTCCAGGACTTTATTACCTATCACCTGATACCGAAATGAATTGAATGAACGAAATGAATGAACCGACTTATTACCTCTGAGTATCACTTGATACCGAAATTGAGTACTTTTGTGTCTCAAACTGCTAACGTTTTTTAATATCCAGTACTTGAGCCACAAAAATGCGGTATACATATACAATCCGAAAGGCCACTGATAAATAAAACCGCAAAAGCCTATGAACATATTAAAAAAATCCTTTGTGATTTAACTTAGCAAACCTATAGGCCGATGAGTTTGAACAATAATATTTCAGGGAGAAATTTTAGAAAAATAGACTAACCATCATTCGTTAATATTTTAAGGCGAGCAAAAACAAACACGTATACACTGTCTCGTGAAATTAATTATTTTTGATATTCAATAAAATGGGGCATATTAAATGTTGACTTCAACAGTTCGATGCGAAAAATGACCAACCATTGTTTTAAGATACACGCATTTTATGAAATTATAGATTCAATTCAACTCGAAAACACACATTTTACCGGTAGGCTATTTTGGTCATATTCGAAATTTAAAGTGATTTTTGAACAAAAGGCTTTTTATGGCTACACTGCTTACAAAAATATAAAATTTATACTTAACAGTATAAAATATTGTAATTTGTTTTATCAAGCACTGTTTATTTCACTTTTTGTAACGGTATATAACCCTACCGGTTTCAAGGCTTTCACCTCATCATCAGGGGAGCACAAACTATACTCTTGACTCAGAGTCTTGTTTGTGCTCCACTGATGATGATGTGAAAGAGTTATACCGTTACAAAAGTTGAATAAACAGTGTTTGATAAAACAAATTACATTGTCTTTAAACCTCCACAATTTTAATGCCTTAACTATAAATAAAATAGTGTAAAATATTTTGAAACAAGATTTGTTTGTGCTCCCCTGATGATGAGGTGAAAACCTTGAAACCGGTAGGGTTATACATATATAAAGTGGAATAAACAGTGTTGGACTCAACAAATTACAAAACAGTATAAACAAAGGAAACACGACTGGTTGATTTCAAACTCTTCGCGATACTAGTTGATCTAAAAATCAGGTTCTCCAAATAGCGTTTCATTATATGTGAGTGGGACTGCTGTGCTAGGATTGTCAACTTTAAGCTGAAGGAATGGTCTGGCCGAAAAACCCTTGTGCCTGGCACAAAAAATGTTCAATGTGAACTGCTAGTTATGTAAATGTGGTTCTCATGAAACTTTTTGTAAAAACAATGAACAAGGATTGACCTACATTTCAATACAGAAATGTCCGATTTATCTTTTAAATTGCAGTCAATCCAGAATTTTGATTATCGTTTTCGTATATGATATAAAAAGAACATATCCAATACTTTCGTTTTTGTAAAACACAAAAAGTTTATATTTGTAGAGCAGTGTTACCTTTTTATACCAACTTTCATTTTACCTCAAGGATTCGATATAATTTCTGCTTCTGTGGTGTGAATATTCCTTGCTATCATTTCGCTCTCCGTTCCGGAAATATAACCCAATGCAACACGACCATAATATTTCAGCTGGGCTAAATTAAAATGGCATTTAGGTACCGCCAACGGCCCGCGGTCCGCGGCCCCCAACCGTTCCCACCGTCTCGCCTTGCGCCTCTCGATTCTTGAAACTCTTCGCTTGACTGACCTGACCCTACCCCGAGGCCATCCGTCTTCCGGAGCTTTTTCTCACTTGTGAGAACTCTTTATTGGTTATTGAGCCGCGTCTAAAGCTCGAGAACTACTCAATAGATACTATGCATATTCGTTTGTGATTAAATTACTTCATTTTTAGGTCTTCCAACTAAGAAAAGTTCTGATTATAACTGTATTTTAATTACAGTACAGTCGATTGCGACCAACGGTAAACAATGTTCAAATTAAAGTGCGCATCCTAGTGTCACAAAAATTATAGTTCAGTTCAGTTCAGAACAACACTAAAAGTATTATATAAACATTAAAATTACCAACACAAAACTTTAATCAGAAAAAAGCACCAACATACTATAACACATAGAAGTATACACCAGGACAGGGCTCAGAAGACCTAGGGTCACATCCCGCGTATGGTAGGGTCCTTTAAAGATCACAACTAAAAAATGTTTAAGATAAAATCAAAAACACACTCGCGCAATCCATCCACTCAATATTATACACAAAACAATAATCTTCACGATTATTTGAATTAAATCTAAATAAATTATAAAATTACCCTATACGTTCTATCAGAAACACAGGGGTGCCATAAAATGACTTCCTACAAATCTGTCTACAGTGTGGCATTTCACGTCCTTTAAAGCTGTGACTGAACCAGTTCCATGACGATCCATGACTATTGTATTATATTAAGGACATTGGAAAGCTCCGAAGCCTGAGGGAACCCCTAAGGTCTGTTTATCCTAGTGTCTTATTTGCAAAGATCTGCCAACCATACTACCTGAAATAGGTCGAGGTCGTATTCTCCTTGCCTCGCGATAATTATTTATCGCATTTGTTCGTATCTTACACAGTTGTCATAAAAATCTGAATAAAACTATTTTAATATTTTTTATATAATCTGTTTTAATTTTGAAGTTTACTCTCATGATTTTTTTATTTACATTCAGAGTTCAGTATTTGACAGAGAAATAGTATCGTACTACTCCGAATATAACGCGAAGTGTTAAGACAGCTTTCTTCATATTTTAATGCGGAATCGCGTTATATTCGAGGATTTATGTATGGTACTATGGGGACAGCGACCAGGTATAAATTCCCGTAAAAACTCACGCGACCCTTATGTTTGATGCATTTAAGGGGCATCTCACACCTGATGTCAAGGAAAAAAATTGATTGAATACCGATTTAGTTATTATTCCAGATGCAGCGACATCACATTTGCAGATGTTAGATGTTTTTAACAAACCATTCAAGAACAAGTAAAGAAAAAAATAAAGCAACCCTCAATTTTTCTCTAAGGTGGATGAATTGCGAGAACCTGGGATGAAGTATAACCCGAATTTATCACAATGTCTTAAAAAAAGGTGCGTTTCGAACAATTTGATGGGACGTAGGATGACATCTTATGGGGCCAAACCATGCTATTGAAAATCAGGATACGTCTTACAACAGCGGAGATTCGACCGGTTCTGAATAAACTAACAAACTATGCTGACATACTGATTGTATTAGGTCCAAGTTTTCGTTTGAATTTGATCTAAAAAATACAAAATTACTTTCAGGAATACCTGTTGTATTATAACAGTTATCAATTATTTTTTTTCGACTTGTCCAGTTTTCTCTAACGAGCGTTTAATTCTAATTCACTTTACGTAATTGAATAATCGAAAATGATTTTTTATTTTACTCTAAAAATGAAAGATTGCAACAAGATGAGATCTGCTATTTGGGTCGGTCTGCTCAGAAGACCTAGGGACCTATTCTCAGATGATAAAATAATTAAGACGGATATCGAAGGGCGCGTAGCGCTAGAGAACAAGTCAGCGGAGCACTAAAATATAAATACTCGAACCGGAGAGTATCAAAATCTGCTAAGATGATAGTCCACAATAGTTTTTTGGGGCCAATTTTGATGTATAAGAGTTAAAGGTGGACGTGGAAAAAGACTGAGAGGAGCCATATAAATGCGTGCATTGAGAAGAATACACGGAGTGACAATGTATACAGAATACGGAATTAAGTGATAAGGGATGAATATGAACTTCAGGTTGATGTGTTAAGTAAGATGAATAAGAGTACGTTGATATGGTTTGGGCATAAAGAATGAATGAATGAAGAAAGACGAACAAAACATATATATATACAGTGCAGATGTGAGTGGAAGGCGTATGAAAGGAAGACCTAGGAAAGTATGTTTGGATTAAGTGAATGATATTCTGAAAGAAGGAAGAGTAGAGAGTCAGAGAAATCGAAGAGATTTGTATGAGAAGGTGGAGAGATTAAGGATGTGTGTCGAGTTAGGAAAGTATGGCGCTCTGTCTTTTGCTTACCCCGACAAGAAAATGGCGTGATGGTATGTACGAGTATATATGTATTTTACTCTCTTCCACATGTCTTGTGCATTGACTGAAATAGATGATTTATCTTGCTTACCATTAATTATCATTTCCATCGGGGTCATTAATCATCGAGCTGTTTTTGAAGGGACCGGAAGGAATGCAAAATCTATAGAAAAGAAATTCAACAGGAAATGAATTTACCATAAGAAATTGAATGATTTATTTGAACAGTGAGTTCGTAAAAAGAAAGCAAAAAAGGGTATCTAAACGTAAATTTCTAAAAAGATTTTTTCTTAATTTTTATTATACACGAGCTTATCTAGAGATTGTTTGATAACCAAGTCTTATATAAAAAAAATACATATTCCATCACGTATTCTTCATCTTGATCAACACCTTAAGTTCACATTCATCCCTAATCACTTCATTCCGTATTCGTTCATAGATAGTCACTTAAATGCACGAATTTCTGCAGACTTTATTCGACTGTTTTCAGTCATGTTCCACGTTCACGTTTCTCTCTCTACCACAGAACAAAGTTGGCACCAAACACTATGCTTGAAAAGACGATTGAATTGTGTGATGTACTTAAAGCCCAAGTTAAACATTGTAATTCCAGATATTCTTTACTGCTCTTATCGGTTCGTTTTAAAGTCCAGACTTCAATTCCATACGAATTTCAGCAGCATTCACTAGGTTCTTTTCAGTCTTTTTCCACGGCCACGTTTCACTTCCATTTATCAAAGTTATGGATACTCAGAACGGCCATCAATTTGAGATTTTGCGATATCTAAAAACATCTTTGTCTGTGTTCTTTAATGTCGAGTTTTAACATTAGATTTACGAGAACCTTAATAAATACTGACTTTATAATTATTCAAAGTTTGTACACAATTTTTTGGGATACTCTGATGTACAATGAAATTGTTACAGCGCATTTTGAAATATCAGCAAAACGATATGAAAGCCTCAAAAAGTAAACTTAATTTATTGAAAGTATTCGATCGTGCTGCAAATGGGGTCTTGAGTGATGAAGCAATATTTAGTTTCAAGTGTTTCCAAGTATTCGTGGAACAAAAGGAAAGTACCTATAGATACATCGTGAACCTTTTGAATTTGTATTGTGTAAGGTTTCCTCCTTAATGAATGGATGATGTCACAAGTGTTCGTTCCTCGCTGGGGTCGGACATGATGAGCCACCATAGTTGATATTTCATGGTTATTTAAAACCTGTGTTTGTTTTAAGGCGAATATATCAATATTGTTCATTTGATTCGTTTTGTTTCTTAAAGAGTGTCTAATTTTTAAAAAAAGTCATAATTTTAAACTCAATTTTTTAGATAAACGAAAACGTAGGTAAATGCAGGAACTTTTTATTTCAATGGGTTTCTAAAATAAATAAGTTTATTTGTTCCTTTGAATAGTTCATTCTTCTTACTTTACCTTCTTTCAAGATATTTTAAGAATACTCGATCGTATCAGCCCCCGGAATCCCTGTGGAAATGTGACACTACCGGGAATCAAATCCGGAACCCGTTCTTGAGCCCAACGACTTAGTCACTGTACCATGAGAATGGACAAATTTTTACGTTGATTTTTTATTAAGGGAGTATTCTAATCTTGAAATTTGAAAACAATAGTTTTTTTTAAGAATATCTTCTCAAAAGGAAATTTTAAAATTCTCAATATTTACGAAGTTATAGCTATAAATGAGACAGCAATTACGCCGCACCGGAATGACTCGGACAATAATCTCAAAACTTTAAACGCGTTTTTCTCGAAACTACTTTTTTCAACCTAGTCGACATAAAATCTCAAGTTTTACCCTACCGATTGCCTTCAAATTTAGTATGAAACCTCGATATATGTTTCTCTATCGTTCCTTCCTTGGAAAATTCGAAACAATTTTTTTTACAATTTTTAAATAATTTAAAAAAATAAAAAAAGGGTTAAAGTTAAATTTTTTTTCAGACAGAAAACCATTTTACGATTTGTCTTTTTGGTACGAATTATAACGACATTGTTTCTTATCAAGAAACTGTGTATAATTTTTGTTTCAGATTTACGAAAGGGTTCCAATCATGTCGACCAGCTCACCCCCCCCTTTATTTACGACAAGAAATAACAGCCTATAACATCTTGAATTTTCCTTTCTTTTTCGAAATTTGTTTGTACATTCTCAAATCATGAATAAACAAACTGTAAACAAATGTATAGGAAAAATATTTTTTGTTTTTTTTAATTTAGTCTGAAAAAACGCCAGACATTCACGCTTCTAGACTAGAATACCCCCTTAACTCTACAATGCGCGATTTTTTTTATTTCAAAAATAAAAATATATTTATGCATTAAATTTGTACTGGAACATGAAAAATACAATAAAACTTTTTTTTTGTTATTATATATTTATATTTAAAAAAAAAAGAGAAAGGTTCATATATGAATCACTGCGCATTTGTAAGTTAATTATATGATATAATGATATAAATGAAATTATATATTTAACTTATTTTACACATACGTACTAAAGAATAAAAGAAAAAAAAATAAGATTACCTTGATCTCCAATAATAAAGTAATTTGATTTCAAACTGGAACAAATCATAAATGTCATATACGCGCAACAAGTCAAACTTCAACTGCCAAATTGACCGGTAAAACAGTTTTCTATTAAACGTATGTGGTTTTAAAGCATGGAGATTATTGTATCACATTTGTAACAGCGCATGAGTCATTGTTTATACCACTCAACACAAAAATATTTAGAAAAACTTTTGGTTGATTCATATGTGCATCATTGCGCACTGTAGGGTTAAATGCAAATACGATTCGCATTATGAGTGTCGTATTACATAAATACCTTAATAAATATAATCGTTATTTTGAATACCTTAATAAATAATATAAGCGTTATTTTGAATACCTTAATAAATAATATTTTAGTTGTTTGTACATAATACATATTTTTAATTGTTGTTTATTTACGAGTATATGTGTATGTATCATTTTGGATTACATTCAAATAAAGTTTTTATATTCTGAAAGAAATGTTGCATGTGTCGGAACTCTAGAGTGTGTCGCTATTATTTGACAACTATGTTTTATTGATATTTTTTTCATGATTACATGCATGAAAAATAATGGTGGCCTGCATGCGGCTCGCGGGCAGCTGGTTGGCCATGCCTGGTTTAGTTCCTCATTGCACGACATAACTATTAGTCCGTATCTGATCCGAGACTGCATTTACTATATCGTAGTGAATCGCAGTTCAAGTGACAACCAACACCAGGAGGGGGCGCTTTATGTACTCGTAGTGTGCAGTGAAATCCTACCCGCCCCATGGGCCACTTCCACCGGTACAGCCGTACTTCCGACCGGCCCTGAATGGGTGCATCCTCCATGTCGCGCACTTCATTATCCCATGCTGCGCCAGGTCGCATCGTGGGGCTCTCAATAGACCACACATGGCGGGGGAGACAACGATTATTTCGGCATGTGAGGTTTGTCAAATTTGAATTGTAAGGACCGGAATTTTGAATTACCTTTAAGTCCTCTTTACTATTATATATCCGCTCCGAAGTTGAATGCACTGTTGATGTGTATTCTCTTTTGTAATAACTTATTTATAGTGGTAAATACTTTTGTGATAAATAATATAATCATAATATAAATAGGCCAAAACCCGTACGACGGTTGTCGCCAAAGAAAGAATACGAAAATTGAATTTTGAATACAAGAGAGCGAGAGAGGAATACTTCGATTCTCTCCGAAAGTAATTTGAAATTTGAATATCGGTGGGTCCGTGATAAATGAACAGATCGAAACTATACTAAACGAATTTTAAATACCTAGCTAACAATTTTTGAACCGGTGTAAAAGGGGACGATGCCAATTTATTTTGAATTGTAATTCATTAAATAATTAATTTATTTCCTATTATGTTAAACCTTATAATTACTTGTGTTTATTTATCTTATGCTCTTTTTTTTAATGCAGACAA
This sequence comes from Odontocerum albicorne, assembly GCA_949825065.1. Classification (NCBI taxonomy): domain Eukaryota; kingdom Metazoa; phylum Arthropoda; class Insecta; order Trichoptera; family Odontoceridae; genus Odontocerum; species Odontocerum albicorne. The sequence continues at coordinate 10,784,873 of OX463852.1, read as the reverse complement.
TTATATGTGGCTTTTTCACGACGTCGAAAACGCGAAAACATTAAAGTCAATATATCTGAAACAAGTCTTCAAGGAAAACTTTATCAACGATTCAAATTGAACAACAGTAATGTTTATACACAAAACATCACATCGTGTATAAAGAGATTTTTGAGAATTAAATAATTCATCAATCAAGATGTACCTTTTTTATTTTAAAATTTAAACATTAATGTACCCAAAAAACTTTAAGCTGATCTTGCTCCATTCGGTATTTCAAAAATGTAGAATTTGTTTTACTTCAGTGAATATTTCACGGGTTGCAAGTAGGTAGGTAGGTTGCGACTAATAAAAGGGTAATTTATATAGCACCGTTTAGAGCTTCTTCTCAAGGGTGCACTAACTCGGGATTCGAACCCACTATTATTGAAAGAGTACAAGGATTAAAAAAAAAGTAAAACAAGTTGAATTTAAGGGTGGCTGCGCCCATTACATTTGGAACTGCAACGCATCTGTATATGTCTAGAAAAACATATTTGGTAAGAAAACCGCAGAAAAATTATTAAAGGGAGACAAACTACAAAGAAATCTTTGTAGATCTTCGATATTGATAGTAACACATTCGACTTTAGATGGAGTGTGGTGTATATGTGTCGGATTTACATTCAACCATAAATTTTGATTAGACCTAAAAAGGGCTGTCTTCAAGTGCTTCCTAAAGCTGCACACGCCACTCATTTCTCCAACACTTGTAAACATACAAAATGTTAACTAAAATGTCACGATTAATTCTAGTTGTTTATTCGAATAATTAATTAAACTATCTAGTTAAGGTTCTATACAACAATAAAAATCGATGCAATTGAAATATTACTCAAGAAAACAAACAAACATTAATCATAAATAAAGATAGTCGATTCATTAAATATTACGCAACAATAATATAACTTGTTTAAATAACTCTGACGTCACTTTGTGGAACTTTATAATTAATATAAAATTGAATTACGTTATCACACCCAATAAACACAAACAAACAAAAAATTACACAATAAAAAGCCTAGAAAATATTGAAATACATAAGACAAACAAACAAAACAAAAATATCATAAATAATCGATTTGAATTTATCCCCTTAGTACCATAAACAACAAATAGTATGGACACTTTTATTCTATTTAATCATAAACAACACAAATAATGTAATTAATGTATAATTCAATTCTTAACAACTCACCTGATGATGACATAGCAAGTGTTAAAATGCATTGTGATTTACAATAAATAAATAGGGTAATAAAACAAATTAACCAAGTTTTAATTCAATATTAATAATACTACTTGTAATAACAAGCGTTGATGACTAGGAAACTCCTGGATGATATCAATAATATACATAAATAGAGCATTCGTAACAAACTCTTCATTAACATATCTAAATGTTTTGTTATTTCATTTGTAAGAGCACGAAGAACTACTTATTTCCATTATCTTATTTCCATTATCATTTGTAAGAGCACGAAGAACTACTTATTTCCATTATCATTTGTAAGAGCACGAAGAACTGCTTATTTCCATTATCATTTGTAAGAGCACGAAGAACTACTTATTTCCATTATCATTTGTAAGAGCACGAAGAACTACTTATTTCCATTATCATTTGAAGGAGCACAAAGAACTACTTATTTCCATTATCTTATTTCCATTATCATTTGTAAGAGCACGAAGAACTACTTATTTCCATTATCATTTGTAAGAGCACGAAGAACTGCTTATTTCCATTATCATTTGTAAGAGCACGAAGAACTACTTATTTCCATTATCTTATTTCCATTATCATTTGTAAGAGCACGAAGAACTACTTATTTCCATTATCATTTGTAGGAGCACGAATAACTACTTATTTCCATTATATTATTTCCATTATCATTTGTAAGAGCACGAAGAACTACTTATTTCCATTATCATTTGTAAGAGCACGAAGAACTGCTTATTTCCATTATCATTTGTAAGAGCACGAAGAACTACTTATTTCCATTATCATTTGTAGGAGCACGAATAACTACTTATTTCCATTATATTATTTCCATTACACACGAAGAACTACTTATTTCCATTATCTTATGAATGGTCAACAACTGTCTAGGACGGATAAAACAAAATACTTTGGTGTTTTATTTGAAAGTGGCCTTTTCGTTTGATTGGAAAATCAAATCAGTCTTCAATAATGCAAATAAGATGCTTGGGTTTGTAATTCACACCACCAAACTATTTACAGATACGTACGTACTCAGGATATTATATAATTCTTTGGTCAGAAGTCATTTGGAATATTGCTCTATAATATGGACTCCAGGAAGGCTTACATATTCACTCATGTTAGAAAGGATTCAGAAAATATTTCTCTGCTGTCTCTACATGAGAGAGTATGGATATTATCCCTGGCTTTATCCAAGTATGTTCTTACTGGGGATGCTTAGTTACAGATCATTAGAGAGGGGAAGATATCTTCGATTGAATGTCCACTTTTTTTGTTTGCTCAGTGGTAATTTAGTTAACCCATCCGTCCTGAACAGTCTTGGTTTGTATGTTCCGGATAATCATTTGAGACAACGCACCCATAGATTGTTCTGTCAACATATAATTTGAACCAACCTTCCTTTGGTGATGTCGGTAGGTAGAGCAATCACAATATTTAACCGTGTGTGTTCACATTTAGACGTATTTCATGTGTCGCTTAGCGCCTTCAGGAAAAATCTCTTCAATTTAGTGTAATACTTGAAATATATTTTTTTGTTTTATCTAACATGCTACATTTTGTCGTAGTGTTTTTGCGAGTAAAATATACATTTTTACAATAATTTTTATAAGATTCGAGTAAAATAATAGTAAAATGATTTTCGAGTAAAATATACATTTTTACAACAGTTTTATGCATGTTTTTTTGTACTAGTTATGTTTGGTCATTGTACGAACTAGGGAAACCTGCAATGTGCAAAGGACCTGAAAAAATAAATTATTAAATAGAGTTTAAATGGAGTTGAAACAAAATAAACACTAATTTATTTTATCAAACACTGTTTATTCCACTTTTTGTAATGGTACTATATAACCCTACAGGTTTCAAGGCTTTCACCTCATTTTGTTTGTGCACTTGTTTGTGCTGCCTGAAGATGAGGTGAAAGCCTTGAAACCGGTAAGGTTATACCGTTACAAAAAGTGGAATCAACAGTGTTTGATAAAATAAATTACAATGTCTTTAAACCTCCACAACGTTAATGCCTTAACTATGAACAATATATAAAATAAACACTAAAATGACGAGTAATACACTTATCGAGTAGAACTAACCAATAAACAATACATATAATGTGAAATTTTGATAAACTATAAATATAATGGAATATTGTTAATAGCTTCAGGAATAGACAAATAGCTAAAAATCGAATAAATCAGAATTTACTTTAAAAATAATACCAGAGAAGATATAGAATTAAATGCATTTGAAATGCGGTGCTGGAGAAGGGTGTTTCCGAATTCCACGGAAGGTAAGGTGAACTAATGCCTTCATTCTCGAAGAACTGAGAATCACCAACTATTGTCGACAATGTTCCTACGAAGATTCACGTTGATCGTGACCAAGGAGGCAGTTTGGAAATACTTGCGGTCAATGGAAGATGCACGAGAGGAAGATGGACTAACCAAGTGAGAGACGCAACAGGATTATCCTTAAAAACTGCTCATCGATCTGCAGAGTGCAGAGATGGCTGGAGAGGAAACGTCAAGGGCCTCATGGGTGGGAGTCACGATGATCAGTTATGATCGACACGACACTTTAGTTATGGCCCGAATTCATAGTCCGACCTTAAAAACACTCAATACTAAATCTTAAATTATTATTTAGAGTTAAATTCCTTACAAATTTGTAGTCGCTTCCTTAAATAAGAGAGTCATGTAGTGTCATTCAAGAAGAACACTCCGAGATGGTTTGGATATGTAGAAATAATTAATGCATAAATGCTAACAAAGCAAATATACAGTATAAATGTGTGTGAAAAACGCGGTAGAGGAAGACCAAAGAAATCATGGTTGGATTAAATTAATGATATTTTGGAAGAAGAAAACGTTAAAAGTCAGATAAATGATAGAAATTATATGAGAAGCTGTATGGATATAGAAGAGGCGAAGAGAGTGTCGAGATAAAAAAAGTCTACCGCTCTGTCCTCTCTGCCTTTCCTCTCTACCTACGCTGTTATGGGGATAAAATAAGTTCTCATCCAGCGCGATCTACATTAGAAGATCGAAATCTTTATTTTTTATAAGCGTGACGTTACGTAGTGGCAAAGAAGGAACTGCCCAAAAAGACTCCTTCTCCGGTGGAGACACACCGGAGTGTGAAAAGAATAGCAGTGGTGACGAACTTAAGGTCCGACATCACGGGAAAAAGAAAATGACCCGCAGCGTAGTAAATATACGAGTACCTTCTTATGTTATAATGTGGCTTTAGGACTTCCTTTATTTACTATTGTCTTGTTGGTTGGAAGAGATTGTCGCCTCGCAATAAGCCCGCCAGATTGTTTTGCAATGAAGTGTTCAATAAAACAAAAATGGAGGGGAACAGGTGTTGTAAAGTAGAACATGTAGACATTATATGATTAGTATTCTACGATATTATTTTCTCGTTTCCCACAATTCAGAGGTACCAAACTATAGAAGCAAGAGATTAATATTTATTATTTTAACACATTTCCTTCTTCATCGCGTTCTCAATGCTGGCTGGCTTTGTGGTCCTCCTTTATGTCTAGAACTTGGTGCACCTCGTGTTTCCATATTTTCTGGTCCTGGGCCATGTGGAACGCAGCGTTTAAAGAGGATGCTGTTATTTTTTTATTTGGTCCATCCACTTAAAGAACACATTTCTCTTTTTAGTTTTCTCTCAACAATCGCCATGATCACCAGCTTATCTATGTTTTCGTTATTATTTCTGGCGAATTACCCAAAGTTTGTTAGAATAGTCAATATGATATAATGGTTTGGATTTTTTACTTATAGAATAGTATTTAAAAATGTGTGGGTTGACAGTGTGAACTTAAGGCTGATGTATTAAGCAAGAAGAACACTCTAGGGTAGTTTGGACATGTAGAACTAATGTATGAAAAAATACTAACAAAACAAATATAGTGTAAATGTGCGTAGAAGGCGTTAGATCAAGTGAATGATATTTTGAAATAAGGAAATGTTAAAAGTTATAGAAATCGCAGGAGATGTATGAGTAGTTGTATGGATGTAAAAGAGGCGAAAGATATGTGCCGCGATATGAAACTCTGATACTGCCCTCTCTACTTGTATAATAAAGTATGTGTAGCGTGCAACCAATGAGATGGAAGTCATTGCACTTGTTCGACCTCCACCAACCAGATACTTATGGAGACAAAATAATACTCCATCCAGCGCTATCTACACTTGAAGATCGAAATCTTGTTTATCTTTTTATGAGCTAGACGCTACGTGGTGGCGAAGGTGGAACTTCCCAAAGGGCCTCCTTCTATGGTGACTACACACACACCTGAGTGTGTAAAAAATAGTAGAGACGGCGAATTTAAGGCCCAGCGTCACGGAATAAGGAAAATGGCTGACAAAATGACTGAAAAGGAAAATTACTGAAAATAAAGAACGCAGGAAAAGGAAAATCGTTTAAAATGAAGGCCATCGCGGCAAAAGCTGCTGCATCTGATAAATATGTGAGGTAAATGTATTATACGTTGAAGACGACGGTAGAATTAAAGGTAGAAAAGCCTGGCGCTCACTCGTCTCTGCTGATTCCAAACAGGAAGGGAACGTGATGGTATGTATTCAGAAAAGTGAGATAGTGCCGGACCCCTGCCTGCGAAGAATGCATGCATAATGATAGTGCGACCATATGTTAGAAAGTTCTTCCAGCCCTACAACTCCGATTAGGCCGGCCCGTTGGTGAAGGCACCCACGCGGCTCGCAATGGGACACCCACGGACCCTGATCCACTTATATTCCTCTAGTTCTCTATTACTTCATTGCGGAATAATAAATTATCCTCGGCCTGTTAATGCCTTTTTAATTTTGTCTCTTCAGGCCTTTGGCTATTTGTTTTCTATCAATTGACTTTAGTTTATGTAGACAAGAAAAATTGGTCGAGTGTGTGTGTGGGTTTAATTGTAAAATTCTAACGTTTTTTTAATTATAACTTTGACTTTTGAAAAGTGTGAAAGGAAAACCAAATATGACGAAGAGTTAAAAGGGGTATCGAACGGCGTGTATCAAAGTCAATGGGGCACTAAAAAATAAATACTCAAACCGGACAATATCAAAATCTGCCGAGAAGATGGTCTTCAACAGTATTTTAGTTCCTACATTGACGTGTGCTGAAAAGAGCCGTAGAAATGCGTGCACTTAGAAGCATACATGGAGTACAGTGTATTACAGAATACGAAATAAAGTGCTTAGGATTGTATGTGACCTTAAAGCTGGTGTGTAGTTAAGATGAAGAACACTCGGAGGTATTTTGAGCACGTATAACGAACGAATGAAGAAAGACTAACAAAACTAAATATGATGGAATGTTGTTGACAGCTTCAGGAATAGACAAATAGCTAAAAATCTAATATTTCTTGAATCTTCGAAAAGACTATAGTTTCACTTTGTGGTGCCATTTTTTACAGAAAAGGAAAAAAATAAGAAAAATAAAAAACTTATTTTATATTTTGTGTTCACCACAGGTTTAATTTAGGTTCACAACTAGTTTCGAAGACTGCCGTCTTCTTCGTCAGGTGAATATAAACTGAGTTGCTAAAATATATTCTGTACAAGTGTAAATAACCTAATATAAAAGAGGAGAGGTAGGGGGAGTGAAGTGGGGAGAGATGTAATACATTGGTGAATGGGGCAGGGAAAAAATATGTGAAAGTGTATGTGAATCTTTAAGACAGGGGGGGATTTTAAATTGGAAACATATTAAGCAGAGGGCTATTATGGAAATTGGTTTGGTTATTGATTATATTTAGACTTAATTTTAATTATTATATTTAGACTTAAGTTTATATTCATCTGACGAAGAAGACGGTGGTCTTCGAAACTAGTTGTGAACCTAAATTAAACCGGTGGGGAACACAAAATATAAAATAAGTTTTTTATTTTACTTATTTTTTTCCTTTTATGTAAAAATCTGATAAATCAGAATTTACTTTAAAAATAATAACAGAGAAGATATAGAATTAAATACATTTGAAATGCGGTGCTGGAGAAGGGTGTTTCGAATTACACGGAAGTTCTAATTCTACGTTTTTTAATATACCATATACGCATCGCCTATTAGAATATATTGAATTGAACCATACGAATGAATGAATGAAAAAGCTGTATTATATTTGAATATATTGTTAATAGTTAGTTATGGAGGTTTAAAAACATTGGAAATTGTTTTATCAAACACTGTTTATTCCACTTTGCTTTATCAAACACTGTTATTTCCAAAAAGTGGAATAAACAGTGTTTGATAAAACAAATTACAACATATTTGAATAGTATTTTCTCAGATGACGAAAGAGTTAATGTAAGCACATAAAAGTAAAAAAAATAAAGAAACATACTATCACGCCTTCTATCTGTCAGGGTAAGCAGAGAAGATGGAGCGCAAAACTTTTAAATCGCGACATACTTATTTCGCCTCTTCTACATCCATAAACCTCCATTTCTTTAAAAATATCATAACTTGATCCAACCATAATTTTCTTGGTCTTCCTCTATCTACCACACCTGAACATTGATTCATAAATGTTCCTTAGTGCAGACTGTTAATTGGACGATGTTTCTAATATTACATGTCCTCCTTCTAAGAAATTAGATCCGCACATTTTTAGTCAGCCCAATTAGAAGAAAAAAAAAACAACGTGGCAATTTTTTATTTAGTTTAAAATAAATTCAAAATTCTGACAAGATCCCTGATAACATAGTGATAAGGACCACCTTGCCGATTTTCTATGTCTGGCACGATTTAAAACCCGAGGGCAATATTTCTTGGCACGAGCTTCACACGTTAATCTTATTGCTCTGAAGAACGCCATCAATTTACTTGCACATCAACATGCTCGTTCGAGTTTGTTTATTCCGAATCCACGACAGTATTTTTGACAACTGCTTGATTTCGCCCATACCTCTTATTTTTACGACATCGTGTCTCTGAAATTTTTTACTCCTTCAGATTTTTTTTCTACCTAAGAACACGACAGGTCGATGTTGAAATCGAAAAGAAAACATTGGCACGCTGGTTAAGAGTGGATTGTTTTCATAAGAATAGTTTCACTATGACTAATTTAAGTATTTTTAGTAAAAGAAATAACGCATTAACATACATTAGAAATAAATATTATGACTGGAGATAAACGATATTACATAAAAAAACTTATATTACTTAGGTGACAAGCTCTCGGGGTTTCACCCAAAGTTTCAGGGTTTCAACATCGTCTCTTCGGGGTCCGGGTTTTGTTATAATTTCTTCGGGTTACGCTTATAAATTACCGTAAATCGGTTATATTAATTAAATACCTGGTCTGTAAATATGAAACCGGAATTTGCTCATAGATGGCTCTGATTGTCAATGAAGTGACTGTCAAACCGCGTCATTGGCGCCTTTTTTTGTGTTTACATTTGTCAAAGACTTTTAACTCACAACAATACAAGTTTAATACAACTACATATGATTTCATAGCGTTGAACATGTCTGTTTTTGTGCCTGAAAACTACGATTTGCGGACAGCATTGATTTTCTGTTACTATTTGAAGAAAACTGCTGCAGAATCGCATCGAATGCTTGTCGAAGCTTACGGTGAGCATGCTCTTGGTAAATCACAGTGCTTTGAGTGGTTGAAAAAATCAAAAGTGGCGATTTTGATGTGAGAAACGAAGAACGTGGAAGACCACCGAGAAAGTTTGAAGACGCCGAATTGCAAGGATTGTTGGCTAAGGATGATGCTCAAACGCAACAACAACTCGCGGATTAATTAAATATGACACGATAAGCCGTCTCCATACGTTTGAAAGCCATGGGAAAGATCCAGAAGGTGGGAAAATGGGTTCCACATGAACTGAATGAAAGACAGCAGGAAAACTGAAAATATTGTAATTTGTTTAGTCAAACACTGTTTATTCCACTTTATATAACGGTATATCCCTACCGGTTTCAAGGTGTTCACCTCATCATCAGAGGAGCACAAACAAGACTGAATTATGTTCGACCTCGTACCGACATACACACTTCTAAGTTCCGTGCCTACTCCAGTGGTAAACCCGAAGACGCGATCAATTAAGCTGAAAACAATTTCTCAAGTCTACTTTTTTTAATATATCCGCATCGCCTATTCGGATATGTTGAAGAACACCATAGGAATTAATGAGAAAGCTTTATTTTATTTGATTGGTATTTTCTCAGGTGATGAGAGTTTAATAGTTATGAGGGATATCGAACGACATGTAGCGATAGGAAATAAAATCAATTGGACAGAAATACCTATCTTCGGCCAATTAAATGAGCCTTTGGCTTAGGTCATTAATTCGGTACGTAACTCACGGTTCGTCGTCACACGTGTTAGCAATTCTACCCCATACGCGAAGAAACGATACTAGCATACGTCTAGTGCTCGACTATTTTTACCAGACCGACTTTCTTTTTTTTACGGTTACTATCCGGAATTGAATCTGAAACTCCCAGGGGAAGTTTAAACGTTTTACCAATCAAGCAACGGAGGTCATCCATTTTTTTATTTAACACTTTTATTGCAAATACAATCTGGCGGGATTATTGCCAGGCGGCAATTTCTTCCAACCAACCCGACAAAAGTAAATGAAGCAAGTTACTTGGTCGCATAAATCATTCAAGTGACTGACTATCTATCCCCACGAAATCCATAAATACATACGTGAGCATATGCCCACGAACCCCACAAAGACGGACAATCACCCGAACATTATTTTTCATATAAAGAGAGATATCATCAATCAAAAGGAAAGGAAAATAAAAATCAGGAATGTAATACATTTTTTACTGGCTAGAAATTAAGAGTTTTTTCAGTCGCTTCTTAAAGCATGCCAAGGACGGAGCGAGTCTTATATTGGTTTGTAACTGATTCTAGAGTCTCACTGCATGGACAGTAAAGGACGACGTAAAAAAAGAGGAGCGGTGAACTGAAAAGCCCAACAGACAATATCTGTTTGAGCGTAGCTCTAATCCATGATTGGAAAGACGCTGAAATTTTTCGGCGAGATAAGAGGGAGTGGCGGGACAGTTAAGGATATTATACAATAGAGACAGTATGTGAATTTGGCGTCTATTTATAGCATTCAACTAGTTCAATGCCTTCTGGTATGAATTTATATGATCGTACTTTCGTAGGTTGAAAATAAATCTTAGACACATTTTCAAGACGCTGTATTTGTCCAGCTGTTCCTCTGTAACATCCAAGTAACATACGTCCGCATAGTCCAGAATCGGAAAGAGCAGATATTGTACGAGTAAAATTTTGGTTTTAGTAACTAGGAATCTTTGCAACACTATAAGGGAATGAAGGCTGAAGAAGATCCTTCGGCTTACCTCATTTATTTGATCTCGCCATGAGAGAGTGTTATCTATTAGCACTCCTAGGTTTTTAGTGATTGTAAGAAATCAAACCAGAAAATTTGTCTCCGAGTCACAGGGAGAAACAAACATAAATGAATGAAAACTATTAATATTTTTCTTGAAAAGTTATTAAGAAAATAAGTATGATTAAATGGCGCCGAATGAATTATCCTCATAAAAAAGACGAATAAATTATAACGATACCATAAACATGAAATTTTATATAACAAAACGTTTTTAGATAATCCAATGAATATTAAATCAGTTTAAATAAATTCAAATTGTGATCACATCCGTAATGACAGCGTTCAGCTTGATGATTTAAATTTAAGTGTTGGAAAAAATACGACTTGAAGTGCCCCAACACACGGAATACTTTTTGCTCAATTACGATGGAAAATGAGTCGGTACTGAGCTTTAAGGCTTAAACTCAGGATTAATGTTCAGCGGCGGACTGACAGTTATTATAATAGGCTCAGAATATCAATCGAGACCGGCACCTTTTTGATGTCCAGTATTTAAAACACCGCTCCGCCCCATTTACATTTTTTTACATTGGACAATTAATTAATAATTTACTTTATAACACTAAAATATTTGATAGATCGTCAATACCAAACTAGATCAAGATATATTTTTTGCAAAACATCATTATGAACGAGATCGATTGATTATTTTTAATCAAAAGTTCCGGCTTTAACTTTGTGGAACTCCATTTGAGAATATTGAACATTAAATGACCCTCTTATTTTTATAATTACAGTTATCCCCGCTTCACGTGTTTCTACCAGGGGAGATTGAATGAGTTCACATTTAATATGAACTTAAAATTTTAGAATTGTTAAAAAATTGATACAGCTTTTAAACTACGAGGCATATCCAGAAAGTAAGTGTACTGAATTTTTGTAGTTTACAATTTTTTTTATTTAAACAAAAAAATTACGTGGTTACCGTAGTACATATGTAAGCTATTTTTCGACATAGTCGCCATTCCTCTCAATGCAGGTGGTGAAGCGGGGTATCAACTTTTTGATGCCTTCCTCGAAGTAGCCTTCCTCGTATATTGGCAGAACAACTTATACGGACTTCGATAATGAACAATTTTTGTGGTGATAGAACACTGAAGCGAAGTTTCTGAAACTCTTAATGTATTAAATAGTTACATAAGATACGTGAACGTTTGATAAGTGTTGTTTAGTTCACAGAAATTTAAAAAAAAACAATTGAACTGTATATAATTATCAAGTTCTCTGAGTTTTATTATTGATAGTCGGAAAGCCGGTCCAAGGACGTTTGAAATCAATAATTAATTACTTTTTAATGTTATATCATACTTACATAGGTAACAATCTGGACTATAAGTATTACAATGTAGAATATATCTTTGTATACAGCATTTTTGGTGAAAATAGAATCGGATTCTTCCAGTAATTTTATTTGATTGAGCCCAGCATCAATTAAATTTTTTATGTCAGCTCAATTTATATTTTTTATTTCATTTTCATATCACGGTCACAGTATGTTTTGTTTCATTTTCAGTTTAACGACATTAGGCAAATTGTATAAGAGATGTGAATTTTGTGTATGAATTAACTTTTTTCTTTAATTTTGTTTATAGTGTGTGTTATATATTATTTTTTTTGAAGTAGTAAGAGCCATTAGTGAAAAACTGTGAGACAGATTTGGCAAATTATTTGTTATAAAATTATATAAATTTGTATTAAAAAAATGTTTAGATTCAGGATATTTAATCTGGATTATTACCTCCCACATAATATATACGTTGTGAGAAAGGTTAAACAGATATTTATAAGATATAAAAATGTGCTTATAGATCAACTAATGAAAGGTTCAACTTCTGCAGAACATGAAATCTGTTACGTGTGATTCTAGCCTAGTTTCATCGCAATGTTAGTGTCAATTTCGTCGTCAAGTGAATTTCGTCGTCAAGTGAGTCAAGTGAATTTCGTCGTCAAGTTGTCTTAATAGACAATTAGTACTAGGATTCAACTTTAATTTGAAACTATTATATATACTGATTGCCCAACGTCCCAGTCCGCTGCTGCGAGTGTTGCCAGTTGCCGGGGGATACGATGACTTGGTGGGTGGCAAACTTCATTATTGTCATTTTTATAATGACTGTCATACTTGAAAAATATTATTTTAGATTGGAGCGTATAAAATAGTATTTTTTAATATGCTATTTTCATTAAGTTCATAATTCTAATATTTTTTTGTAGAAAATCAACGCCTTAAGGGATTTTACATAAAAAAGTTAATTGAAAAATGTTCGTGTATAAAATGCTGACTTTATCAAATTTATTTAAAGTTCTTGTTCAATGCGAATCGGCCACAATAGCAGTATAACCTTAAGCCAAAGTGATACTATCGCATATCGGAAAATCTACAAAGTGATACTATCGCTTATCGGAAGATCTACAAAAGGATACTATCGCATATCGAAAGATCTACAAAGTGATACTATCGCATATCGGAAGATCTACAAAGTGATACTATCGCATATCGGAAGATCTACAATGTGATACTATAGCATATCGGAAGATCTACAAAGTGATACTATCGCTTATCGGAAGACCTACAAAGTGATACTATCGCATATCGAAAGATCTACAAAGTGATACTATCGCATATCGGAAGATCTACAAAGTGATACTATCGCATATCGGAAGATCTACAATGTGATACTATCGCATATCGGAAGATCAACAAAGTGATACTATCGCTTATCGGAAGATCTACAAAGTGATACTATCGCATATCGGAAGATCTACAAGTGATACTATCGCATATCAGAAGATCTACAAAGGTTTCTTTACAGTTTATCTTCCCTTGGTTAGTTTTTTGCTGTTTTCTTACGAAATATATTTTTTCTAAACATATGGATGTAGATGCGTGGAAGTTCCTAATGTGTTGACCGTAGCCACTACCTTCCCATCATCATACTCAACTTGTTTTTATTTTGTGTAATATTTTTTATCGGTCATTAATATTAGGTCCTTACATATGAAATTGGCGTTTTGTTTGGGAGGAACATAAAGTTGATTTTTTTTTAATATAATATATTTATTTAATCAAAGTATGTACCATTGCTATCTATGTACTTTTGCCATCTCATAGGTAGTTCATCGATCCCTTTACTAAAAAAACCATTCGGACGGGAATCAATAAAATCTTTGAAGTCGGTTTGGACTGCCCCATCGGAGTTGAATTTTTTCCCTTGCAAGAAGTTATCCAAATTTCGAAAAAAATAGTAATCTGTTGGGGCAAGGTCCGGAGAGTACGGTGGATGTCTTAGACATTCCAATTGAAGCTCTTCTAATTTGGTAGCCGTCTGTTGTGCAGTGTGTGGTCTAGCGTTATCATGAAGCAGCAGTGGCCTAGAGCGATTAACCAGCCTCGGTTGTTTAGCAGCTAGCTTTTCCATCATGGTTTGCAGTTGCTGACAATAGACATCTGCCGTAATCGTCTGGCCAGATTTAAGAAAGCTGTAGTGAACGACACCAGCACTAGTCCACCAAACGCTCACAAGTAACTTTTTTGGAGTCAATTTTCGCTTGGGGCATGGTTTGGCTGGTTCGGCAGGGTTCAGCCATTGCGATGAGCGCTTCCGATTATCATACAGGATCCATTTTTCATCACAGGTAATGATTCGATTCAAAATCCCTTCATTATTGTGCCGGTTGAGTAATGCAACGCAGCAGTCAACGCGCGTTTGTTGATTTGCTTCACTCAATTCGTGAGGTACCCACCTTTCAAGCTTTTTCACCTTCCCAATTTGCTTCAAGTGGATTAAAACAGTTTTATCACTAACACCGCAGCCTGCAGCTAACTCGGACGTGGTTTGCGATGGATCCGCTTCCACAATAGCCTTCAATTCTTCATTATCAACTTTGGTCTCCGGCCGTCCACCGGGCTTGTTCTGCAGGTCGAAATTTCCAGAACGAAAACGTTGGAACCAAAAACGCACTGTGTTTTCTTTTGCGGCACCGTCGCCATACACATCATTAATCCTTCGAGCCGTTTCTGCAGCACTGGTGCCACGGTGGAACTCGTACTCGTAAATAACGCGATATTTCAAGTTTTCCATTTTGTAAACTGAGTGACGCAAAGAAAAAAAACAATTGAGGAAAAAACAAATGAATTATAATTTTCGAAACACAAATACTTGAGTAAATAGCTGTATAAATTTTAATTTGGAATTCCTAACCAAAGAGAAGATATTTGAGATCAAAGTTGCCAGTACGGCAAAACGCCAATTTCATATGTAAGGACCTAATAGTAGGTTCGAATCCTAAGTTATTGCGCCCCTGATGAGAGTCTGCTCCCTAAACATCACTATATAAATTGTCATTTTTATTTTTACTAATATTTAACAGTACCGATATGCTTCGAACTTACGAGTATATAGTTATCTAATAAGAACTAAATTAGTACTCGTATATGCATCTGTAGTTTGAGTTCCTTGTCAGCTCAAATATAAGAATATTATAGAACAAATACAAAAAAAAATCCTCAGATATCTATGGCACAGAACAATGGACGAACTTCTCACGGTGTGTAACTATAGAAGTCTCGAAACAAGAAGGCAAGAATCCATTGCGATATTCCTACTCAAGGTTTTTCAAGGTTACTTTAACTGTCCCGCGATACTAGAAGCACTAAGTTTATATGTACCCAATAAATATAGCCGTGCAAGTAATCACTCTATGTCGAACATACCAACTTACAGGACGAATATCATGACTAAATACTAAGTCACGCGTGGTATAGATATATTGAACCAACTGAGTGATATATTCTCGTCACCGTCTAGCAGTATGAAAAGAATCCTGGCTGATATTCTTCCTTACAAATAAGCTAACTAGAAGCAGACCCTTATTTTCATAACAGGAGAAATCCGTGCTGAGTAGATAAAAAAATGTCCACAAGGCATAGTACGAAGGATTCATGCCAGGTCGATCCCACCACAGCACTTACAGAACAACTTAGTTCGTCTAAAGCTTAGACGAACTAAGTTGATTACTAAGATTCGAAGTAATCAAATCAACATAGAAAGAGAAAATAAAAATAAAACACATGTAAATGAAGAACTTTGTATTTGTTTGTTAAAATATTTCAATGTTCAATGTAATAATAACTTTGACCATGTTCTCTTTTATGATATGAACGTGTGCACTTGCATAAGTATTCAATGTAGTGCATTCCTGATTCTGCATTTCAAGAGTTCCAGTATCCAGTTACAATGCGTTGTTGCGTTTGGAATTTCAGACACTGAATTCGACTCACTCGTTATTTCGTTTTGACTGGTGCTGTATTCGTGTTTTATCTCTGCCATTAATGTACGAGTATATATTCGTATTTGCATAATATCAGTTATTTGATATTTCTGTTCATCATGGATGACAGTTATAACATTGAGTGGTTTAGACCAGAATCATTCGATTTCCATTGTAATTTAGTAAGAGATAACGTCCTAACAAAGTAAAACCGAAAATTTTACCGAAATCATGCAATTAAGAAATATTTCTTGTGCAGTTCCCTTTGTCTGAAACATTTTAAGTGGATTGATAAATGCCGTGTTTATAAATACCAATCAGTGAATGATCCTTTTGAAAATGAATGTATCTTATATATTAATGGGATTGTTGTAAGATTTTTTGCGCTACTTTATTTTGTATATGTTTCTTTATTTTTGTGTTTTTTTTTGTTTTTTTTTTTAATGTAAACTATCTGCCTTAGGACGGGCACAGGCTTATGTTAAGGCCCGTTCTCACAGTTCAAGTTTAGTTGACCGATAAAAGTTGATCAACAAAAGTTGAACACGACTTGAATCAGTTTTTGTTCACACATTTCAATAGAAACTGAATCAAGGGCCGTTCTTACGGTTCAAGTTTAGTTGACCGATTAAAGTTGATCAACAAAAGTAGAATGAAATCTGTAGTGAGAACCTTTGTTTCAATAGAGTTGATCAACTTTTTAGTTGATCAAGAAAAGATTGACCCAGTCAAACTTTATCGTTCAAGTTATGAGTCATCCGCCATTTCCTTTCAAGTTGAACCCTGTCTTGAAACGTGTGAACATGTGAATTCAAGTTGATTGTCGTTGAAGTTCGCTTTCAACTCGATAAATATAAAAATAAAGATGCAAGAGAAAATGCTTTCGAAGCCATTTTAAACTTAATTAAATTGAAACAGTTTATTGAATCAGTTTCTATTGAAACGTGTGAACAAAAATTGATTCAAGTCGTATTCAACTTTTGTTGATCAACTTTAATCGGTCAACTAAACTTGAACCGTGAGAACGGGCCTGCATTCTACTTTTGTTGATCAACTATAATCGGTCAATTAAATTGATCCGTGAGAACGCGCCTTCACTACAGATTTCATTCAACTTTTGTTGATCAACTTTAACCCTGAGAGATCGGCGCACTGCTATAGCAGTGGAAGAAATTTGTTCTACCCTTGTATTCTAAATGAATATCATTCATTTAGAATACAAGGGTACATATTCTAAAATATATTTATGTTGTAAAAATATTTGTTTTCTGTTTTTTTGTTGTTTAAAATAAATATTTATCACGAACGTCCGAATCGTAAATATATCTCAGCACTAGATAGACAATTATATTTTTTTCTCGTAGCGCTCTCAGGGTTAATCGGTCAACTAAACTTGAACCGTGAGAACGCGCCTTTAGTTAGGCAGAAGAGTGCTGTGCATATTTAATTGTATAAAAAAATGCTTTTCTAATCCCAAACCTATGATCTTTATTTAGTTTTTTTTAAATATTATTGTTATTTATTTTTATTTTAGCACTGTCAATTGTACATTATGCTTTAACTAAAGCTGATTGGATAGAAAAAAAATCTGCCCAGCAAACAAACGTCCCTACAATATCACGAGTAACGCAAGTTTCGCATAGGTAGATAACGGTTAAATTAATTTATGTAAGTTGTGTAGACTTATAAGTATTCAGAAGATCCCAGCAATTAGCTAAAATAAAATCATTCTGTTGGCAATCCTGATTTAGATTCGTCATGATTAGTGTTGTGTGAGTTATATAAATAATTCAACATGAATCAGAAAGTTGACCAAAATCCGCTCCACGTTCCTCGATATATTAATATTAAATATTACCAGAGGTGTCTTCGAGTTTTAAAGGAATGCAAAAATGTAAGTATATTTTTTTGTAATTAGTTTTATCAAAGACTGTTTATACAAGGCTTTCACCTCATCATTAGGGGAGCACAAACAAGACTTGTTTGTGCTCCCCTGATGATGAGGTGAAATCCTTAAAACCGGTAGGGTTATACCGTTACAAAAAGTGGAATGAATAGTGTTTGATAAAACAAATTATAATTTGATAAAACATAATAAATGTACTAATTAACATATCACTAAAATGAGCGCACATGTGCTAAGCTGACTAAAACATAATAAATGTACTAATTAACATATCACTAAAATGAGCGCACATGTGCTAAGCTGACTAAAACATAATAAATGTACTAATTAACATATCACTAAAATGAGTGCACATGTGCTAAGCTGACTAAAACATAACAAATGTACTAATTAACATATCACTAAAATGAGTGCACATGTGCTAAGCTGACTAAAACATAATAAATGTACTAATTAACATATCACTAAAATGAGTGCACATGTGCTAAGCTGACTAAAACATAATAAATGTACTAATTAACATATCACTAAAATGAGTGCACATGTGCTAAGCTGACTAAAAGGAGTACACAACTCCCAAAAGGATGTACCGATAGCTTGACATTATAATTATTTTGCGTTTTTAATTGCTTTTTTAGCTGACACAGTGTGTCAATTTAATTTATTTATAAGTATTCCAAAAAGCTTTAATGGATTTATGATAAATTCGTGCAATTATAGGAACTTTATTTCTTTTAATTACTTTAATACGATTTAAAACACATTATGAAATGCCCGATACTAAAAAAAAACATCGTAAAAACATAATTCGTCATATATGACCGCGGGCCGCAAATAAGGGCGCCGCGGGTTGGCCAGTCCTGCTTTAGCGGCTGCAACTTGATCTGTTAAACCATTTATGCTTATAAGTCAGCTGTCTCAAAACGGGCAATGGACCATGTGACATGACTGATAATAATATCGTGTGCAAATAAAAATATGTTTACCAAAAAAATATTATTTTTAATCGATGTTCCGAGTGGTAGTTACCATACACTTCTAAGCTATATCATATCTCGATTTATTCGGAGCTCGATCAATGCTCCGAGTGGTAGTTACCATACACTTGTAAGCTATATCATATCTCGATTTATTCAGAGCTCGATCAATGTTCCGAGTGGTAGTTACCATACACTTCTAAGCTATATCATATCTCGATTTATTCAGAGCTCGACCAATGTTCCGAGTGGTAGTTACCATACACTTTTAAGCTATATCATATATCGATTTATTCAGAGCTCGATCAATGTTCCGAGTGGTAGTTACCATACACTTCTAAGCTATATCATATCTCGATTTATTCAGAGCTCGATCAATGTTCCGAGTGGTAGTTACCATACACTTTTAAGCTATATCATATCTCGATTTATTCAGAGCTCGATCAATGTTCCGAGTGGTAGTTACCATACACTTTTAAGCTATATCGTATCTCGATTTATTCAGAGCTCGATCAATGTTCCGAGTGGTAGTTACCATACACTTCTAAGCTATATCATATCTCGATTTATTCAGAGCTCGATCAATGTTCCGAGTGGTAGTTACCATACACTTCTAAGCTATATCATATCTCGATTTATTCAGAGCTCGATCAATTTCAAGCAATATCATATATTTTAAACTGAGAAATTACGATCATATCACTTCATACCAGTATGCGCTGAACTGGTTGAACATAAGAAATAGTCGCCAAATTTACATACTATCTCTATGGTATGATATCAATAACTGTCCCGCCGCCCCCTCTTATCTCGTCGAAAAATTACAGCGTCTTTCCGATCATGGACTAGCGCTACGCTAAGATAGAGATTGTTTGTTGGCCTTCCCAGTTCACCGCTCTTCTTTTTTTTTACGTCGTCCTTTACTGTCCATGCAGTGAGACTGGAACCAGTAACAAACCAAAGCGACTGAAAAAACTCTCAATTTCTTGTCAGTAATATAACGTTTTTCTTTCCTCTCCACCGTCCCTTCCTTTTCTAACATGTTCTTAAATTACATTGAGTCCGCCAGATTGTATTTGAAATGAAGTGTTAAATAAATAAATATCTCGATTTGTTCAGAGCTCTATCGAAATCAGACCATTATGGTTACACCTAATTAAGTGCAATGAGCAAGCTGTCCCTGAGTGCAGAATTCGAGTACGGCCGGAAATGGTAGAAAATACTACAGAACGGCGTGGCCGGTGAGTAATGGCGCTCCCAAGCTATTCCAGGCACGTCCCTCGACAGTCGCACTTACCTATGTTACCTAAACATAGATCATCTAATGGAATTATTGTTTGGCTTCTAGCTTCTATTGTTACACATTATTATATGATATGATATATCCTCAGATATTATATACTATACAGGCAGTTAAGCGCCCTAGGAGTTATTTGTTTACTTATTGTAATACATTATTTTCAATTGTGAATTGATCATGTGGAGAGGTTGAATAATAAAACTTGTTATATTGTCAAAGGCAATAAATTATTTACGCCTAGAATCCTGCCACCTGGACAGAACTGAGCGTACCACCAATCAAGTCCTCTTTGACGCAAGACACCAGGCTCCTAGAGCACTACAGCAAATGTTGTACACATCACTCAACATTCCCCATTTTGACACATTGTTCTTAGTTCTCCTAATCCCTGCTCGGAGACTTAACAAATATCCAGGTCTTTCTGGGTACTTCAGAGCGATGTGGTAATGTCTCTGCACTCGTTCAACTTTGCAATAGCAGATGGCTATTCCAAAGGATCAGTAGCCCTAATGAAATGATATTTGGATTTCAACCTAAGGGTTGGCAGGCTGGTAGTTATGTTAATTGTGTTTGGCTAACATTTAAAACGCATAGCGGTAATGAAGGCAGAATATTAGCGTTCGATACAACCTGCTCAAAAAAATTACAAGCTCATATTGGGACGCAAAACATTCTGTCCTAATTTCTGGTACTATACCTCTAAAACTCTTAAATATAAGTTAGCTCTGCTTGTAGACAATTCTCTTCTCTCACTCTAACCACTGGAGCTTTTTCGAAATTCTAATGTTAATAATACATTACTTGAAATCGTCGTTGTTGCTGGGCCTCCTCGCTACTCCAACGTCGATTCAGTTGGAAAGCGAAGGTGTGCCGTGAAGTTTTTTTTTAAGGGAGTGTTCCGTTGCAAACCAGCACGTTTTACCAGTCACACCGCTGTTCTGAGTCCGATGGCACCCCGAAGTGAGACGATCGGAGTACACCGGCATGTTTTCTTTTTTTTTTAAAGAATATATATGACCGAATCATAGGTATCCTTATCCTCCCGAACACTAGGAGGAAAAAATGCCTGTGTCCTTCGATGGGAGTAGCACAGCGCGTGGTTTAAACTGGCGACCTTTCGCACGGAAGTCCAATGCGTTACCGCGCGGACATGCACTCATAAGACTGGAAATAGAAACGATCTATTATCACGATATAATCATGATTTTGGTTCGTTCAAAATTGCCTATTATCATTTGTCAATCGGCGGCGTATAGCACCGAGATGGTCCGATAGTTGTAATGGCCCTTTCGGCACTCATCGAGTGCCCACGTGTCCCCGGCCCACGTGCCACCCACTACACGCGTGCCGCCCCAGATACGCGCCACGTGCTTAAGGGCCCTATCAGGCTGAGGCTAAAGAGTTGTGCCTACTTATAGAAGACAGGAGTGGTAAAAATAATATTAAAACCACTATAACGAATGTAAGAGGACACGTGGTAATCTTGTCCAACTGAGATACAATTTTTGCGGACATTTTATACGTACGTATGTATTGTCGGCTTCCATGAACTGGTGATAGTTTACTTGGGGATTTCGGGTTCGATTCCCAACTGTATTAAAAAAAGTAAAAAATGAGTCGCAATCTGGTAAAATAATGTGCTAATTTTGTAGCCTCTTCACGTGTGGTAGTATTGCCAATACGTAGAATAACGAGTGGCGAGTTCCGTGCCTACTCATGTGAACAACTTTTTTAAAGATTTTGGCGTTTGGAGCATAAAGCAAATATATATTTTGGCGTTTGGAGCATAAAGCAAATGTATATTTTGGCGTTTGGAGCATAATACAAATGTATATTTTGAAAATGGTTCTCATGATTCATAAAGATGCTGAAGACCATAGGATGAATAGTCACATTTATCGAACTATGAACGATAACAGAAAAAATAAACTTAGTATAAAAAAGATGAAAACTTCTTTTCACTTAAGTCATCGTATTTTTTTAGCTCCTAGGATATACACATATAAGGCATTGACAGTAGACTGGACACGTTATAATATTGTTGAATTAGAAAGGGTTTTTGTACAATAGTTATATGAGCCTTATTGTCTATGGGTCGTTACTTTGAAAAGCAGAATTCTTAATGTTTATGCATCAAACACCTATTTAAGTGTGGTAATTTTTGTTTATGACTTGTTGCTTTTATAGTTTCTTGTGTATCTTACTTAAAATGTGGAAATCTGGTTTTTTAATATTATTTTCGTTGACGATAGTATTTAATTTACACATGTGATAAACTGGTTGATTTAATGAACAGGAATTTTTAGTTTATCGGCCAGCACGTCTGTAGTATTTAAGCAAAATATTAAGCATGGTTGGGGAAAGGAGTTGTTATATTTTTGTATCATTATTGAAGTAGATTTATTTACATAGCTCCTTTGTTATTCTTATTTATTCCTTTATTATGTTAAAAAATAATAAATGAATGGTGTAAAATCGCGATATTAACTATTACGTCCTGTAATATCTTGTCTGTTTGTAATCATCAATATAAAATCACTGCGTCAACAAATATATTAATTTGAAACCCATTTGAAACTATAGTTTGATTTTATAATAATGAATAAGTTGGGAGGGACGATAATTTGTCTATTGCGGATGGACCACTGCGTAGTGGCTAGTCACCTTTAGATAATGGGTATTGTGGAGAATCCTGGCTGCGAGTGTGGTCTGGATGATAAAAGTATAGACCATGTATTTTTCCGTTGTCCTTTGCGATATAGATTTGATTTACTAAAAGCTATATCTTTGCTGCGTCCAATGAATGTTGCGTTTCTTCTTTCTTCGAGGAACTTTTCCATGTATAGATCGATTGTTAAATTTTTGAAGCTTAATCAGTTGAAACTTTGAATAATTTAGAATTGTCATTTTTTTAAATTGGTTTTATTACATTAACTCATATAATTTCATAATGACAAACTTTTTCATATTAATAAATTAGATTTCATTTCAATCTATTTCTTTTGCGATACTCTAAGAGTAATCAGATGAAAAAATATGACATCGGCCAGAATTCCTTTTTATCCTGGTAACATTTCAATATCTATTCACAATTCCTATCCCTGTTAAGAAAGCAGAGAGAACAGAGTGACAGACTTTTTCAATGGACAACTTTATATAGCGCCGTTCAGAGAGCAAACTTTCCTCAAGGGCGCACTAACTCGGGACTCGAACCCACTAATAATACTAAACAAATCACGTCTGGTAGTTTTAGTAGCGCCGACCGAATCGTTTTTTAAATTTTTGAAGCTTAACCAGTTGAAACTTTGAATTATTTAGAATTGTCATTTTTTTAATTTGTTTTTTTTTAACCTGGCGAGTTTATTGCCATGTGGCAATCTCTTCCAACCAACCAGAAATATGTTTGTATAGGCCCTAAGTGTTAACCAGACTGGAATCCTATTTAAAAAAAATCTGGGTTCCAGCGGGAATCGAACCCGCAACCTCCGGATCGGCAGACAAGTGTCTTACCACCAGGCCACGAAGGCTGAAGGTTTTATTATATTGACTCATATAATTTCATAATGTATGTAATTTGATGGCACAAATCATTCTAGTTTAGGTGGATTGCCCATTAAAAAAAACTACGTCAGGTTTTATTCAGTATCTTTATTCACTTTTATAGTATCAAAAACATATGTTGACATAAAAAATATTCAAGTAAATGCAATTGAATAATTTAAAAAAAAGGTATTGTTTGTACGCTTGTATAATGTAAATATTCTGTATGCACTCCACACTCCGAGCCACACATGCCTGTGTACTGACAAAATAAATAACAATTTTTATTCAGTCACAATAAATGCTGGAGTACCTACGTGAGATGGAGAGATAGGAAAAAAATGTCAAATTACGTGTTGCGGCTAAATATCAAACATTTTTTCTGGTCAAGTGCGCCATTGACAGTATATTGTTGTGCAAAAAATGTATTGTATTGCAGAAGGACATTCTCATAAAGGATCTAACCCACTTTACTTTTCTTGTTAAAGAATACTATAAGTAACGAATATGAATTCTACTTGTTACGTACAATTTTGCCTTCTTTAAAAAAAAAAAAAAGTTGGAAGTGACGATGACAAAAAAAAAAGTCATTCGTATGATGCTTTTAAACATTTATTTATTTTGTAAAGCTTGCATACACATAAAAGTGTGTTGATGCCCACCTTGACGCACGGAGGTGTAACTTGGACTCGTCAGAAAAAGGATAAAAGTAAACTCAGTCTACATATTCCACGCACACCTTTCATATCTGACTTTTATACTCGCTTCAACATTCTTTCGTCATTCATTCTTTCCATGTGGCCAAATCACCTTAAAGCTCCTTTATTTATTTTACTCAACACATCAATTTGATCTATGCATTAATTTCTGATGTCTTCGTTCCGCCTTCTTTCTTAATAATTTCGTTCTTCTGCCAAATCCAAGCTTCACTTCCATACATACGCCAAGGTAGGCATCAACATACCATCGCTATTATATATCAACTTTATTTATTCTATGGACTTCTACATTTTTTGCTTTAATTTCTGCACGTTAAAAAACCTCGAATCGTCAATTTACGTCAAATAAATTTAAGTATTGTAGAAAGAAGAGACATCTTAATTCAACCATTTAATTTTTATCCGGTTTTTTAAACCCTCACTATATTTGGCAGTGGACCGGTGAACTACTTGATGCAAGTAACGAAGTCATCTGACACATTTAAACTTTTTGTGGTCGTCAAGTTTGTTTATTTTATGTCCGACCTCCGCGATTTGATGGCGCATGCGCGTCACCTCACTGCTGTGGCTTATTAATAATTCATATATTGTCCCATTCACTCTACTCTCGGCCGATATGTTGCCCATATATGGCTATGGTTCGATGACGAGTTTGATCGCAAAACGTAACAACATGAAGTGTCCTTATCGAGATTTTACGTCAAAAAATATTTTAAAGTAAATATTATGATTTGATTGGAAAGATGACTGTTTTTTGTCAATAGACTGCACAGTTTGGGCAATCAATATTGGCGTTAGATTGATGAAAATAATAAGGAGAGAGTATGCTTCCTTTTTTTTTATTTTTTATTAAACAAAGTAAATTATTGTACAAACATTTGTCAAGGCTATACCTATATACAAATTTATTACTTAACTAATCTTAATTATATGTTATAATTTATGAACTTAATTAATCTTATTTTCCTACATATCATTTTATTTTATTTATTCAATCTTAATATATGAGATCTTAGAAATAATTAACACCTACATACTACTTATAACTAGATAACAATTCTTACACTAATTATTTAGCAAAAACAAGTCCACTCGTTCAGGTTACTTGTATTCCATCACATTCACTCAGACCTTGGTCGTCCCAGCTAATACTGTAGGTGGACTAGTCAGGCAACAGATAATGCTTCGGGAGCTTGTGCTTATAACGGAAGGGTAGGTCGGATTTACTCTCGTAAGCCCCCAGGGCAGCGACTAAGGGATTTCTGTGATTTTGTTGGCTTTTATAGAACTTCACGGTCCAAGCGAGGATGTGGTGTTGTAGGGTTTCTTCTCGCTGTTTAGCGTGAAGTCGGGTAAGATTTGTTCTGGGATGGGTGTTAAAAGATATCTTGAATGCCTTGTTCTGCACTCTCTGGAGTTTTAGGTGATCCGTGCTGCTCACACTACCCCAAACGGGTGCAGCATAGGTCAAGATAGGACAAATAAGGGTTTTATAGAGGAGGAGCTTATTTTTGGGGGAAAGGAAGCTGCGTCGATGAAATATCGAACTGATAGCCCCTATGCCCTTGTGACCCTTCTGTCTGATGGTATTCAAATGGGTTTTCCACGTCAGTCGCCGGTCAAGGTGCAGGCCGAGGTATTTAACCACGTCCTGCCACTCAACCAGCCAACCACCGATGAATAAGGGCATCGACGGCACTCTTTCCTTGATTTTTCGGGAGAACATGAGGGCCTCAGTTTTGGCGTCATTGATTTTGAGCCTCCAGTCCTGGTAGTATTTCTCAAAGATCTCAAGAGCAATCTGAAGACGGTGACCAGCTCGATCCACCTTGAGTGACGATGCGTAGCATGCCGCATCGTCAGCAAAGAGTGCGAGTTTACAGTTTGGGGGAGTAGGAATGTCGTGTGTGTAAATGTTAAATAGACATGGTCCAAGTATACTGCCTTGGGGGACTATGCATCCTTGTAGAAATCCAAGACTAATTTCTTTGTTGTGTGTCAACTCGTCATTTATTCTAACTACACCTTTCTGATGTTAACAAAGCTTACTGATAATTTTAAGATCTTCTTTTCTGGACCCTTATCTCTATTGTCACCTATGTTGTTTAAGGAAACGATACAATTCTAAGAGTTCTTTATTTATTGAATTAAAAAATGGCAACTCCGAAATTGAATAAAAACTGCGACATCAGGTATGGGTAATAATTATCTGTTCTTAGGTCAATTTATGACAAATTTGATAATTGAATAATTGCCACTTAATTATATCTATTAACCTCAAGTGGACTAATAAGAATTAACAAGATGGAAGTGTCTGTCATGTGTCATTTGCGGACGGGCCACTGCGTGGTGGCTAGTCACCTTTACAGAATGGGTATTGTGGAGAATCCTGGCTGCGAGTGTGGTCTGGATGATAAAATTATAGACCCTGTATTTTTCTGTTGTCCTTTGCGAGACATATTTGATTTACTAAAAGCCATATCTTTGCCGCGTCCAATGAATGTTGCGTATTTTCTTTATTCGTGGAACTTTTCCACTTACACATCGATTGTTAATTAGGTGTTGGTATTGCTACATTTTTAGTACATTTAAAGTCAATTGGAAAGGGGAAAGCGCTTGATAAGTGGGTTCCATATAAATCTAATGATAACCAAAAATCATGTGTTCGAAGTGTGTTTTTCGTTACTGTTGTGTAATCGTTACGAGTCATTTCTCAATTAAAAAGTAACTATTTGGGCTTTCAAAAATTACCTCATCCGCTTTACTCACCCGATCTATCGCCAACTGATTTTCACTT
Organism: Odontocerum albicorne; assembly: GCA_949825065.1. NCBI lineage: Eukaryota > Metazoa > Arthropoda > Insecta > Trichoptera > Odontoceridae > Odontocerum > Odontocerum albicorne. Next base: position 10,757,713 of record OX463852.1, on the reverse strand, counting down.
ATCAATCACCTCTATAACTATTTATGTCAGAGAAAGTTTAATACCAGAGATAAAGAATTCTTGGATTCTAATCCGCCTGAGTTTATTCTATAACTAAGCTTGTAAAATGGAGGCAAAAATGCCTAGAATCAAATAGCTCTTACTTGGATTAATAACGTTATATTTTATTGAATTTAATGTGGCCATTATTTTTGGAACAACTATTAGGTTATTATATTAATTTACAATTAATTTACAATTACCGTATTAATTTACAATTCAAAAAATTAAAGCGATTGGGCCACCCTTTATATAGAACGGTACTCTGCAAAAGCGCTGCAAAAGCAATATCAAGGACGTTGTGGCGTGTGACGAGCGTTATTCCATTCACAGGTTCCCACCTTGATAGGTCCGCTTGCCTTATCTGGAGTGGGTTGGTGCCGGCTGCTGACAGCTGGTTGTAGGCCTCTGGACGGTCAAGCAAAGCTGTTCGTAAAAGTTCATATAGACGTCTATATCGATACAGAAAAGGAATAATTAGAAAGTAATAGAATTCTTAGTATTTATACATCATATACTTATTTGAGGGTGGTTATTATTTGTGGTATGTTTCTATTGTTGTTTTTTGAAATTTGTTCCTTGAACTGTAAAAGGGCAAATCTCACCTTGATCAATCAATATATAGTTATTAATGTTATTTTCAGAGGAGAAAGCTTTTATTTGACACATGTGATAAACTGGTTGACTTAAAACATGAATTCTTCTAGGGGTCTACGGTATCAGATCATAGTAATTAAGCACGATGGGGGAGGAGAAGGTAATTTTTATGATTACTAAAATCTATGTCTTTAATCTCCTGCTTTGTTATTATTTTTATCGTTCATTGTCGTGGAAAATAAAGAAATAAAATAAAAAAATATGTTGTCCGGAAAGTAGTTTCGTATTTCTTGGATGGACGTTGCTTTTTGTTCCGTAACTAACTTAATTACAAACGTGCTGAATGTATATTATTATGAAAGGTTTAGCGCATTTTTTCTACTATTGTTTACTCAAAAATGGTTTGATCGTTTTTTTTTGTCATTTTGAAAATGGAACAAAATAAGTTGTTTTCTCGTTGCTCGATTATTTTACTACCACAAAGGAAAAAAATGAGACTCAAACAAAAAAAAATGCATAGTTCAGTGATTCTCGACGGTGCAGTAAGCGATCGTTTTTGTTTAATGTGGTTTAAACAATCGGTAATGGTGATACAACACTTGAAGATGGTGTCCGCACTGGAAGGCCGATTACCACTAATGACGACCAAATCAAGGCTTTGATCGAGAATAACTCGCGTTCTACTACACGAGAGATTGCTGTGATATTGAATATACCAAAAACCACCGTCCAAGAGAAGAACATTTGGTTCAATTTTGCGTTTGAATTTCACCTAAAAATACGACATTACTTTTAAATTTACGTTAACTGTTTAATTTTGCAACTGAAATCATATTTTATTTTGAAGACTTATATTAAACTATACAAGGACGAGCTCCGTGTCCTAGCTGGAAAGACGCATTTTTTCCCAATCTGGGGCTTGCGGGTTCGATTCCTGTTGGTACCTATTTTTTTAATAAGGGTTTAAGTCAGGTTTTCACTTTTAAAAATCCTACTGTTTTTGTTGGAAGAAATTGCCATATGCCCATAAACCTACCAGGATGTACTGTATAAAATGCAAGTGTTATATAGATTACATTTAAATTAGGTATTGAACTTATGTTGTCCAGCGGCTGAAGTAAGAGGTATGATTATTTTCCATTATAAATCATTCTAACATAAATGCTAAATCAATAAATAATAATTTGACGAAAAATATCGACTTACGACAGCGTTCCATTAAAGATGCGATATCACGTCGTACTATTTTTTATATATTGATGTAAACGAGTTTTTACGATTTTATTTTATTTACAAAAATCTAAATTCAATACAAATCGTACAACAAAGATAAATGAAATTGAAATCAAATAAATTTCAAAATATAAATCAATAACAAAATTAAAAACACATCCAAACATGAACCCAAAATCAAAACGGACAATTATATATGTATGTATAAAATATAAAAAATGTATATGCCACAAGGACATCAGAAATAAAAAAATTAATTACGTTTTTATAATTCAAAACCGCTTTAAATTCATCATGATGAATTAAAAAAGTAATACAAAAAACAACATTGAGAAATCTAAATAAAACATGAATTTATTTAGATTGTTTTATTATTTCTCAAAAATCTAAATAAAGCATTTATGATTTCAACTTGTTACATTTAGAATTAGTTAGTTTTTAAAGTAAGTCATAACTTAAATACCCGGTCCTACTCGTATTTTAACCAATGGTTTTTAATCTCTATTTTGAATTATTTTTTCCGAGGAGTATTAAAATTGATCTATTATATAATATTTATTTTTATAATGGAGTAATAAGATATGAGTGTTACCAATAAAATATTATCTACAAAGAAGTTTTATTTAATTTTCAATGGGAAAATATTAGAAAAAGGAATAGACAGTATACAAGAAGAAATTAAAGGACGAGAAATTTACAAATTAATATAAACGAGTTTCAAATGGTTAATCGCCGAGTTCGTTTACTTACGGATGCTGGATCTATTTGAGTGGCCGAAAACAGTTACTCTTTCAAGCTTGGACCACATATGCAACGGGGTAGCCGGCGCACATGTACACAGCTTCAGTGGTATGGCGGATTGGAGAATTTCATATTGAGGCCAGCTCCGTTCCCAGGCATCAGCTCTTGTTGTCCTCAAAACCGTGACGGTAAGCTCTATGATGGCGAGGTTGGCCATCCAGCATACAAGAGAGATCAACAGGGTCGGGCGTCATCCTCGTCGAGACAATAAAAACAGACGAATGAGACAAAAAAAATATAGATGAATGAAACGGTAGATAAAGTGAGGTAGAAAGTGATGAGAGAAGCCTATGTTTATTTTTAGATCGGAAGAAACTGATAATGATCATTATGAGAAATAAACTAACGAAAATATAAACTTTATGAGATAAAGTTAGGCTAAAAACGTTGTTCTAAAATAACAGGTCTTTATAAGTAGCACATTATAAATATGCCATCCATCATTTTTACATCAAAACACACGAATTGAATTCCACGGACTCGGAAATTCGGAAATATAAGATATCTGATGTCCTATTTGAGAAATTATTTATATGACAAGCATATTGGTCCGTTACCAGACATAGCAATGGAAAAGGGTGGAGAAATATCCTTCTAATTCGTTCTTTTTGCGGATTTCGTTTACTCGTACACGAGTTTTACATTTTGTCGAATGGGCTAGTTGAGAAGTATTGCTATATTTTGACGAATGGGCTAGTTGAGAAGTATTGCTATATTTAACAAAAGATTATATTATTTAATATTCAAGACTCGAGTCTTAGGTAAGAGTGACTCGTCAAGGGATAAAATAAATAAATATAATTTTATTGATAGCAGCTACATACATATATCTTGATACTATATACATATATCTTGAATTTGCATCGTTTTGAGCAAGCAAAAATCACCACAATAAATTCTATGCGCAAGAACAATTTGATGATTCAAAATTATGGAATGTTCACGTTTACAATTTAATCTCCTCGTTCTGGTCTATAACGATGGCGGCTATGAAAAAAGTAGCGCAAGTTGATGTTATCATCTGCTCTGGCCTTTGCACCTGACAGTGGTCCATGCCACTTGCCGCCAGCTTCCCATCACCGGTCTCCGTATCTCTCTTAAGTCTTAATATCCAATTCCACCGGAACAGGTGAATGACATAAAGTGGATGATTATTCACTGTCGGAATGTTCTAGGAGTTTTTTTTTGTATCTCCCACGCGCGTACTACTCGGTGTTTTGTATTAAATTAAAAAAGATCCACTTTTACGTGTTTATTCGGAATTATTTTTTAAGTATATATTTAACAATCATTAAATACACGTTTTGTTATATATGCTGCCTTATTGGTAACATGCATGTCTTCTGGACGAAATTAAAAATAATTAAAAAGGTTCTTGGTAAAAATAGTCGTTTCCATGTGTGGTAGTATTACTAACATATATGAAGACCAATTGAGAGTTACGTGTCTACTTCAGTGGTTGTTAACTGGAATGTTCGATTTTTTAAGAACACTCCAATCTCACTATGATGATCTTTGTCACCAGTTCAAGATAAAAAAATGTTATCAAAAGAGTCAATATAATAAATGAAATGATTTTTTTTGACAATCTATAAGTGGAAAACATATTTGAAGAAATGCAACATTCATTAGACACAGCAAATATATAGATAGCATTTAGTAAATCAAATCTGTCGATTACTTAAAAGTTCATGATTCTGTAAAGGGAGAGAAGAAAGAGAAAGAAGTCTTTGTAATATGAAAGTATACATTGCGTAATGTATGGATGTGGCAAAAGCGTAAGATATTGTAATTTATTTTTATCAAACACTGTTTATTCCACTTTTTTGTGACGGTATAACCCTACCGGTTTCAAGGCTTTCACCTCATCTTCAGGGGAGCACAAACAAGTATTTATTTGTGCTCTACTGAAGATGAGGGGAAAGCCTTGAAACCGGTAGGGTTACACCGTCACAAAAAAGTGGAATAAACAGTGTTTGATAAAAATAAATTACAATGTCTTTAAACCTCCACAATTTTAATACCTTAACTATAAACAACAGCGTAAGATATGTTTCGGAATAGAATGAATTGAAAATATGTTATCTCTGCCTACCCCAAAAAGACATGACGTGATGGTGAAGGTTATGATCGGTTGTTTTATTTATTTGCTTTGTCCAGTACCAAATGTCTTCATCAAATGATGTGTTAAAATGTTTGTTCTTATCCAAGGAGAATATCTTCATTCGGATTTTGATCAAGCAACCTTATCCTCAGTGAGATACAGGCAAAAGCCTAGTTTGCTGGGGATACGACAAATGAAAGGCAACAAACCCAGATCCATTAAAATTGTATGTCCAAATCAAATTACCTGTTGTTTTTTCGCAAATTGTGTATATTTCTTGTCATGTGTAATAATAAATAAATAAATAAAAAATATGTTATGTATGTACGAGTAGTTGTTAAATGGTTAACATGGGCAATCTTCGGTGAGTTCTAAACTTACTTTTTAAGCATTCCACCTTATAAAGAGGTTGATTTGTGCCAATTTCAACCTCTGTGACCTAATTCGTAATATTCTACGTATTTCAAATAATTCAATTTCCGCGTCCAGACCATCAATCATGCCACGTGTTTCCAGTACAATGCAACAGAGATCACCTTACCATTCGCAACAATCAGACCCTACCCAAATCATGTATGTACTCGTAGTTCCGATGTTCGGACAAACTAGCATTTGTTGTGAGTCTTGTATATCCCCATAATCACATTACATTCAGTGCTACTTTCGTTCAAGAAACCTCATATTTGCATATTCACCTTGTATCTACTCAGAGTATATTCAGTGATCTCTAATTAAGCCTAGGAGTTGGTCTCCAGATGCCATCTTTTTTGCGAGCTTCATCCTGTTGTCAGGTGTTTATTCTTTCAATTTTAGTAAACGCGCCTTATGTTCAGGAATCGTCAGTCCTGGCGCTCTCTTAACCCTTCCTGTCCAGTGATGTGTACATAAGTAGTACACATTGCTTCTAAAAACTTTAATATCTCTATAAATGTAATAAATACTGGGTTCAGATTTTAGGCATTCCTTCGTAATACATTTACGCATTGAATGAAAAAAATAATATTAATAATAATTAGCACTTATTGGCCACATCAGAGATATTTTGTGAAAATCGGGAATAAATTCACCAATACAATCAAACGTGTGCCAGTGTGTGACGTAGGTATATTCATTCTAAAAAAACCGCTATGGGTGAGGAAGCGACGCTATTCACGTCTCACTTTCACTCTACTTCGGTATATGGGAACGCAAGAAATAAAATCTCAGTTTGCTCGCTTCTCTTGCTCAGTAGCCAGCGGGGTTCCATTCGAGGTGGTCGCTTCACCCGTTTTTTGAACGTCGTCCGATGTTTTTTTTTCATGTTTTCAGCAATTAAATTTCAATTATTATCACTTTTGACTTCAAATTTAATTAATTTAAGCGATTGGCCATGAATATTCTTATTTTTACGATTTTAAATCGCTCATTTTTACATGTGTATTGAATACACAGCACCGTAACTGGCGGATTTTTTTTTAGCACAGGAAGGGAAAGGTTAACGAAACTGTTCCAGAATTTCAATTTCGATATTGCTGGTAGGTGACCATATAAGGGGTGTCGTGTGTCCTGGACTTGTTTTGTTCTTTATAATATTTCAATAATTAGCTAATACATAGAAATTATAAGTAAGAAATTGATTTTTTTCTAATATACCTTGAGTGACACCCACATTTTCCATTATACTCTTCATTTACTAAAATACTGGCACGCTTTTAACCCGCAATATATCTTAAATTATAAACCCATCGTTAAGTGTAATAAAATTTTAAACCATTCCTATTTTGCTCATTTCGACATTTCTTTTGTATAGATTAACGTTAGATTACGTGATACCATATAAGGTTCTTATGAATGGAGAAATCTCTATAGGATGCGTGTCGCTTTGTTAACGGAGTCAAAGAAAGTTAGATGTTGGGCGGCATTGAGCAATTAAAAGGTTAAGCCGGATTACTCTTGCTCGAGTGGTTCACCTCAGGAGCTAGGATTGCTCTGTGCCACGTCTCCCACGTGACTTATGATGTAAGCGTGTTTTTGTTAAGCAAATTGCATTGACCACGCATTCATTCATCCGGATTGACAACTTCCGTAGATGAATGAAACTCTATAGGAATTGAATGCCGATGCCTTTTAAGTGGACATGGCTATTATTGGCTATTTTTGTACATTCATTAATACGATACTGCGACCATTCGTTTGGTTAAAACTAAACATTTTTTTTGTTTATCAAATTTTTCGGTTTTATCTTTGTGGAACTCCATATTAAAATATTTAACAATATTTGAATATGTTAACTCTTAATTTAAAGTCATATATCTTCTTTTGTTTACTTTTGTCTAGTTGGTTGGAAGAGATTGCCATCTGGCAATTAGCCCACCAGATAGTTTTTAAACGTGCTGAACGAATAGATGTGTGAACGAACAGATAAAGTGCTGAACGAATAGATGAATACAAAAATAATAAGTTGTGAATATGGTATTCAGAATTACGTCTTGTATTTAACAATATCTTTAAAATGATTCATAATTTTTTTTTTATTTCCATCAATAACCATGCAGGTTTAATTAAAATATTTTTTAATTGTGTCTTGACCAAATCAGTATAATCACTTGTTGATTGAAATGATTATAAAATTATAGATATCATTAATTTGTTTTTAAAATATGCGATTTAATTGGCTTCAAATAATGATGTTAGTTAATAAACAGATTCGTAAAAATTCTCAGAATGATTTTCTTAATTAATATTGTAGTTGGTTAGATGATATGCATTTAAAAATCAAAACATTGCCAAAAAGCAAATTAGTAATCAATATATAATATCATAAAAAAGAAATTACATATTATTTTTATTAAGTTTTTTTTTATTATTATTTATTTATTATTACACATGACAAGAAATATACATAATTTGTGAAAAAACAACAGGTAATTTAATTTGGACATACAATTTTAATGGATCTGGGTTTGTTGCCTTTCATTTGTCGTATCCCCAGTAAACTAGGCTTTCGCCTGTATCTCACTGAGGATATAATAAACTAGGAGCAAGCTTGCAAGTGCCTACAATTTTGATTATTTAAAAATAACTTCCTAATTTACACTCCCCTCTTACAAATAAATATATTTTGCATTACATTACACTTTTTTTGTAAACGGTACAATTTAGCGGGTTTATTGGCATGTGGCAATCTCTTCTAGCCAACCAGAAAGGTTTTAAAAACCTTAAGTAAAAATTTGATTGAAACCCTTTTTAAAATTAAAATCTGAGTACCAACAGGTCTCAAATTCGCTATCCCCGGCTTGGAAGACTGGCATCATATCAACTTGGCCACGAAGGTTGTCCGTTTTTCGATTCCATTTACTTCAAACGACTTTTAAGTAGTAAAATAACTAGTTTAAAATACCAAAAAAATGTTAAAATGTCTATTTTTTAGTAATTATTAAATAATGTCGTTATTTTCCATAAATAACCGTTTTTCTAATGGTAAAACAGTGTTTTGTTAAACATTGAGAATATTATTTCATATCGACATAAAAATATTATTTACACGATTTTCGTTTTTCAAATATTAATACGTTAAAATCTGCTGGATGTGAGACGTTTGACAGTTTAATTTTTTTCAAACAATATTCAAGTTTAGTCACTTTTACTATAGCGGCTTGAAACATTTCCGCATTTGTTTTATCTTTACGAACTAAGGATGTTTCGATTTTTTTGGATGTAAAGTGTATCGTGGAAACGGCTATCCAAGTCTTTGTTTTATCTAGGAAAATAAAAGCTGCGAAACCTAATCATACAAAGAAAACTCTTATCATCATCCTGGTCGACTTTATTGTTAGATATATATATATATACCTCTCTTCTTCTCTACTCGTTTCTATCATGGACACATTGCTTTCAGTTGCTCCCAGCCACTTTTCTGTCATCCTTGCTAGAGGTTTTCCCACACTTCTTTTTGCTGTCCCTTGTTCGCTTCTTCAGCACTTTCTGGTTTCACATGTCATCAGTTTATCTGACAATTTATCCTGCCCAGACCCACCTTTTGGTACAAACCTCTCAGTGACATTTACGATTTTACCCTTTGCCTTGTCCATTAATTTTTCTTCCGATCTCGTAATAAGATATTAAGTAATTCTCCACTCCGTGACCTTCTGTTTCATCCTGAGCATATTATTTATTTTGTTAACATGAAAAGTTGCGCATCCTCACCATTATTATCATATCGTGTAGCTCATGACTGAGCATAGTGTCTCCCATTATAGCCTCTGGTAACTCCTTTCCATTCATCTCTGGACTCCAAGGCTCGAAGGGCAGTTGTTAAGGGTAGTTTAGTGGCGTCTCTCACTTGGTCAGTCCAACGCATTCGGACTTTTCCTCTTATGCATCGTCCTTCCACGTTTCCAGTTACCACAACCCTCTGCAAACTATCTCATTGGCCATAAGCAATATGCTCAAAGAATCAGAGGACTTGTCGAAGACATATTATCGACAATCTCTCAGTGATTCTCAGTTCTTCGAGAATGGAGGTGTTAGTTCGCCTTGCTGTCCATGGAATTCTTAACATCTTTATCCAGTACAACATTTCAAATCCATCTATTCAAGTCTCCGCGCCATACGTGACTATTGCAAAGACGAGAGACTAAACTAGACGCATTTTCTTCGTGATTGTGATGATTCTGATCTTCTATATCCTTTTGTGCATGAATCTTGAACTCAAAATACAAGTATGCTCAAGGAAAATACAGTCATCGCAATAACTGCGTTCTTCTTACAGCACTGCCGCCAAACGAGCTATGGTAATCATAAGTGATTACCAATTGAGCGAGAAATAATAAAATTGATCGGCAAGTTCAGCGGGTTCATCGCCAGTTTGCCATACAATTCCCATTAAATACGGCAGGTATTTAAATCCACCATCAATCTTCCTGTCACACCGTATTGGCATTAGTCATCTTCCATAGAGCGAAATGGGGTACGCGTACCTACGTTCTGATTTGAGATCACGATAGCTTTAATCCTCATTAAAATGACCGAGTGCTGTCCGCCGGACTTTTTGTAGGAACAACATTCCATTGGTCTCTCTGTGCAGGTTGATGGGGCGTCGACAGAGGTGTAACGTTAGTCTGATTTCAACATATTTATTTATTGACATTTTTTTCTTATGTATTCGTATGGGTACCCTTCATCACATCTAAAATGATGATTCTGATGTATCAAAGTGCGTTGTCATTAGACAAAATTATCTTCATCCCAAGTAATCGAGTCTTCAGGTTATGAACCGCTTGAGTATGCAAGTATCTCACAGTTTGTACTCGCACATGTTGAAAATACTACCGCATGTGGACAATCGATAACATTCGCACACGTCTAGAACGTGCGAATATTCTTACAGGGCGGAACTGTTTTAACCAAGCTACTTCCCTTTTTTTATTTATTTTTTGCTACCATCAGGAATCGAATCCGAAATTCCCAGGTGGAGGTCATGCGATTCACGGAGGTCGTCACTTTAGTGTCCTATACATATCATAGCACAGTTAGAATAATAAAACAAATGATAATATGTCAGCATCTTCTAAAAAAAAAAACAATTCAGGATGCATATACTCGTATCTTTCAAAATATGATACGTGAAAATACCAATGTATAGTATAACACAGAAAACTTAAAAAATCAAATACCTACAACTCATTTCAATCAACAGTTTGATACTTGAATAGGAAACTATATCATAAAATCTCTGTTAAGAGTAACGTCAATACATAATTATATGATAAATCACGAAAAAATACTTAAAAATAAAATAACCAGTCTTTCAGTCTAGAACTTGGAATGTATGCCGAAGGTCCTTTCTGAAATCAACATCTACAATATATTCACCAAGTGAGCAACTTTTCAAAGCCTTTGGCGTTCTGAGTGTACTCGTAAGACAAATGTACTACCTTGATCAAAAAGTTTTAGGACTTTATTCATAAAATCGAAAATACAAGTTTATTCATCAAAATCGATATGGTCTCCTTCAAAGTACTCCCCATCGACTGCAACGCACTTATGCCAGCGCTTGATCCAATCCTCGAAACACCGCTGGTACTCAATTTTCGGTATGTCCATCAGAGCCGTCTTCGATTTTTTCATGACATCCTCTCGGGTGCTGTAACGCGTTCCGTGAAGCGGTTTTTTAAGTCGGTTCAAAAGGAAAAAGTCGCAGGGTGTTGTTTTTGGTAAAAACTCATGGAAATCATGTATTTCGCGATTTCAACGCGGTCCTTTTTTTGCATGAAATTGAGGTCTTTCGGTACCAGTTTTGCAGCGACACGTCTGAGGCCCAAATCACTAACCAAAATGTCTTGAGCGGATCAATAAGCGATGTTCAAGTCCTCTGCCAGCTCTCTGATCGTCAATTTGCGGTTTTCGGCCAACATTTATTTGATTTTATCGATGTTTTCATCGGTTTTCGACTGCCACTACGTTCGTCATCCTCGACCGACTCACGACCACTTCTGAAGCGTTCGTGCCACCGAAAAACAAATCTCCAACATTTCGTTGGAGAAGTGTTAAATCCGTTTTTCACACAAAATTTAATGCAAACTCGTTGATGCCATTTTCAAACTTGTAAAAAATCGAAAACACGCACAAAGGTAAATGTACTCAGTACAGTGTAACTTTTACAAATGTCAAGCTATGACGCTGAAATTTGGAGGGAAGTGTCAATGATAGATGTGGTAACCTAAGAAGAAAAAAACCAATCGGGTGACTGACAGCGCCACACGGTGGCCAGTTCTAAAACTTTTTGATCAAGGTAGTATATCATATAATGAAAATGGTTCTCATGATTCACGAATCTTTATCATATTCATCATTAATTTCTCACAATTCATCATCATATGTTTTGGCAATATTACTGCACTTGTAAAGTTAACAACATTCGCATTAACTAACGCATGTGAGTTTGTGAATATCAGATTGGGGCCCTTTATATGTTTTTTTGGATACGTCAGTATTTAAACTGTCAACATTCAACAGTTTGAGAAATATTTCAAAACATTCATGTAAATGATATCACTTGCACTGAAGCCATATCGCCAAGTTCGATTGTTTAAAACCCTTTTACGTGTTGAAAAACAAACCAGTCTCGCCTGATTTAAACAATGCAAGTCACCTGGGTGTTGACAATATCCAACACTGAGATTTCAAATATGTACGTACTGTATTTTGTTCAAACAATGCTCCTTTTCGATTGTTCGACTTTTTTAAAAAGGAAACATCACGCAAGATCGAGGCTTTTGATATGTGTATGTTATATAGAGACGTATCCTCAAGATTCGGTGGACAGATCGTATTGCATGGAGTACGTGCTTTTATGTAGAACTGAGAACTGTTTATAACTATAAATGTTCGCAAGTTGCAGTATCCCGATCACATAATGAAAAGACACATTAGCATCCAGGGAAAAATAAATGGGAAACAAAGCAGATAAAGACCAGGCACCCCAGGCCGAAACAATCCGTAAAGATAGGCGTTAAATGGTGCCAAGAGCACAAATATAACATGTATTTAAAATATTTATTTTATAAATCACAGCGTTATTCCCCTGACCCCATCTTCGTAGTATATTATAATTTAAAATATTTATATTTATGTATGTATCTCTATCCTTTCTCTCTGTATACGTACGTGTATATATGTACTCGTATATATAAACGCGTGTTTCATATAAAAATATAAGTATATTAATGTGTAACATATATGTAGAAGCGAATTGTGTAGATATAATTTTTCTTCTTTGTTTCATAAGATCTAATGTTTCCTGCGAAAATTTTCATTCTTTTTGAGAATATATGAGCCACCGTAGTTTGTTGCACTCTGTACTATCTGCTCTGCTGTTGATTATATTGTAATCGGAAGCTCTGGTTCGCTGAGGATTTCGAATCGATTTTTAAGGATTAGTTGAAATTCATTTTTATTTTTAGCAAGTAGATCATTGTCTATTATTTTTTTCTTAACCACTTTGAGACGTTCAGTTTTGGTGTTGATCCTTATTTTGGCTCTTACTAGGCGATGATCGCTACCTGTTTTAAAACTGTTGAGAACAGTGCAGTCTTGGATAGTAAATCTTTTGTTTGGCAGGATGTAGTCGATTTCACTTGCGTTACCTGTTGGGCTTTTCCATGTCCATTTTCTAGAGTATTTCTTTTTTAAAAATTCATAACACAAAGTGAATTGCTTTCAGCAAACTCTACAAGCCTGTTTCCTCGGTCATCTCGGGTGCCTTTCCCAAATTTTCCACTGATTCGTCATCTTTGTGGATACCACCGATTATTGCGTTGAAATCTCCGATTACAAATTTGTAGTGAGATGTGTTATGTATTTTATAACATTAATATATGTATAAAATTCTATCCTTTCCTCTCTAATACCGTTGTTTTCTCCACCACCGTTTTCTCAACCCACGTCCGTTTCACAATATTCGATGAAGGAGTAAAATGTCCTTAAATCGGACCGATACTCCGAGCACAATCCATCTACAGAGTAAGAAGACGCCGCGTCTATTGATTTAATTGAAATCGGACCGATACTCCGAGCACAATCCATCTACAGAGTAAGAAGACGCCGCGTCTATTGATTTAATTGAAATCGGACCGATACTCCGAGCACAATCCATCTACAGAGTAAGAAGACGCCTCGTCTATTGATTTAATTGAAATCGGACCGATACTCCGAGCACAATCCATCTACAGAGTAAGAAGACGCCGCGTCTATTGATTTAATTGAAATCGGACCGATACTCCGAGCACAATCCATCTACAGAGTAAGAAGACGCCGCGTCTATTGATTTAATTGAAATCGGACCGATACTCCGAGCACAATCCATCTACAGAGTAAGAAGACGCCTCGTCTATTGATTTAATTGAAATCGGACCGATACTCCGAGCACAATCCATCTACAGAGTAAGAAGACGCCGCGTCTATTGATTTAATTGAAATCGGACCGATACTCCGAGCACAATCCATCTACAGAGTAAGAAGACGCCGCGTCTATTGATTTAATTGAAATCGGACCGATACTCCGAGCACAATCCATCTACAGAGTAAGAAGACGCCGCGTCTATTGATTTAATTGAAATCGGACCGATACTCCGAGCACAATCCATCTACAGAGTAAGAAGACGCCGCGTCTATTGATTTAATTGAAATCGGACCGATACTCCGAGCACAATCCATCTACAGAGTAAGAAGACGCCGCGTCTATTGATTTAATTGAAATCGGACCGATACTCCGAGCACAATCCATCTACAGAGTAAGAAGACGCCGCGTCTATTGATTTAAGAACTTGCGGGATTGGTTTGGGTGCAACTCTATTGAGTTTTTCCGATTTGCGTTAACAAGATAATGATTGGAATGATGATGGCCAACTTTCAATATGAGGTGACACTTCGTGAAGAATAAATTGTGCCTCGTAACGTGTCTAAATTTTTCAGTATATTTTTAATATAAGTATATCATATATAGTATTTGTCAAAATGTCACAACAATATTTAGAAATAGCTACTAACTGTATGCTCTCCTTTATTAATATAAATAACCTAGTATAAACGAAACATTAAGGACAATACTTTGCTTCTGGAGTTGAGTAACCCCGCATCAACATATGAAAGGCTTCGTTTCTGCAAAGCAACTTGCATCTCGTTCTACAAGTGAGCCCATGTGTTTTCCATATCTCAAAATCTATCCATAAAAATCCCAAAAAATCCAATTTTTGTTATATGTGAGCGTTGTTCGACTAAAAACAAATCTAAGTTTTTAACCACTATAAAATAAGTTTTTGACAATTACGTAAGTCTGCTTGGTGAAGTTTAGTAATATTTTGTGGTATACATTCATATATTAAACTTAAATATATATGTTCATATTTAATAATTTTAAACAATGACTTTGTAATTTATTATTACTACTGATTTTGTATCTCCATGTTAGTTTAAGACAATGTTTTGTATTTTTTGTCAATAATTTTAAGTACTTGTATAACTTGTCATATATTCATTTGCATATAAAAGACACTGTTGTGTCGTTATTAAAAAATATTATTTGGACCTATGTTTGCCATCAAATGTTCTAAATATGCTTACAAATTTATTTACATTTCATGCTAACGTATTTTTTTTTCTTTCTAGGTGAGCAATCGACCACGTGTAACATAGCAGTTATAAGAATTTTAAAAGCTGAAATTAAAGGCTTTTATATACATGCATTGCAGATGGTGGTAAGATAATTAATATAAATTAAATTAAAATTCGTTTTAATAAAAATTTCTTCACTCTTTGTATAGTGCAAGGTGCAGTTCTTCTTAATTGTTATTGTAAGGGTTGACATTATGGTAGTTAGCCTCCGATAGGAGACGGTTCCTCGAGTGAAAAGTAAGCTCTGGTTGATTGGAAGAGATTGCCGCCTGGCAATAAGCCCGCCAGATTGTATTTGCAATAAAAGTGTTAAATAAAAAAAATTAAATAAAAGCAAACGTGAAAAAATACTGAGGGGAGTCGAATACGTGCTTTATAAATTTGGGCTTTGAGATGAATACACGGAGTGGCAATGTATGACAGAATGCGTAATGATGTGATTAGGGATGAAAGTTAACTTAAGGCTAATGTGTTGAGTGAGATGAAGAAGAGCACGCTGAGATGATTTGGGCGTGTAAAATGAACGAATAAAGAAAGACTAACAAAACAGATATATAGTACAAATGTGAGTGGAAGGCGTGTGAGAGGAATACCAAGGTAAGTATGGTTGGATCAAGTGAATGATATTCTGAAAGAAAGAAACGTAGAAAGTCACAGAAAATTTATAATTATACGAACAAGAAATTCTATTAAAGTTTTTATTTATTGTATAACACTTCCGTTGTATACAGTACGACGGGCTTATTGCTATGTGGTAATTTCTTCCAACCAACCAGACACCTTTTAATTGAAGCTTTCAGTGAAATTCAGACTGGAATCCTTTTTAAAAAATGTGGCTTCCAATGGGTATCAAACCCGCGATCACCTGGATTGGAAACAAGCGCCTTCCCAACTAGGCCACGGAGGTCGTTCTATAATAAACAGTTTCCATCTATAAAAATCATAAAAATTGTATAGTGAAAGTTAACCACTTTAAATATTCAAAATTAATGTTCTTTTTTATATATATTCTTTGGGTACAGAAATAATATATGGTCCTAAGATTGCAAATATTCACCTAACATTAAAACAACAATCTGTTTTATCTATCAAGAATATCAATGCAAGTGGATGCTTGTTGATATAGAATGGCAACTATTTTTATTGCACATTCCCAGATGGATAGCTCATAAAACTATTCTAGAAGCTTAAATAACTCTATTGTCATGATTTATAATGTATGACTCACGACCAGTGCCAAATTTGTATACACGACGCCCCTAGGCAGTTTACAATTTGTGCCCCCCAATATGTAATTAAAAAATTTGCTTACCCTTTCCTTTTCGGGTGATGACCTTGGATTATGATGTTGGGGGTGTCCCAGAAATATGCATACCAACTTTTATGCAGTGCCTTTTACTTAACCTTGCTGCCAGAATTTGTCATGCGAAGCATTCGTGAGGAGTTTATGGATGAGGAGGACTGTTATTTCCAGCAAGATGGTGCACATCCCCACTACCATTGTGATGTGAGGGTCTATTTTGATGAAAATGTGTTAGACGTAGATGTAGCATTGAATACTCTTCGTGCTCTTCAGACCTCACGATAATGAACTTTTGTTATGGGGATTCGTCAAAGATAAAGTTTATGGCACAAAACTGGCATTAGTTAATGAATTGAGAACTTACTGAATGAAAATGTGCCCAAATACCAAAACAAGTGATTCGTGAATTTTGCGATTCCATATTATTAGCAGTGCATGGACCAAAATGGTCATCAATTTGAGCACTTGCGATAACTGAAAAAATCTCCGTATGCCTTCTTTAATTAGAAGTTTTAATCTTATCATATATATATATACCTTAGTAAATACTGAATTTATATTAATTCAAAGTGCGTTTTCATGTTTTAGGACACCGTATAGTTATTTAATTTCTGAATTGAGAACAGTCATTGAAAAATACTGCGCCCAAATACCAAAACAAATTATTCGTGATTTTTGAGATTGCATATTATCAGCAGTGCATGAACCAGAACGACGATCAATTTGAGCATTTGCGATAACTGAAAAAATCTGTGTATGCCTTCTTTAATTTGGAATTTTAATATTATGTATACTTTAATAAATACCGAATGTATATTCATTCAAGATGTGTATACATTTTTAGGACACTGTATTAAATTTCAGAATTGAGAGCAGCCATTGAAAGATAATACGCCCAAATACCAAAACAAATTATTCATATTGTTAGCAACTCCACGTTATCAGTAATGCGTGAACCAGAACGGCCATCAATTTGAGCACTTGTGATTACTGAAAAAATACGTCTGAGTTTTAATACTAAATTTATAATCATTCATGTTGTGTATACATTTTTTGTGATACCCTCTATTTCGCGGCAACACAGCAATTCACTACATTTATTTCTTGCTTTCTTCTCCACAAATGCAACTACGATGTCATCAAGTCCATATTCACAGTTTGATTCTAATGATAACATGACAAGTACCATTAGTCTGTTTTTTAGTGTGGATCTAAAATATGCTTTGAAAACAATGAAAAACTTAGTTCAGCGAAACAGTTTGTTAATGGTGTACATTAGTAAAATAATGTAAATATTTGAATAAATAGTTAATTTTTTACTGATTAACTTGTTAAGCTGTAGTATTAATTAGATTTTAAATATGAACTGAAGTGAAACATTAATATAAATCGTACATATATTTAAAATTTATTTATGAGACTTACGGCGCACCCAATTGTTTGGCGCCCCTAGGCAAATGCCTAGATTGACCTGTTAGCAAACACGACTCTGCTCACAACAAAATGTAAATGCTAACATTTTAAACAGTCTGTTGCTAACTTACACTAACG
The DNA here is from genome assembly GCA_949825065.1 of Odontocerum albicorne. NCBI lineage: Eukaryota > Metazoa > Arthropoda > Insecta > Trichoptera > Odontoceridae > Odontocerum > Odontocerum albicorne. The sequence continues at coordinate 10,739,933 of OX463852.1, read as the reverse complement.
ATGTTTTCGAAAAATAAACCATACGAATAAATCGAGAAATAGATTTTTGATGCTCAAATTGACATTTTTTATTTTTATTTAACACTCCACTTTAAAACAATCTGTCGGGCCAATTTCCAGGTGGCAGTCTCTTCCGAACAACCATTCAAAAGTAAATAAAGGAAGTTATATGGTCGCAAAATATATTCAAAAACTTCTTAAAATTTATGAACAATATACTATATATAGTAAAAATAAAAGTTGAATATCATCAAAGGAAAATTAAGGGATGGTGCAAAGGAAAAAAAATCAGGAATGAAACACCTTATTTCACTGATTTGAAATTAAGAAGTATGTAATAACGGTTAGTGTATAAACATGCATACCATCATACCGTTTCCCTGTCAGGGAGGCAGAGAGGAGAGAGGGACAGACTTTGCTATCACACCTTCTCGCGCAACTCTTACGATTTCTTCGATTTTTTACGTTTTCTTCTTTCAAAATGTCATACTTGATCCTACAATACTTTCCTTGGTCTTCCTCTACCACGCCTTCCACTCACGTTTGCACTGTATATTTATTTTATTAGTCTTCCTTCATTCGTTAATTTCCCTCTGAGTACACTTATTTAAATACATGTCTTCACGTTCATGCCTCATCACTTCATTTGGTATTCTGTCATACATTGTCAGTGCACTCATTTTTGCAGTAATTATTCAGGTAATTTCAGTCTTTTTCCACGTTTCATAACCACACATCAAAATTAGTACTTGGATACTGTTGCGGACTATCATCTTATCAGATTTGATACTGTCCGGTTCGAGTATACGAGTTTATATTAGGTCCCCACATACGAAACCGGCGTTTTGCCGTACTGGCAACTTTGATCTCAAATATCTTCTCTTTGGTTAGGAATTTCAAATTCAAATTTATACAGCTATTTACTCAAGTATTTGTGTTTCGAAAATTATAATTCATTTGTCTTTTCCTCAATTGTTTTTTTTCTTTGCGTCACTCAGTTTACAAAATGGAAAACTTGAAATATCGCGTTATTTACGAGTACGAGTTCCACCGTGGCACCAGTGCTGCAGAAACGGCTCGAAGGATTAATGATGTGTATGGCGACGGTGCCGCAAAAGAAAACACAGTACGTTTTTGGTTCCAACGTTTTCGTTCTGGAAATTTCGACCTGCAGAACAAGCCCCGTGGACGGCCGGAGACCAAAGTTGATAATGAAGAATTGAAGGCTATTGTGGAAGCGGATCCATCGCAAACCACGTCCGAGTTAGCTGCAGGCTGCGGTGTTAGTGATAAAACTGTTTTAATCCACTTGAAGCAAATTGGGAAGGTGAAAAAGCTTGAAAGGTGGGTACCTCACGAATTGAGTGAAGCAAATCAACAAACGCGCGTTGACTGCTGCGTTGCATTACTCAACCGGCACAATAATGAAGGGATTTTGAATCGAATCATTACCTGTGATGAAAAGTGGATCCTGTATGATAATCGAAAGCGCTCATCGCAATGGCTGAACCCTGCCGAACCAGCCAAACCATGCCCCAAGCGAAAATTGACTCCAAAAAAGTTACTTGTGAGCGTTTGGTGGACTAGTGCTGGTGTCGTTCACTACAGCTTTCTTAAATCTGGCCAGACGATTACGGCAGATGTCTATTGTCAGCAACTGCAAACCATGATGGAAAAGCTAGCTGCTAAACAACCGAGGCTGGTTAATCGCTCTAGGCCACTGCTGCTTCATGATAACGCTAGACCACACACTGCACAACAGACGGCTACCAAATTAGAAGAGCTTCAATTGGAATGTCTAAGACATCCACCGTACTCTCCGGACCTTGCCCCAACAGATTACTATTTTTTTCGAAATTTGGATAACTTCTTGCAAGGGAAAAAATTCAACTCCGATGGGGCAGTCCAAACCGACTTCAAAGATTTTATTGATTCTCGTCCGAATGGTTTTTTTAGTAAAGGGATCGATGAACTACCTATGAGATGGCAAAAGTGCATAGATAGCAATGGTACATACTTTGATTAAATAAATATATTATATTAAAAAAAAAACAACTTTATGTTCCTCCCAAACAAAACGCCAATTTCACATGTAAGGACCCAATATTTGAGTGATTCGTTGACTTTGTTTCCTGTCGTTTCACGTCGTTTAATATCTCTCGTAATGGTCACTATTTTCTTCCTAAATAATAATACAAGGAAAATATACATAGCACCGTTTAGTCAGTAACCTCACCTCAATGGCGCTTTAATTCAGGATTCGAACCCACCAGTATTGACAAAAAGCATCTATTAAGCTGAAACTACAATTTGTTGTCACTAAACCGCCATAAATTCTACTTAAAGTAATAATATAGTTTGATACGTATTACATATGCAAATTTAGAATATGAACAGTGTAGAATTGAATAAATATGTCAAATTTTCACAATTGTAAGGTCTGGCAGGATAACTTTTTTTTAAATCAACAACTTTAAAGTATGATCTCATAATGCATAAACTGGATTTGACGCCGAGATGTATTTAAGCAATAGCAAGACTTAAATCTAGATTGTCTCAGCCGATGGGAGACCATGGCTGCAAAGAAGGAATGCTTATCAAAACGTTTTATGAGATCTACGCGGGATTTGAAGGGGGCTTGAGACTTCTTAAAGATTCTTAAGTTACTTCGTCATCCTTCGCAACAGTTGAGCTACAAAAGGTTGTGTTGAATTCAAATAAAGTTTTGATTTGCCTTAAATCCTAATTGATAGTTAATTTCCTTTACTTGAGTGAGGATTTTAGAAAAATCTCTTACAAATGTTAATTTCAATAGTGATTATGCACAGTAGTTTGCCATTGCCAACTTGAAAGTATGAAAGCGAAACCTGGACATTTAAAGGAGTGAAACTGAATAAATGCGGTGAAAATATGTGCAATGCGTAGAATAGATGGTATTGCAATGTTTGATATAATAAGAAATGATCAGATAAAATATAACTGTTTGTTAGAGATGGGTGATATACTACCTTGATCAAAAAGTTTTAGGACTTTATTCATAAAATCGAAAATACAAGTTTATTCATCAAAATCGATATGGTCCCCTTCAAAGTACTCCCCATCAACTGCAACGCACTTACGCCAACGCTTGATCCAATCCTCGAAACACCGCTGGTACTCAATTTTCGGTATGTCCATCAGAGCCGTCTTCGATTTTTTCATGACATCCTCTCGGGTGCTGTAACGCGTTCCGCGAAGCGGTTTTTTAAGTCAGTTGAACAGGAAAAAGTCGCAGGAAGCCAGATCAGGTGAATTCGAAGGCTGCTGGATAGTATTCGTGTTGTTTTTGGTCAAAAACTCATGGAAATCATGTCTTTCGCGATTTCAACGCGGTACTTTTTTTGCATGAAATTGAGGTCTTTCGGCACCAGTTTTGCAGCGACACGTCTGAGGCCCAAATCATTAACCAAAATGTTTTGTGCGGATCCATAAGCGATGTTCAAGTACTCTGTCAGCTCTCTGATGGTCAATTTGCGGTTTTCGGCCAACATTTCTTTGATTTTATCGATGTTTTCGTCGGTTTTCGACTGCCACTGCGTTTGTCATCCTCGACCGACTCACGACCACTTCTGAAGAGTTCGTGCCACCGAAAAACACGTCTCCAACATTTCCAAGGTCTGCGGCACGTCAAATCCGTTTTTCACACAAAATTTAATGCAAACTCGTTGATGCACAGTTGATGCCATTTTCAAACTTGTAAAAAAATCGAAAACACGCACAAAGATAGATGTACTCAGTACAGCGTAACTTTTACAAATGTCTAGCTATGACGCTGAAATTTGAAGGGAAGTGTCAATGATAGATGTGGTAACCTAACAAAAAAAAGAATTCCAATCGGGTGACTGACAGCGCCACACGGTGTCCGGTCCTAAAACTTTTTGATCAAGGTAGTATGTTAAACAGAACCGAGAAAGAAATCTTAAGATGGATTGGACACATTGACAGAATGAGCTGCGAAAGACTTGCCAAACAAATTTTACCAAGTTCAAGTTTCACTTCTATACCTGTTTTTTCCATCACATAATTTAAATTTTACACAGCGCATACCAGATTTGAAGTTTCATTCTTGGTTATAACTCAAGTTTTTATCGTATCTAATAATAATATTCTTCATTGCATTTTTTTACGTCTATGATTCGTCTCTTCTCGACGCCATTGGCATCCACTCGACGAACATACAAGACTCTGGAGACGCAACTTCCAGACCTTACCACGACACGCTAAGGGCCCTCGTCTGCCATAACCCTTGGGATGAGGACACGTGGGGCCACTTCAACTCTGCGATGCACCATTCTTGATCTTTATGGTTTCATTTTTCAAATAAGACTTTATACGGGGATCAAAAAATACTGTTTAGCTTTTAAATTTTAACTGTAAGAGTAAAAAAATATAAAAAAACATTAAACTATATTATAATAAGAATGATTTTGAAAACTTTCGACTGAAAATATTGGTTAGGAATTTTTCATTCTGCTTAATATCGTATTGTATTGCACTTTCGTTATAACATATATCAAAATTAACAATAACATAATAGTGTGTTGATGTATGGAAGTGAAACTCGGACTAAGCATAAGAATGATATAAGTAAGAATAATGTAGTGGAGGTGCATGCACTAAGAATAAAATGTGGAGTGTCAATGTATGAAAGAAAGCGGAATGCAGACATTAAAACCGACTGCATGGATACAATTAATTTTGTATGTAAGATTCACAAAGAAGCGTTAAGATTGTTTTAACATGTGAAGAAGACAATGAATGACGTAAGAATGACTAATTGAGTATACAAGTCAAGGTGTGTGCGGAAGTATTAAATAAAGGAAAAAGTGGCTGCATTAAGGGACTTGATCTTGACACTAGGTTAAGTTGTAAATATGAATAATAGAAGATTTTGAATGACGAGATGTATCAATTTAGATTAGCCGAAAGATATGTGTATTGATAAAAAATATGGAATCTATTATTTCTACATATTCCATAAGGAACACAGTGTGATATTTATGCACAGTAGCGGTCACAGAAATTGCGTCACCTTATATTTTGAAGTTTTTCTGAAATTGCCTCAAGTGTAAATTTTATTCCACTTTTTTTTTAAATAAAATGTAGATCAATTCTGTCATTTTTAATATTTAAAAACGGAATAATCGATTTTAAAATTTAAAAAAAAAAGACAAACTGTTTTAAACACATTTATTTTTTGTACAAATTCAATAAACATTATACTTAAATACCAAATTATATATTTTTTTATTTTTTGTGGCCCCTCCTTTGACCTTGCTGACGGCATCAATGCGAGACGGCATTGATAAAATTAAATTTCGAAGCTTTTCGATTTTAGAACTTCCTTCAGCTCTTTTGCTGTCTGGGGTTTCAATCTTTGTATTTTAGCCCCAAGGCCCACAAGTTTTCGTTTGGGTTTAAATCAGGGTTATTCCCATGCAACGGCAACGAAAAAAATCTCATATTTTCTTTAAAATTGGTTATCTAAAACAAGTAATAATTTTTTTATTTATGAAATCGACTACAGACATATCAATGAATATTTTAAATGAAAAAAAAATACCTTTCTGGCACGATGACAGAGAGCGTCGTCTCGGAAAATAGACCTGTCTGTCTCCAAAAGGTGTTGTTCTATGAATGACAGAAAATAATTATTTTTAAATTCTAAATAATTATTTTCTGCCATCTGCTAATAAGTTCTTTGAATTGCAGAAAATATTCATGAAGAAATAGAAAAAGTTATGTTATTGAAAGCGACCGTTTCAAGTTTATATAGGTATATTAGATATCAGATGTGCACCATCCTTATTCACGTTGAAGAGAGATTTGGAAAACTATTTCATAAAATATTTTTCAGAATATCCTTTCATCCTAATTGTATCGGACGTGTGCCGTCACCCTTGTGTGTGTATGTGGTATAATGGAAAAAGACATTGATGTGTAGATCTGTATATTAAATTGTATAAACTTATAATTTGTCATGTAAACTCTGCTATTTTGTTATAAAATGTATGTTTGTTTGACTCCGATTGCGTTCGCGACCGTAATGGAAATGTGACTTGCGGAGCGATGCATCGGAGTAGGTCGGGGGCTCCGCCGGGTTAAGCAGCGCTCAAAACCTCGAAAGTTGTTGTATTTCGCGGGTAATGGGCGCTTTTGATGACCGGCGGACCATTAATATAGAGGGTCCCCTGATTGCGAAATATACTTATTACTTCTACTTGCATTCTCAGTAACTGTGTTTTACTTGAGACCCGATACCCTACTTCGACTGTCTGAGAGGAATCTCTCTCTGCTACCTTCTTCTTCTTCTACTGGATCTTCGCTACGGAATTCGCTACCTCGATTCTCTGAGCGCGACGCGGCAACCAGCGTGCCTATATATAGTCTTTGTGCCCCGTCCGGTACACTAATTTTTATTTGATTCTCTTTCTTATCCTATTAGAAGTTTCTTTCCTCTAATTCTGTAACTAGAGGCAAGGAACATGTTGCAGATTTTTTTTAATCTGACATTAATTAAACATTTCAATGTAACTCAGATGAGCTGGGTGGTTAAAAGAATGTTCTCTATAACAATAAACTCGTCAGATATACCGTGTTTTACCATGTACTCAAAATAATTAAATAAATACATAATAGATGTAATGTTAAATAAATCTATTATGTAAGAGCCCACAAAAAAAATTTCCACACGTCATTCATCCTGAAAGCAAAAGTACTCAAACTCCTGTCGCAATAACAACCACGCTCCGATCGACTGTCTAAATGGTTTTCCTCCCTTTACCTTTATTGAATTCGGCACGCCATTATATTTCATGGGAGCTAAATAGGCATATTGCCTTTGGGCAAAATCGTTACTATTCTTTTCACACTTAGGTGTGTTGCCATCAGAAGAGAAGTCCTTTTCTGCAGTTCCTTCATCGTCACTACATCACGTCGCACTCATAAACAAACTAATAAACTATTGATCTTCTAGATTACGCTGCATTAGAACTTATGTTGATCCTATAACAGCATGAGAAGTGATGAGAACCTTTTAAAAAATAAATATTTAAACACAAAGCGAAATTAATTTAAACACCTGAATTTATTTATACCAACGTAAAGAATTTTCACTAAAATAAATATTATTCGGTGATGGATGTTGAATGCTGCGTGGACTTATTTAAAGTTGTACAAGAATTTATGTTCCGAAAAAAAAAAACAATGTATTGTAATAAAATACAATATATTAAGAAGTGAAAAACTGGTCCCGAAATACTCCGACGTAAGCGCCAAGACGGTGCACGCCCACCCATGTCGAGTGATTAAGGAAGTTTTTTACGATAATTTGATAAAAAAACTGTAAAGAAGAAATGAGAATAAATATTTACAAGTGCTGAAGAAAACTTGAATGTTACGATCGTTTTGTTTCACTTCAAATTATTGACAAATTTATTCATTACTTCGATTTCTGTTAAAATGCTTTTTTATTTGTAAATAAATATGCTTTCCCAAACACGTTAACAAACTTCACGTCCAAAATTATTTATTTTAAGAATGTTGTGTTTTTTATTTGTAAATAAATATGCTTTCCCAAACACGTTAACAAACTTCACGTCCAAAATTATTTATTTTAAGAATGTTGTGTTTTTTATTTGTAAATAAATATGCTTTCCCAAACACGTTAAAAAACTTCACGTCCAAAATGATTTATTTTTAGAATGTTGTGTTTTTTATTTGTAAATAAATATGCTTTCCCAAACACGTTAACAAACTTCACGTCCAAAATGATTTATTTTAAGAATGTTGTGTTTTTTATTTGTAAATAAATATGCTTTCCCAAACACGTTAACAAACTTCACGTCCAAAATGATTTATTTTAAGAATGTTGTGTTTTTTATTTGTAAATAAATATTCTTTCCTAAACACGTTAACAAACTTCACGTCCAAAATTATTTATTTTAAGAATGTTGTGTTTTTTATTTGTAAATAAATATGCTTTCCCAAACACGTTAACAAACTTCACGTCCAAAATTATTTATTTTAAGAATGTTGTGTTTTTTATTTGTAAATAAATATGCTTTCCCAAACACGTTAACAAACTTCACGTCCAAAATTATTTATTTTAAGAATGTTGTGTTTTTTATTTGTAAATAAATATTCTTTCCCAAACACGTTAACAAACTTCACGTCCAAAATGATTTATTTTAAGAATGTTGTGTTTTTTTATTTGTAAATAAATATGCTTTCCCAAACACGTTAACAAACTTCACGTCCAAAATTATTTATTTTAAGAATGTTGTGTTTTTTTATTTGTAAATAAATATGCTTTCCCAAACACGTTAACAAACTTCACGTCCAAAATTATTTATTTTAAGAATGTTGTGTTTTTTATTTGTAAATAAATATGCTTTCCCAAAAACGTTTACAAACTTCACGTCCAAAATGATTTATTTTAGGAATGTTGTGTTTTTTATTTGTAAATAAATATGCTTTCCCAAACACGTTAACAAACTTCACGTCCAAAATTATTTATTTTAAGAATGTTGTGTTTTTTATTTGTAAATAAATATTCTTTCCCAAACACGTTAACAAACTTCACGTCCAAAATTATTTATTTTAAGAATGTTGTGTTTTTTATTTGTAAATAAATATTCTTTCCTAAACACGTTAACAAACTTCACGTCCAAAATTATTTATTTTAAGAATGTTGTGTTTTTTTATTATATTTAAGTAAAAAAGCTATCCTGCTCCTGATAGCTCAGCTGAAGCAAGGATGTGTAAAGCTGGAAGGATAACATGAAATATAATATAAGCGATCTTTTGGTGAGAGCGTTATCACGTCACAGGAATTTTAGCACTTGTGTCAATAGATAAAATTTTATCATTTCTGTCGTGAATTATTATTGGACGTGGAAAAAGACTGAAAGAAGCCAAATAAATACTGTAGAAACGCGTGCACAGATAATATGGGGGGGACAATGTATGATAAAATACAAAATGAAGTGATTATGGGTGAATGTGAACTTAAGGCTGATGTGCTGAGTAAGATAAAGCTCAGTCTGAGATGTTTTGGACATGTAAAACGAATGAATGAATTAAGACTATCTTAAATAATACATAGTATGTTACAAATGTGATTGGATGATGTGGTTGAGAAAGACCAAGGAAAGTAATTTGGACCAAACAAATGATATTTTGAAAGGAAACGTAGAAAATCAGAGAAGATGTAGAAGTTGTATGAGAATTTCTGTCGAGATAGGAAAATTTGACGATCTTACACCTTTACGAATATATTTTTATATTTTGACAAATTAAATACGAAATAAATTAATTGTTATTTTTATTCTTTTGTGTACATGGTACATCTGGCGTATTTATTGTTATGCAACAATTTCTTCCAACTTGGATACCTTATAATTACTTATCTCTAAACAACTTGGATACCTTATAATTACTTATCTCTAAACAATAATGGTGGAACTAGAAGAAAATAATTCTTTCAAGCATAAGGAAGAAAAATTACACGAAATGATATTCGGAGTAGTTATATTTTTTTCTTGTATTTTCTCTTGAACGTGAAAAAGGTTGATGCACATCTGATAACTTTTGGAAGGGTATTGACCCCAAAAAGATGTCTAAAAGGAATCTCTAATCACCAGATCTAAGAGAACGTATTTATTTTGAAAGATAGTGATATTTTTCACGTAGATATGAAATAGGATAGCAATCGTTACGCACATAACATAATTTCGACAGATCGTGAAGATTTCTTCGGTGTCTGATTTTAAGCTTTTGAAGTATGTTACGACACTCTGACACGTAGTCATTCTTCTTAAGGTTAAATATGAATCGGATGCTAACAATTTGGAGTCTCTCCAACTTATCCAACTTCTCGTTGGCATGGTTAAAAAAATTCTTGCAAAAACTTTCAATGTTTTTAAATTAACATGTATATATTTTGTCATTATAAATTTAATATCCATTATTACGAAGATTTTATAGCCAATTCACAAATATCAGCTGGAACACAGATTAGAGGCCTTGTCACAAATTAATTTTCGCAATGACCCCAGCACGCAGCGGACAGTGGACAGTGCACGTAGCACTTTGTCAACGGTTTGTAGATAAAAACAAACAAACAAGGCGATCGACCTTGTGGGCAATCAAAACGTCAAATAGGTACCCAGATGTTCGGAACCATTCTTTGCAAATTATTTTTTTATTTTTAGTTTGATTTAATTGTTTATATAACCTATATATTTTTTATATATACTGATCGCTTAATTCCTTGTAAACTCAAACTCAGGTGTGCCCCAGGGATCGAATTTGGGGCCAAAACTTTTTCTTATTTTCATAAACGATGTAAAAAAATCGTTTACAGTATTCAAATATTTTAATGTTTTTGCGTCTAAAAATAAAGTGTATAGATGATTAATTGTTGGAAACTCCACGAAGACATTAATAATATTTGGAGCATCTGTAACAAAACTCTATTTTAATATATGTAAAAAAAAATGTTATTTCTTTTGCAAGAGCACTTAACTCTCGTTATCTTATGAATGATATATCTGGGGTTGATAAAATATAGAACTTTGGTGTTAAATGTGACATTTCACTTAATTTACAAATTTGTCCTCTGAATATTGTAACATTCTCTTGTCGGGACTGATTTCAAATATTGTTCTACTGGTATAATATAGGCACCAGCAGGAGTTACGCAATGCCTTTTTAGAGATAATTTAGAAAATATGTATATTCTGTATCTACATGAGAGAGTATGAATACTATCCCTGGATCTTTCATAATTTATTTTTACTATTGTAGAATAAATTATGAAAGTAAAAATAAATTATGAAAGATTCCTGGATCTTTCATAATTTATTTTTACTAGAAATGTTCAAATTACATAAATTAATTTTCTTTTGTTTTGCGTTATTTTGAGATCACTAAACAAATTTCTTATTTTTGTTAAAAATCAGTTGTAAGTTCAATGTTTTAATAATATTTTGTAATATAATCTTTTATTGGATTTTTTAATGATTTTGTGTCGATAAATTTTTGGGTTACCTAGACAAAACAAACGGGCGTTTAAAATAATAACATCCGGCAGTTTATTGTTTTCTTTCTTGGTCATTAAAAATGCCCCATTATCGACTCGATTAATCCAAACAGAAGATTATGAATGGGCTACCACTGATTCAACTCAGATACTTGCGACCTTAAACTTGCTTGCCTTGAAGGAGTGAATCATACCCGCAATACGTAAGATGTAATTCCGGAAAGTAAATTCGTATTTTTAAGTTAAATTTTAACACAAATTGTACCAAATGCTTGTGTTTTCGATATTTTAAGTTTGTCGGAAATCTTTCGTTTCGTAGAACGATTTTTATTCTCGATCAAATCATTGATTTTGGCATTAGTGGTAATCGTCCTTCCAGAGCGCATATCATCTTCGAGTGCCGTATCACCATTAAGGATTTTTTTAATCACATTTGACACTCACTATTGTTTACTGTATCGTCGCCATACATTGTACATAACTTTTTTTTATTTGTGTCACATTTTTTCGTTTGCTGTAGTAAAAATCATCAAATTCTGAAAAAAAAAAACAAATATTTTTTTCCATCTTCAAAATGACTTCAAAAAAACGCTCAAGCAATTTGGGTTAGCAATGGTCGAAAAAAATACACTTGACTATAACCTTTCATAATAATATGAATTCAGCACGTTTAAAAAAATGAAGTTGGCAACGAAAGCTTTATTCTAACGACATCTATCCGAAAAATACAAAACTATTTTCCTGGCAACATATCACATGGAGGTTTCCAGTTGACGTAATGGTTATATTTTTTCACATATGTAGGCGGTATTTGATGGACTACTTCATTTCGTAAATAATTTTTCATCAATTCATGTGATACGTGGCCGGGAGACAACATTCTCTTTGGCTTCATTATTCGACCATTGATGTTTATAACCACTTGAGTTGGCACAGAACTCGTTCATAGTAATCGCACGTATTAGAAATACTACCGCACTCTCTCCCAAGGTCATCTTTTGAAATGTATTTGTATCTTAAATTGTTAGTTTTTTGTTTGGAAGATGTTGATACGTTATACTTTATATAGGGTGTAGGCTGAAGAACATATGATGTCCTCGCGGCCGGGTTCACCCTATATTGGTGGTGTGTATCTCGACTGGGTGATGTTATGAGACGAGCCCAGACTTTGTTTCTTTTTAATATAGATAACTTTTTTTAGTGTTCTTTTTGTATGCTCATATAATTTCATTTTATTATTACGACTCCATTAAGTGTTTTCTTTGTACGCTCATATAATTTCATTTTATTATAGACGACTCCATTAAGTGTTCTCTTTTTACGCTCATATAATTTCATTTTATTATAGATGACTCATTTAGTGTTCTCTTTGTACGCTCATATAATTTCATTTTATTATAGACGACTCCATTAAGTGTTCTCTTTGTACGCTCATATAATTTCATTTTATTATAGACGACTCCATTAAGTGTTCTCTTTTTACGCTCATATAATTTCATTTTATTATATAGTAGATGACTCCATTAAGTGTTCTCTTTGTACGCTCATATAATTTCATTTTATTATAGACGACTCCATTAAGTGTTCTCTTTTTACGCTCATATAATTTCATTTTATTATAGATGACTCATTTAGTGTTCTCTTTGTACGCTCATATAATTTCATTTTATTATAGATGACTCCATTAAGTGTTCTCTTTCTACGCTCATATAATTTCATTTTATTATAGACGACTCCATTAAGTGTTCTCTTTGTACGCTCATATAATTTCATTTTATTATAGACGACTCCATTAAGTGTTCTCTTTGTACGCTCATATAATTTCATTTTATTATAGACGACTCCATTAAGTGTTCTCTTTTTACGCTCATATAATTTCATTTTATTACAGATGAATCCATTAAGTGTTCTCTTTGTTCGCTCATATAATTTCATTTTATTGTAGATGACTCCATTAAGTATTCTCTTTATACGCTCATATAATTTCATTTTATTATAGATGACTCCATTTAGTGTTCTCTTTGTACGCTCATATAATTTCATTTTACTTTCTAATCATATCAAACATTTTACTGCCTTGTTAATGCTAACATATTTATGACATAAATCATTTTCCTGAACGACATAATAAAACTTTTAAATTACACTCACCTCGACAATGGGAACTGTGTTAGCATGAGTATGTGGGTACAACTATACATTATATTTCTCAACTGAATGTATGTTATATGTAGGCTGAAAATAATCGACATCAGTTTATGTAAAGTTTTAATGTATTTATGTGTAATTTTATCGTTGTACTACTTTTTTTAGACTATGTATAAATTATATATCATATTTAGAAATATGTTTATGTGTTTACTACTAAATGTGGTGTTCGAGGTGGATTCTGAGTATCTCGTAGAATACAAGAATGACCTAAGTATGTATCATTGAAGAATTAAGTTCGATAACATGCAGCAAAAGGATTCTAACATATTTTGGGCATATTGCCTGAAAGGACAGCGAAATTTTTCAGAAGCTAGTTATCACAGGCACAGTTGAACGATAACCAACAGGAGGAATGTAAGTATGATTAGATCAAGGGAATTATATTTTTAAAGAATGAAATATGAAAGTTAAGAGAAATCGTCGGTGTTTGTATGAGAAAGTTTATTCAATTAATTCAAAGGATTATTTTATATAGTCTTATTTTATAACTCTCCTCAAGGGCGCTCTAGCTTGGGACTTGGTCCAACTATTGTCAAAAAATCACGTCTGGCAGCTATAACAGCGCCCGAGCGAATCACGTATAACACTTCGTATAAAGTACAAGAACAGCTGGTAATCACAGGTACAGTTGAGACAAACTAGCAGGAGCAATGCAAGTATGATTGTATCAGTATCAAGGGAATTATATTTTAAAAGAAATGTAAACATTTAGAGAAATCATAACCTCCGGGTCAAGACAGCCATCTTACCAACTAGGCCACGGAGGTTTTCAAATTGATGTAGATGAGGCGAAAGAAGGGCTCCGTTTGAAACGTCTTCAAAATATTTATCTGGGATTTTTTTTGACCTGAGAAAGTACGATTATACTGTTACCAACTGAAAAAACTCATTCCCAATTTTATTTTGCTCTCCACAATCCTTTACTTTTATTGATATCTCACTTTTATTTTTATAATGTATATTATTCGTGAATTTTTCGACCATTTAACTTCCTTTATTTATGTTTTGCCTGGTTGGCTGGAAGAGATTTGCCGCCTGGCAACAAGTCTGTCAGACTGTTTTATAATCTAGTTTTTTTTATATTTATTTGGAACTCCATCTAAACAAAATTATTTAAAACTTAAACATAAAAATAATTTACACAGTAAATTAAATTTAAGTGACAGGCCTGTTTCGCTTTACAAAAGCATTGTCAAGTGTAATAAGCAATGTATTGAATACAGTTTGCCAATGCATTTATATAGCAAAACAGACAATAAGTATGTCAGACTGTTTTATAATCTAGTTCTTAATTTTTTTATACTTATTTGGAACTCCGTCTAAGCAAAATTGTTTAAAACTTAAACATAAAAATAATTCACACAGTAAATTAAATTTAAGTGACAGGCCTGTTTTGCTTTACAAAAAACACTGTCAAGTGTAATAAGCAATGTATTGAATACAGTTTACCAATACATTTGTAAAGCAAAACAGACAATAAGTATGTCAGACTGTTTTATAATCTAGTTCTTAATTTTTTTAAATATTTATTTGGAAGTCCGTCTAAGCAAAATTGTTTAAAACTTAAACATAAAAATAATTTACACAGTAAATTTAATTAAAGTGAGAGGCCTGTTTCGCTTTACAAAAGTATTGTCCAGTTTGATAAGCAATGTATTGAATACAGTTTGACAATCAATTTGTAAAACGAAACAGGCCCTTCACTTTAATTAAAATTTGCGGTGTAAATTGTTTTCACATTTAAGTGTTAAACAATTTTTTTGAAAATTCTTCGTTAAATTTTCAATGTCTTCATTGTGTCGTATGCGGTTCAACATCTTCATTGTGTCGTATATGTTTCAATATCTTCATTGTGTCGTATACGTTTCAATATCTTCATTGTGTCGTATGCGTTTCAATATTTTCATTGTGTCGTATGCGGTTCAACATCTTCATTGTGTCGTATACGTTTCAATATTTTCATTGTGTCGTATGCGTTTTGGTCATTCTTATTAAAAATGTTGCTTATCCAAATTTCATGTTTTGAATTCTAGTTTATGTAAACGCGGTTTATTCTTTTTTTAAATATAAACGTTATACGCTCTATCCTCTGCTACCCCGACATGGAAACGGTGTGATGTTATTTATGTACGAGTATGTATGCTCTCCTGATATTTAGATTGAATTATCTTCATTTAAGTGTAACGAGTAAGTGAGTTTATATCGTGGCATGGCGTATAATTGGCTGGTATTTTCTCACCACCATCTTAAGTACCGTTAGACCCCCCGGAAGTACTCTCTGATAACTCGTGAGCAAATATTTGTGGAGATCCATCCTCGAACCGTCCGGTCGTGATCTCTCCAAAAGGGACGCCGTGAGCAGTACAGTGCTAACCCCGGCACAGCCGATGTGGGTACATTCAAAACACTTTGTATCCCGATCCCGTATTTTAACGTAAACTAGATTTACGTTGAAATCCGGTCCCGTTTTTTCACGTGGTCGATACCTCTTCCAGAAAAGGACACATTTATTTATTGTACATGCAATTTTTTCGCTCGATCTCTAGAGTCAGTATGTGGGAAGTAATTTTTTATATTTTTGTGATAAAACGACTCAACTGGCTTGAACAATTTAAATAACAAAGCACGACCGTAATTGTTTTATTAACGAACAAATACACACACACACATACCATCAAATTTCTCTATCGGGGTAGGCATAAGAGAGAGAGCGCTAGACTTTCCTATCGCGGCGTATATCGTTCGCCTCTTCTACATCCATACAGTTATTACGATTCCTCTGACTTTTTACATTTCCTTCTTTCAAAATATCATTCATTTAATCCAACCATACTTTCCTTGGGCTTCTTCTACCACGCATTCCACTCACATTTGCACTGGATATTTAATTTGTTAGTCTTTCTTCATTCCTTCGTTCTAGGTGCCCAAACCATCTCTGAGTGGTGTTATTCATCTTGTCTTAAGTTCACACTCATCCCTACTCACTTCACTCCGTATTCTGTCATACATAGTCACCCCATGTATTCTTCTATGTGCACGTATTCCTATGGCATTTATTTGAATCTTTTCAGTTTTTTCCACATCCACGTTTCACCCCCACACATTAAAGTTGGTACTAAAATAGTCTTGTGAACTATCATGTTCGCAGATGATGGTTCACTTTAATTAACGAACAAATAAACTTGTATAATTCAATCTTTAAATATTTTCGAAAAAATTACACTTTCAAAAATAATAGTTGGCTGTAAGTGGTCCGACTCCGCTACTTACTGTATCCAAAAATCCCATACCCTAGGATTTAATATGCTAACCGTATCAAACAATAAACCTAATAAAACTTTTTGGTTGACACAAACATTAAAAACCTTTTTTGGTTATTAAAAATTAAAAAAATCCCAATGGTTTGTTTTGAAAACCCTTTTAACTAAATTGATATATTCGTATTTCATATTGTTTTGCACATCAAATATGGATAAAGATAGTATTGCATTATTCAAGTTTTATAAGGGTTGGTTGTTCAAAAGCTGATGATTCCCAACATGTCAGGATATTCGGCTACCATCAGTTTGAATCCATAGATTGTAAAATATTTTGCTATATACGCTTGGTAAGCAATGTATTAATTACAGTTTGACAACGCTTTTGTAGAGCGAAACAGGCCTGGAACGTTAATTAAAGTTTGTTGTGTAGATTTTTTCACGTTTAAATTTAAATAATTTTTGTTTCAAGGATTGTCTTATTTTCTAGGGATCTTCGATTTTTTTTTATTTTAAGGCATGAGGTGTAGCGTATATGCATATGCGTACATTTTAAAAGCTTGCATTGTGGTATTACGTGACGTGAGTTTGAGATTAAATGTATCGTATGTGCGTATATTTTAAAAGCTTGGTGTGTGATATTAGATGACGTGAGTTTGAGATTGAATGTAACATATGTGCGTACATTTAAAAAGCTTGCACTGAAGTATAACGTGACGTCAGTTTGAGATTGAATGAATCGTATGTGCGTCCATTTTAAAAGCTTGCACTATGGTATTACGTGACATGAGTTTGAGGTAGAATGTAGCGTATGTGCATACATTTTAAAAACTTGCACTGTGGTATAACGTGACGTGCGTTTGAGATTGAATGAAGTGTATATGTGTACATTTTAAAAGCTTGCACTTTGGTATTGCGTGACGTGAATTTGAGATTAAATGTAGCATGTGTGCGTACATTTTTAAAGCTTGTACAGTGATATTACGTGACGTGAGTTTGAGATTGAATGTAATTTATGCGCGTACATTTTAAAAACTTGCACTGTGATATTATGTGACGTGAGTTTGATATTTAATGTAGCGTATGTGCATACATTTTAAAAGCTTGCACTGTGGTATTACGTGACATGAGTTTAAGATTGAACACGTATCATAAATGATAGCAATTCGGTCTAGGTTATATATTAGAGTCAAAGTGCTAATGTAACGATACGGAAATATACTCGTAAATCCAAGTAAGTGCATAAACTGGTACCAACTCTTAATACCGCTCACGGGGTTATATTACATATTTTTCATTACACTAACATAACATGTTATAATAATATTAGCTGTCTAAATTGAATCGAAAATGGCGTGGACAGTGAAAGCCTTCGTTAAATGTTTTTTTATTAAGACGATACATCCTGCAGATAGTGCTTTGTGACTGTAAAATGATCTTGTGGCCCAGTTGGTAAGTATCTTGTTTATTAAGACGATACATCCTGCAGATAGTGCTTTGTGACCGTAAAATGATCTTGTGGCCCAGTTGGTCAGTATCTTGATTAAGACGATACATCCTGCAGATAGTGCTTTGTGACCGTAAAATGATCTTGTGGCCCAGTTGGTCAGTATCTTGATTAAGACGATACATCCTGCAGATAGTGCTTTGTGACCGTAAAATGATCTTGTGGCCCAGTTGGTCAGTATCTTGTTTATTAAGACGATATATCCTGCAGATAGTGCTTTGTGACCGTAAAATGATCTTGTGGCCCAGTTTATTAAGACGATACATCCTGCAGATAGTGCTTTGTGACCGTAAACTGATCTTGTGGCCCAGTTGGTCAGTATCATGTTTACCAAATCGGGGGTTGCGGGTTTGATTCTAAAAAGATTTTAAAAAGGATTCTAGTCTAGTTTTCACTCAAGGCCTCTTTAATACCTTTCCGGTTGGTTGAAAGAGATTACTATATAGTAATATATCCATCAGTTTGAACTGTATACAAGAAAAGTGTAATACAATACAATCTTAATGCATACTCATAGAACAAAATAACAGTTTTTTTATTCACATATATATTTTTTAAGTATAGGGTTTTCGTTGTTTATACCATCATTAATGATTTTGTAATTTTCTATACTGTATAACAAACGACGATATCAAATATGTTATAACCCAGATATTTTGAAAGATTCTAGTCTGGTTTTCATTTAAGGCTTCTTTAACATATTTCTGGTTGGTAGGAAGATATTGCCATTTGGCAATAACTCCGGTAAATTGTACTGTATACAACGAACGTGTAATACAATATAATATATATGCAGTTCAGTTCAGTTTGATCACACCACGACTCACGGTGTTGAGGAAACAAAATATGTCCTTATCCTATGCGATGTATACTTAAAGATCGAAATCTTTATTTATTATAAGTGCGACATCACTCAGTGAGAATTAAGAAACTGTCTAAAGGGACTCCGCCGTCAGCAACACACAAAGTATAAAAATAATAGTATCAACAATGGACTTAATTTTCGACGTCACGGGAGACGGAAAATGCTTAAAGTAGCATAAAGCTTAGAGTTCAGCAAGTTGCCAGTAATTTCACAGAAAACTTCGAATGCAGCAAAACTATCTTTTGTCGCCACTATATGGGATGCCAATTGGTCCGAAAAAAAATTATGTAAGGTTGAATGCGCATCAAAGTTCTAAGATTTATATTAAAAATAATAACATGTAACCCACTTGTTTCGTATTTTATGTCAGTGATTACCTATTCCACTGTTGTGTAATCTGTGTGAGTGTATGGAGTGTTTATCTATGTATACTTTGAAGAAGTATTTGAGTAGTTTTCTTCACTTTATCTTGTTTATGGGTGCCCCATCTACCCCAGATACATCGTTGAATTCAGCCAGAACTGTTATTGGGAAAAATATCCAAAGGGATGAAGTCAGCGGTCCCGGTAGGCATCGTCAGGTTCCAGCGTCCTCCCGGTCGCCCCGCCCTGCAACACCGACTCCCAGGAGCAGCAATTCCATCAGACGCGCAACATAACAAAAAAGAAGGCATAGCTTTGTGAAGAAGGTGTACACAGTGTTTGATGGGTATCTAAATTATAAACAATATGCAGTAATAGTGTAGAGTATGAGAATGGGAAGGTAGCGGCTTAAGCCTTATAAATTGAAGCTTACACACATTTGCATACGAGTATATGCGTGAAGGTATATTTGGTGAGAAAACCGCAGAAAACTCACCAAAAGGAAGACGACCTACAAAGTACCTCTGCAGATCTTCTGTTATGTAATACTAACATATTCGACATTTAACTTCCAAGTTAATGATTTTCTCGGAGTATCGGTCCGATTGTCGGACACCTTACTCCTTCATCGGTTGTGTATGAACGGACTTTGGGTAATTAATTTAGGATTGTTTGGTGGTGGTGTTGGAAAAATTTTTTGTATAGAGAGGAGGGATAGAGTTTGGTACATACATTAAGGTTATAGATACATATAGGTTACATAATAATATACTTATATTTTTATATGTCACGAGCGTTGATAAATATGAATACAAAGAAAGAAAGGATAGTGATGTTACATAGACATAGATATTTCAATAATTATAAATATATTACGAAGACGGGGGGGGGGGGGGGGGGAGAACACTGTGACTTTAAAATAGTGTACATATATAAATAAGGAGGTAAGATAGATACCTTATGAAGCGCGGGTATGTGCACCGGACACTATCGTTCCGAATAGGGGGTCGGGGGGTCGTTCGAAGCATTTGTTTGGGCCTGGGGTGGATAAGATTAGCGTTCACGTCGTAGTCCGTGAGTGAGCTGATTAGGGGGATCGGGTGAGTCGAGAGAGAGCTGTAGAACCTCTCGGCCAGAGAGATCGCGCATTCTCGGATGGTGGGGAGATCTAGGTCTTCGTGAAGCCGTTTGTTGCTGACAAAGTAGGGCGCATCCATAATGGTGCGCATTGCCTTGTTTTGCAACACCTGGAGTTTGCGCATATGGGTTTCTGCCGCATGGCCCCAAACCGGGATGGCGTACGTCATCTGAGGACGTATGATGGCCTTGTACAAGTTTAACTTGATACGAGGGGACATCCTACTGTGTCTGCCCAAGAGTGGTGTGAGGGCTTTCAGAGTGCCGTACGCCCTCCCGGTGATGTTGGTGGTGTGCTTTTTCCAGGACAGCTTCGCGTCTAGAGTGACGCCGAGGTATTTCACCTCGTTGCACCACGGAACGCTCTGGCCGAAAAGTCTGAGTGGACGGATGAAGTCCAGACGTCTTCTAGAAAAACGGACTGCTGCACTCTTGGAAGGGTTTATCTTGACCTTCCAGTTTCTACACCAGCGTTCCAGTCTAGGAATGAAATTTTGAATGCGAGAGTGGGAATCGCAAGAGTGTTTCGATGATGAAAGAAAAGCCGTATCATCCGCGTATTGTGCGGTGATAGATCGTCTAGTCTGGAGAGAGGGCATATCGCTGGTGTATATGTTGTAGAGAGTGGGGGAGAGGAGGGCTCCTTGCGGAACCCCCGCTTGTATGGGCCGGTGGGATGCGACATTTAACACATCCCTTCGGAAGTTATTGGCACGATATGTACTCGTATGCAATTGAATTTCCAGTCAAGACAGACCTTTCGGCAATTAAAGCTGCCCGGTTGTGTTATGCTTAATCTGAGCTAATTACTGGTAGAAGTGAACATTTGTTTATTTTCACATTTCGTGACACGTCGTTAGCGCGCTGTTCTTCTCTGTTCTGTCTTGTTCTGCAGGGCTGGTAAAGGTACGAGTAGGGTCTAATTATAATTATACTACAACAGTTTATTTAACCTTTTCCCTGCCAGATATGTTAGAGTAGGCTGTGTGAAGCTGTAGGCCAGACTGATTCGACATTTTTCAATTTTATTTAAAAAAAATATTTAAACCCGATTGTAGGTAACCCACAGTTTTTGTGTTTATTGCCTTTTTTTAAATAAAGTTTTTTACTGTCTCGAAATTTAATTAAGGATTATCATTACTTTAAGAAATGTAATCTTTATAACTACTATTTCATATGTTGTTTATAGTTAAGGCATTAACGTTGTGGAGGTTTAAAGACATTGTAATTTATTTGTATTAAACACTGTTTATTCCACTTTTTTGTAACGGTATAACCCTACCGGTTTCAAGGCTTTCACCTCATCTTTAGGGGAGCACAAACAAGACTTGTTTGTGCTCCCCTGAAGTCTTGTTTGTGCTCCCCTGAAGATGAGGTGAAAGCCTTGAAACCGGTAGGGTTATACCGTTATAAAAAAGTGGAATAAACAGTGTTTGATACAAATAAATTATAACAACTACTATTTCATTTGATTATTTATATGATTTATAACACAAATTTCATTTCTATAAAACCGAAAGATTACCACTAATACAATATTTATTGATTTTATCTTAATCGCATGTATTCCCTTAAATGGTTTTGAAATGCTCAGAATAAATCCCAACTTTTTCAGGCTACTACTTATATATTTTTGAAATATGAGTGGATAAAGTGATTTATCAGCGTGTATGTTTGTTGCATCCATGAATTAGCGAGGCAAACAAAAATATCAACTCATTGTCGGGCTGAATTCCTGCGCGTTCAATGACATTTATTTCCGGTTCCTCCACACAGGATCACGACAGAGAAGAGTTGGTTAATGGGTGTATACTTTTCTTGGTACATGCGATATTATACTTATTTTATATTGAAAACATTTTGTAGATGCGATATTACATAGAAAACATTTTGTAGGTGCGATATTACTCGTACATAGAAAACATTTTGTAAATGCGATATTATATTGAAAACATTTTGTAGATGAGATTTGTGAAGTTGTACCTGTCTGATTCCGTCTTTTACATTTTGTTTTCAATTAGTTTTCAATGATTTGTCTTTTGTGTTCGTATTTTTTGCGTAATGCGGGCTGTGTGCCTGTGGACCGCCCCGTATTGTGTTGGTAACATGTGATTTTGTA
The DNA here is from genome assembly GCA_949825065.1 of Odontocerum albicorne. Lineage (NCBI taxonomy): Eukaryota > Metazoa > Arthropoda > Insecta > Trichoptera > Odontoceridae > Odontocerum > Odontocerum albicorne. The sequence continues at coordinate 10,717,392 of OX463852.1, read as the reverse complement.
CGACTTGAATCTGTTTCTTTCTGATTGTTTTTGTTGTAACACATTAAGAAGGGCATAATATATATATTTTCAACAATTGTTGAAAATATATACGAGGCGTATCTAGAAACTAAGTGTACTGAGGCTCTCACGACCGGATGAATTTTATTTTCGACATGTTGGCTACACTTCCGTGTAGCCTGACCCTTCCCCTCTGCAACGAGACCAGTTCGAAGTTAGTACGTTGAGAAGTGTCGACGCGACAACACGTTTCGTGAAAAATGTCAATCCCATCTCCCGCCAAGTTGAATCGAGTGGAGGCCGGGCAAGAGTTTTTGAGGCGCTGCAAACTCCATGGAGATGAATTTCTCCTCTCCATCGTTACTGGAGATGAAACTTGGGTTGCACACTACACGCCTGAAACCAAAAGGCAGTCTCAACAGTGGCGTCACACCTCTTCACCCTCCGCCAAAAAGTTCAAAACCACAATTTCAGCCAAGAAAATCATGGCATCCGTGTTTTGGGACTGTCAAGGGGAGACCATCTATGCCTCAAGGGGAGACCATCAACTCTGCAAGATACTGTGAGACCCTAAAAAAATTGCGGAGGGCGATTCAGAACAAGAGGAGAGGCATGCTGACAAAGGGAGTCTGCCTGTTGCACGACAACGCCACGAAGAAACTGCTCGCCTCGTTTAAATGGGATGTCCTGAACCATCCCGCGCATTCCCCTGACCTAGCACCTTCAGATTACTATCTCTTTACCTCCCTGAAGCTGCACATGGGTGGAAAAAGGTTTTCAACCGACGAGGAGGTAAAGGAAGAGGTTTAGAAGTAGACGGAGGGGTTGGCTGGAAACTACTTCGAGGAAGGCATCAAAAAGTTGATGCCCCGCTTCACCACCTGCATTGAGAGGAATGGCGACTATGTCGAAAAATAGCTTACATATGTACTACGGTAACCACGTAATTTTTTTGTTTAAATAAAAAAAATTGTAGCCTACAAAAATTATATTATATTATGCCCTTCTTAATGTGTTGACCATTCACTGCTGGCACTTTTATTTTTGCTATAAAATACATTATACCCTTTATTTATATAAATAAATAACATAATGTTGTTTATTCAGGCAATAATTACTAATTAGAAAGCTCGGCTAAGGACATACGAAAACAATAACTAAATACTTGTTAATTGTTACATGTTCTTAACCTGTAAGTTAGTAAACAGAAAGCGTTTTAAATATTTTTTACGTATTTTTTTGATGAGGCCGAATAATTATGATATATGTATATTTCGTTTTATTATTATAAATCGATAAAATCGATACCTGTTTTACGAATTGGAATTTGTCATCACAAATTATCCATAGATATCAATACAATTAACTTTTTTTAGTAAAAAACTAATCGGATTCTTCCAGTTATTTTACCTGATTAGCCCCATGATCAATTTTAATATTTACATCAGACCGTCTTCGAACTCTTGAGAAAGCAACATGTAGTTACCCATTGCTTAGAACTTGAACAATAACTAAATATTTGTTTTATAATTTTTCAATGCGTGTGTGTACTCGGAATGCGAATGACAACAAACCTATTTTAATTTTTTGTAAATATATTAGAGAAAAAATATATTGGGTCCTTACATGTGAAATTGGCGTTTTGATTGGGAGGAACATAAAGTTGATTTTTTTTTAATATAATATATTTATTTAATCAAAGTATGTACCATTGCTATCTATGCACTTTTGCCATCTCATAGGTAGTTCATCGATCCCTTTACTAAAAAAACCATTCGGACGGGAATCAATAAAATCTTTGAAGTCGGTTTGGACTGCCCCATCGGAGTTGAATTTTTTCCCTTGCAAGAAGTTATCCAAATTTCGAAAAAAATAGTAATCTGTTGGGGCAAGTTCCGGAGAGTACGGTGGATGTCTTAGACATTCCAATTAAAGTTCTTCTAATTTGGTAGCCGTCTGTTGTGCAGTGTGTGGTCTAGCGTTATCATGAAGCAGCAGTGGCCTAGAGCGATTAACCAGCCTCGGTTGTTTAGCAGCTAGCTTTTCCATCATGGTTTGCAGTTGCTGACAATAGACATCTGCCGTAATCGTCTGGCCAGATTTAAGAAAGCTGTAGTGAACGACACCAGCACTAGTCCACCAAACGCTCACAAGTAACTTTTTTGGAGTCAATTTTCGCTTGGGGCATGGTTTGGCTGGTTCGGCAGGGTTCAGCCATTGCGATGAGCGCTTCCGATTATCATACAGGATCCACTTTTCATCACAGGTAATGATTCGATTCAAAATCCCTTCATTATTGTGCCGGTTGAGTAATGCAACGCAGCAGTCAACGCGCGTTTGTTGATTTGCTTCACTCAATTCGTGAGGTACCCACCTTTCAAGCTTTTTCACCTTCCCAATTTGCTTCAAGTGGATTAAAACAGTTTTATCACTAACACCGCAGCCTGCAGCTAACTCGGACGTGGTTTGCGATGGATCCGCTTCCACAATAGCCTTCAATTCTTCATTATCAACTTTGGTCTCCGGCCGTCCACGAGGCTTATTCTGCAGGTCGAAATTTCCAGAACGAAAACGTTGGAACCAAAAACGCACTATGTTTTCTTTTGCGGCACCGTCGTCATACACATCATTAATCCTTCGAGCCGTTTCTGCAGCACTGGTGCCACGGTGGAACTCGTACTCGTAAATAACGCGATATTTCAAGTTTTCCATTTTGTAAACTGAGTGACGCAAAGAAAAAAAACAATTGAGGAAAAAACAAATGAATTATAATTTTCGAAACACAAATACTTGAGTAAATAGCTGTATAAATTTGAATTTGAAATTCCTAACCAAAGAGAAGATATTTGAGATCAAAGTTGCCAGTACGGCAAAACGCCGGTTTCGTATGTGGGGACCTAATATTTTAATAATGCAAGTGCCTACTACCCAGCTTTTTACTATGACAGCATAATGTATTTTAAAATAAGAACACCTGCGCAGTAGATTTGCTCATGTTTACTTCATTTCTGCATTTTATCAAATTGTAGCGACCGTGCGTGCGGTCACTGAACCCACTGAGGCGATCTTTGGCCGCTCGGTCATTGAACTCGCTCTGCAAGGAATGCGAGACAGCACTGGGTGAATGTCGCCGTGTGGTCATTGAACTCACTAGTAGCGAACAGCGAGAGCGAGACGCCGACATATCTCTTGCGTCTCCTACAGACCGTAGTATGAAATGTATATGGAACGCGTGACAATAACCATGTGTCCGGCGAAGCGAGACGGCGACATGTTCTGCGCCGTTCTATACATTATAAATACAGACGCTTTCAATAAACTCTCTCTTTGCTTATCTCGATCTCGACGACTTTTATTCAAACAACCTCATCCTTCTATGCGAAACACAAGTCCCTAAAAAAATATGTATTATAATAATATATAGATTAACACTATAAATATCAAACAACTATGTTAGCATTCTTACGATGCTCATGCAGAGTAAGTAGCAAGACTAGTTGCGATAGATTTTTTTTAATGTGACTAGGAATCTTCTCTAGATATTCAAGTTGCCTAGTTGAAAACTTAAACCCTGGTCATCCAGATTATGGGTTAGATGAAGGGTCGATTAACCTCTTCAAAATATTATTTCCTTTATACATAGATATGTCGTAACTCATTGAGGTCTTAATTTTGTCCAATCAATTATTTCCTTCGTAAAATTGCTGCTGGCTCCATTTTTATTTCAGCTATTTATAAAAAATATTTCTTTGTTTTATTTTCGACACAAATTACACAGTATTTTACAAACAAATGCACAAATTAAATTACGACACAAATTAGACAGTATTTTACAAACAAATGCACAAATTTAATTACGACATAAATTGCACAGTATTTTACAAACAAATGCACAAATTTAATTACGACATAAATTGCACAGTATTTTACAAACAAATGCACAAATTTAATTACGACACAAATTGCACAGTATTTTACAAACAAATGCACAAATTTAATTACGACACAAATTACACAGTATTTTACAAACAAATGCACAAATTTAATTACGACACAAATTACACAGTATTTTACAAACAAATGCACAAATTTAATTACGACACAAATTACACAGTATTTTACAAACAAATACACAAATTTAATTACTGCATAAATTACAGTATTTTACAAACAAATGCACATAAGACAAGTTAAAACAAATACTATACTTAAAATTATTCACAAAATTACCATTTTTTTATATGTATATTTAAATTCAATATGTATAAGTAAGTATGTTTGTTTTTTATAAAATATTATTAAATTTAGCCAAGTAGACTTGCGTAACTGTGGAACACATATTGTACAGTGGTCAAGAACTTAGATTTGTTATTAGTGGATCAACGCTTATATTGAACAAGAACTGCGATTTTTCGAGAATGTTAACTTATTTTTATTTATTTATACATGACAAGAAATCTTACAAATACACTATTTGTGAGAAAAAAACCAACAGATTATTTAATGTGGACCTTTCATGGATAGCCGAAAATGCCAGTAAAGTTAAAAGGAAAAATATACCAAACGATTGTCAGACCCGCACTCCTCCGAATGCTGGACGATGTATTACTCTTACTCTAGGTAACTAGAAACTGCTGAAATGCGCATGTTAAGATGGTCAGCTGGTGGGTCCCTAAGAGACAAAATAAAAAGCTCACGCATTCGTGGAAGCCTAGGTGTTACAGCCATCAACATTAAGATGGAGGAGAGGCGATTGAGATGGTATGGGCACGTTGGACGCAGAGCACCCGATCACATTGTGAACCAGGCAATCTTCATGGATCTTCCTCGGATAACAACCAGAGGAAAACCAAAGAATTCATGGGTGATGATAAAAAAATAACCTGATGCAGAGGCACGGCCTGGGGGACGTAGTCCGGGACAGAAGAGCATACAACCTGAGGACGAGGAGAGCTGACCCCAACAGTCTTCGCAGACAGTGAGTTGGGATGGAGCCAGGGAGAAGAAGAAGATCTTAAAATATAACAAGCACATGAGCTCACTTGCAGCACGAGATGCAAGTTGCTTTGCAAAATCGAAACATTCCACATGTAGATGCAGGGTTACTCAACTTCAAAGGAAAAAGTTTTATCCTTATATGTTATGTTTATCCTTATAAAGGAAAGCACAAACTTAGTAACTATTTCTTAATATTGTTATGACATTCTGGCGAATACTGTACTTGTATATACTTACATTTCCAAGTCTTTGCATCGAATTATAGAGGATACTTATATAATTGACTCTTACTTATCAACTTTTGATTTAATTTTAGAGGATGCTTATATAATTGACTCTTACTTATCAAGTCTTTGCATCGAATTATAGAGGATACTTATATAATTGACTCTTACTTATCAACTTTTGATTTAATTTTAGAGGATGCTTATATAATTGACTCTTACTTATCAACTTTTGATTTAATTTTAGAGGACGCTTATATAATTGACTCTTACTTATCAACTTTTGATTTAATTTTAAATGCAATACCGGTTCTAAGACGTGTTTAGCTTACCCTCACCTTGTTTATTCAAATGATATGATTGGAAAAGCTCACTTGGTGACAGCGTCTAAACAGTAGCAATTAGCATCATTTCTCTAAGTGGCTAGCGCCGGTCTGCAGCTTGGTGGTTTGTGTCTGGTGACCAGTATCAGTGTACATGTAGCGAAAGAACCTCCGTGTATGTACAGTCTTTTAACAAATCGTGGCTACTCCTAACAAGATCGTCAATATTTGACCATTCCTTTGGTGAAATCTATTTTCAACTACCTTTAACGGGACTTCCCAACAGCATGTGGTAATAAAAAGTGATGAAATAATATTATCTGATTTTTTTTGTTGTTTTTTTTTTGTAATATATTATAATTATCTTCGAAATTTTATTTTTAAACTTAGTATTTACATAAATGCGGCATACAATGTTGAACTAAAGCTGATACGGTAGAAGAATTTGCTCAACAGCAATAAACCCACCAGGTTTATCGTTTTCATAATCTACGAAAAGTGTTTAACAAGAAGAAGTAAAAAAAAATAACCGTGCTAAGTCAAAACGAAAGTTTACCATACTTTGGACTCAGTATTATATTTATCTTCAAAAAATACTAACCATCTTCTGTAATATCCAAAATAGATCAAAATACCTCAGTTTGCCCAAAATATCGTAGTCCCCCATTATATGAATTGCCGAGAATATTCGTATACAAGAATCCCTCGCTTTATGCGATAATTTTGTTGTAGCGAAAAAATAAAACGCGTCAAGGGAATTAATTTTAATCTACGTGAGATAGGAATCGGTTCCGATAAAAAGTTACCTAAAATGGTAAGAAAACTATTATTATTTACTTTTTAATTAGAAGGTCTACATAGCTTATTCCTTTAAATCGGGTAACGTATCAGCTGGGTCTGGTGGTTCTGACTCATCTTTCTTCTGCTACCTTGAAGGATGTGTGTCAGTAGGTGGAAAAATTTTTTTAATGATTTTTTTTTTCTAAAACAATGTCAAGAGTACGGGTAGTGTTTTTCTGATTTGTTTTAAGTTGTTTGTAGCAAGTTATTGAAATCCCCGCGCTGAAAAAATAGAGACAAATGTCCGATGAAAATGGATTCAAAATAAGCAGAGTCAAGACTGAACATATACTAGGCACACCAGATACGGACATTGGAACGATGACACTAATTCGAAAACGTGCTGACATATTTATTCAAATATATTGGCTCAATCATTACAACAGATGGGAAGGTGTTCCAGAACGTAAAAAAAACAATATAATAATTGGCTGGAACAAATTGAGAGAAACGACGAAGGTTATGTGTGGCAAAAGGCTATCAAAAAAGCTTAAGAGCAAGATCTACACGACAGTGACCAGGCCCGCTTTACTACATGGAGCCCAGTGTTGAAGAAAAAAAAAAGGAACAATTGCTTCATGTCGCGGAGATGCGTATACTACGGTGGTCACTGGGCTTCACTAGATTGGATAAAATCAGAAATGAACGAATTCTTTGAGAAATTTAAGTGGCGCTCATAGTAGATACATCCCGAGAAGCACTACTACGCTAGTATGGGCACGTGCAACGGTGGGATAAAGGGTCTATGCTAAAGGCAGCCACGACTTGGGAACTCCCAAATAGACGCAGGGGGAGACTTAAGATGAGCCTATATAAGAAAGTCGAGGAGGACATGATGATGAAACTCGGACTATCCCCGAGTGATTGGCGAGATCGAGAGAGATGGAGGAAAAAGGTCCATGCAGCCGACCAAAAATAGACTAGATAATGCAAAGGAAAAGAAAAAGTAGCAAGCTAGGAAACTCGAATTTTTTCTAGTTGCTTTGTCGCTCACATGGTAATGGCAAAATGCAAACCGACTTTTTATACGAGTATACCTATTTTCTCAATTTTATTTAAATCGCACATGACAAGGGATATACGAGTATGTATAATAATAAATTATTTAAAATATCTCAAAGTGTCTGAAATTCAATTGTTAATACTAAAACTAGTTTTATTATATTCATAAGATAAAATAACTAGCAAACACTGTTGCAAATAACAATATAATTTATAGATAACATTAACATTCTTTAATATTCCGTTGTCGTTTGTCACTAGTCAAATGATGCAAAAAAAATGTTAGTTTTTTTTCTTCGTCACATTGCAGATCCTGGTATGAATTGGCGCCAGCTGTATAATTGACAATAAAAATATATTTTAATATATTATATTTGCAATAAAATTTACATTAATTTAATGGAATCCATATAACACAAAATAAATCAACTCATTTAATTATACGAGTATAAAAACATTGTCATTATCACTTAACGTTAAGTTGAATTAAAACTCTTTAAATTAAATAGCAATTTACATTTTTCTTTGTTTTTATATTATGGGGTAAATTGATCTAGATATACGAGTATATGCATAATTTATCCTAAAAGATATTATATAATATATAATATTATTTTGAGACATTTTATTTAAAATGTTTATATAAATCACTAACAATGATTTCTACTATGTAATCTTATTTATTTATTATATTATTTATAGTTAAGGCTTTAACATTGTGGAAGTTTACAGACATTGTAATTTGTTTTATCAAACACTGTTTATTCCACTTTTTGTAACGGTATAACCCTACCGGTTTCAAGGCTTTCACCTCATCATCAGAGGAGCACAAACAAGACTCCTTTAAGTAGTTTATGGTTTCCTTTTATGGTTTACTTATTGAAACGAATCAAGTATTTTTAAAGGAAATATAGACAAAAGTGGCCATTCTGATTTTATTACAATTTTTACTTTATACAGTACAACTTTTTGATTACTAATTACTATATCCTCAAAAGCGATGGGTGACGACAATATTTCGATTGTATTCATCTCCTTCATTATCGATGCTATTCTTCCTATCATAACACATATTATAAATTTTTCTTTGTCTACTAGCAGCTTTCCTAGTGTATGGAAGAAGGCCCTAATCATTCCGATCCCGAAAATTGGCTCACCCACGTCATATAAAGATTTTAGGCCCATATCTATAGTATTCTGCCCACATTATCTAAAGTTATTGAAAAAAATGTTCATATACAAATTGACTCCTACATTAATCAATTTGAATTGTTTAATCCGTTGCAGTCAGGATTTCGTCCGGGACATAGTACCATTACCGCACTGGTCAAGATTACGGATGATATGAGACGTGGAATGAGCTTTAGGCAGCTGACATTGTTATGTCTATTGGATTTTAGCAATGCATTCAATACTGTAGTTTTTAATCTGCTTATGGCTCGAATGCGTTCATTACGATTCTCTAAATCGGTCATTGTCTGGTTTTCGAGCTATTTAAAGGGAAGACAACAATCCTGTAAATACCAGGAGCGTATATCTGAATGGACTGATCTCTCTGCAGGCGTTCCCCAAGGGGGAATTCTCTCTCCACTTTTTTTTCCTATATTCATCAACCCAATAACATCGTCTCTTAAATGTTCTTATCATCTGTATGCGGATGACCTGCAGATATATATTCATTTTGATCCAAATTTCTTTCACGCGGCTTTGAACAATTTAAATGCGGACCTTCAATCGATCTCGGAGTGGACTGGGGAGCATGGCTTACTCATAAATCCTAAGAAGTCTCAAGCGATCCTCATTGGCAGCCCTCAGCTTCTCGGTAAATTCAACACTGACTTACTTCCTCCAATATTACTTGATCGCTCTATCATACCATTACATAAAACTGTTAAAAACCTAGGAGTGCTAATAGATAACACTCTCATGGCGAGATCAAATAAATGAGGTAAGTCGAAGGATCTTCTTCAGCCTTTATTCCCTTAAAGTGTTGCAAAGATTCGTTCCAACCAAAACAAAAATTTTACTCGTACAATCTCTGCTCTTCCTGATTCTGGACTATGCGGACGTATGTTACTTGGATGTTACAGAGAAACAGCTGGACAAATTACAGCGTCTTCAAAATGTGTGCCTAAGATTCATTTTCAACCTACGTAAGTACGATCATATAACTTCATACCAGAAGGCATTCAACTGGTTGAATGTTAGAAATAGACGCCAAATTCACATACTATCTCTATTGTATAATATCCTTAACTGTCCCGCCGCCCCCTCTTATCTCTTATTTATCAAACGTTCACGTATCTTATGTAACTATTTAATACATTAAGAGTTTCAGAGACTACACTTCAGTGTTCTATCACCATAAAAATTGTTCATTATCGAAGTCCGTATAAGTTGTCTTGCCAATATAGTTTAAAAGCCAAATTCACATACTGTCTCTATTGTATAATATCCTTAACTGTCCCAACACACCCTCTTATCTCACCAAAAAATTTCAGCGTCTTTCCAATCATGGATTAGCGCTACGCTCAAACAGAGATTGTTTATTGGCCTTTCCAGTTCACCGCTCCTCTTTCTTTACGTCGTCCTTTACTGTCCATGCAGTGAGACTCTGGAATCAGTTACAAACCAATATAAGACTCGCTCCGTCCTTGGCATGCTTTAATAAGCGACTGAAAAACCTCTTAATTTCTAGTCAGTAGAATAACGTGTTTCATTCCTGATTTTTCTTTTCCTTTCCTCTCCACCACCCCTTCCTTTCTTTTTGATTGATGGTATCTCACTTTATATGAAAAATAATGTTCGGGTGACTGTCCGTCTTTGTGGGGTTGTAGGCGTATGCTCACGTATATGTTTATGGATTTCGTGGGGATGGATAGTCATTTGAATGATTTATGCGACCACGTAACTTGCTTCATTTACTTTTCTCTGGTTGGTTGGAAGAGATTGCCGCCTGGCAATACGCCCTGCAGATTGTATTTGCAATAAAAATGTTAAATAAATAAATAAACTTGACGGACTATTTTTTTTATGTGGTTATATATTTTTTTAAATTGGCAATCCAACCAAACAATGATAATTTGTGCCACCGAATTCAAGTTATTTTGTAATTTTACGAGTCAATATGATAAAACTAATTTAAAAAAATTACAATTCTAGATAATTTAAAGTTTCAACTGATTAAACTTCTAAAATTTAACAATCGATCAATAAGTGGAAAAATTCCACGAAGAAAGAAAAAACGCAACGTTCATTGGACCGTGGTAAACATATCATCATCATCATCATCAATGGCACTACAGCCCATTGTGGGCCCCGGCCTCCTCCAGCAGTCGTTGCCATTCCCCCCTATCCTGGGATGCACTCCTCCAGCCCCTGATGCCAAACGATTACTTAAAGCCATATGTGGTAAACATATGGCTTTAAGTAATTCAAGTCTGTCTCGGCAATATTTTTTAATCAACCGAAAATGTCTTGAAAATGTGTTTTAAAGACATGTGCGAATTTGATTGAAACTCAGTTTATTTCGAATCCATCTTATCTCGAAATAACTCCAGATTGGTGGCGTTTTACCAACTAAACTACGGAGGTCGTCCATATTCTGTGAAGTTATTGATCGTCTGTCCTGTTGTTTATTTTTTATGTATCCAACTTTTTTTTAGTATTATATACATATTGAGCTTAGAGGATTTGAAAGACGCACGATTCTTCTTTAAATTGTATCACATTATATTACACTTTCGTTGTATATCCTGGCGGGCTTATTTCCATGTGGCAATTCCTTCCAAATCAGAAAAATGTTAAAGATACCTTTAGTGAAATCCTTTTTTTAATATGGGTTCCAGCGGGATTTAAACCCGCAACCTCCGGGCTGGGAGACATGCGTCTTATCTACTAGGCCATGGAGGTCGCCAATAATTACATTATAGATACAAAGAATTAATATGCGATATGCGTTTGGAACCCTGACTATGACGGGGAGGTGAAAACGAAGAGGAAATCTTTTGTCGTGACCTAATTTTGACTGTTTTGTTTTTTATTACTTTATGAGGAGTTTTATTTTTAATTTATAATATTTTTGAGAAAACTCGTATTTTTTGTAAATTAACAATTTATTAAATGACAATTTTTATCACGAAACTAATTAAATTAGATTTTGTTATTAAACAACAAGATATTTTTATCGCCCGAATTACCAGCGATCATTTTTACACCATAAAACGATTCGATGAGTTTGAAAATGTGTTATTATCAGGATCGGAACCATCAATTGAAACAAATAGGCCGAGGCCACACCGAAGTGCTTCGCTAGGTGCTAAGCTAGGGGATAAGTGACTAATAACTAGGTGACTTCATGCTTGGCCACACCAAAGTGCTTCGCACAAATTCATTTGATATTTGGGGGCGGTTGAGTCAACAAACGATGCCACTCTCAAAACTAACCAGAAAGCTACTTCTCTCAGAGAATTAAAGTTAAAAATTTCGAACATCTCCAATTCGAACTTGTTGGATGCATAATGTTAATTTATCTAGAAGTACTCGTGGAGAATTTCAACTTCTCTACAAAGAATTGCCGAATAAAACTTCTTGTAAAATCACTTGGTGACACAATAAAATTAACCAACATGTCTGTTCGCTAAGAGATTCACTAGGTGACTAATAGTCACGTAGTGTGGTGCGAAGCGTGCAGTGTGGCCATTGCGATAGTAATATATGCGGTGCGTTGGTTTGCTAGGATATGTCACCGAGCTCGCAGCGTTGCTCTAAGCTCCAAGCGAGGCTCCTACCTGTGTGACCGAGGCCTTACAGCATATATTGATATTTTATTTTTTTTATTTTTATTTTATTTTAATAAAATATATTATATATAAGGGTGTTCAACAAGACACTGAACCTGTAACGTTTAATTTGAAATACTGTTTCATTTAATTATGTATTACATACATACATATTATCATGACATTTCCCTGTCGGGGTAGGCAGAAAAGACAGAGCGCTATATTTTCCAGTCTCGACAATAATCATTATCCTCTTCTAGTAAATCCATACAACTCCTACGATTCCTCTGACTGTCTATGTTTCCTTCTTTCAGAATATTATTCACTTGATCCAACCATTCCTTCCTTGGTCTTCCTCTCACATGCCTTCTACTTACATTTACACTATATATCTGTTTTGTTAGTTTTTCTTCATACATACGTTGCACATGCCTAAACCATCTCAGCGTGCTCTTCTTCATCTTACTTAACACGTCAGCCTTTAGTTCAAATTCATCCCTTATCACTTAATTCCGTATTCTATCATACATTGACATTCCGTGTATTATTCTCAATGCACACATCTCTACAGCATTTATTCGGCTCCTCTCAGTTTTTTGCACGTCTAAGTTTCACTCAAATACATCAATGTTGACACCAAAATGCTTTCTATAGTGATATGTAATAACTATGTTTTTATATTGACATTTTCGTGCAAATTTATCTGACGGATTAATTGCTTTGAAAAATTTCTTTCAACCAACCAGATTCCGCTCAAAATTATTGTCGTTATCAATGACCGTGTAAACTTAGTAAATTAATATTATATTTGAGTAAATGTAACAATAAATAAAATCTCAATGAAAATAGGGAAATTGTGACGAATAATATTTTTTTAATAATAATATTTTTTTATGTTTTAAAATTGATAAAGATGAAGCATATCTGATTGAACTAGAAAGATCTTTCCAATTCGATCCATTACCGATCGATTACCGCAAAATATACTGTGTAGAATTGTGTATAATGCGTTGAAATACAAAAGATCTTCCCATCACCAGATCCAATGGACAGTGCAAGCTCAAATAAAATAAAAATTTTAACCCAGATAATATACTGATGACAGCTTTAATTGTTCAACACTTCAAAGAGGGTTGACGAAACGTGTAGATTTATCTGTTGTCATACTAACGGTATTTCGTATGAAAAAAATGATTACCGAAGAATGAACACATCGAAAGTTTTTATTAAATTACATCTGTTTTAAGAAAACATAACCGTATTTTAAATGGATAAAAAAAATGTTGTAAATTTCAGTCGACTTGCTTATTTTACAAAAGTGTTGAAATAAAAAAAAACTTTTTTGCATTCAACGTTTCAGATATTTATTGTAATTGCGGAGTGCTAAGCACTTGGCTGGTGGAATGAAAGACGCCGAATGAAAAAAAAATCTGTGGGTGGTGAAAATTCGTAAGACAAATTCTATGATGAATGTTGATTTTATAGCCCTCTTATTGAAAACAATCGTTAATCATCAGGTTTTGCGGGGGCGGTTTTGTATTCGAATGTGATGTTTTACATGTTTGAATGCTACAATCATTCATATTAATTTATTATTGATTGATAATTATTTTCGTTACTCAATACAATCAATTTATGAAGTCAACGGCAAAAGCTTTGTCATAATACCCTGCCTTAATATATTTTTTATTTTATTTTATACATGACAAGAAATATACACAATTTGCGAAAAAAACTACTGGTAATTTAATTCGGACACAATTTTAATAGATCTGGGTTTGTTGCCTTTCATTTGTCGTGTCCTCTCTCTCACTGAGAACATACTCCTATAGCATAAAAAAATAAATCGATACTTCTTTCCGATTTTGGATTATATAAACCCCCGTTGCACATTCTCATCAACCTGACAAACAGTGAAACTCAATTACATATGTATACATCACGCGAAATCAAACTCCTCACACTTCATCACTCCAGACAGACCAAATATTCATCCCACAATATACCGCTCACGACTAAAACAACAAAAAACACCACACTCGAGAGCTCACGCAAACCTCTCCCACAAGTCATTTCTCTTGCAAGACCAAGTACTCAAACTTCTGTCGCAATAACAACCACGCTCCGATCGACTGCCTAAACTGTTTTCCTCCCTTTACCTTTATTGATTTGAAACAATCAATTTATTAGATGAAAAATAAATCCACCTTAAAGTTCTTCGTCTCTTCGAAGGAACGTCCCTAATACAGATTCGAAACATATAATAGGGAAATCCCATTAAGGGGCTTGAATAATAAGAAAGAAAGTTTGAATCACGACTCTTAAGTCAATGTAGACTTTTTAGAAGTGAACCAATGCATCAATATTTATGATTATCATATATCAGTCTAGTAGCTGCATTTATTGTGTTGATATAACGTTTTTTTTCCATTTTATAATTTTGAGTTCGATTGGTTAACCCTTCCTTCCCTGTGATGTGTAACTAGTACACATTGCGTCTTAAAACTTTAATATCTCTATAAATATGATAAATACTGGGTTCAGATTTTAGGTATTCCTCCGTAATACATTTACGCATTGAATGAAAAAAATAATATTAAAAATAATTAGCACTTATTGGCCACATCAGATATTTTGTGAAAATCGGGAATAAATTCACCAATACAATCAAACGTGTGCCAGTGTGTGACGTAGGTATATTCATTCTAAAAAACTGCTTTAGGTGGGGAAGCGACGCTATTCACGTCTCACTCTCACTTTACTTCGGTATATGGGAACGCAAGAATATAATCTCAGTTCGCTCGCTCCTCTCGCTTCAGTAGCTCTCGGGCATCCATTTGAGGTGGTCTCTTTGTCCGTTTTGTGAACGTCGGCTGATGGTTTTTTCATGTTTTCAGCAATTAAATTTCAATTATTATCACTTTTGACTTCAAATTTAATTAATTTAAGTGATTGGCTATGAATATTCTTATTTTTCCGATTTAAAATCGTTCATTTTTACATGTGTATTGAATACACAGCACCGAAACGCGGGGATTTTTTTAGCACAGGAAGGGAATATTAGAAACGTCTTCATACTCCAGGAGTTAAATGTGACTGTTTTCAATGTTCTTCCAGCGTATTCTGCGGTTTTTGACATATTTGCAGGCGTGATCTCAATAACTTGAAAAAAATTATGGTTACAGGAAGAAAAGGTAGAAGCGCCAGCAAGATGATCAGGTGATGTTATTGACTGGGTTAAGCCTGTAGACTGCCGTATAAACGGCTGAAGTGTCGCGAACTGATTGATTTCAAACATTTTCTCTTGGTATTCAAGTTCCTCAATGAGATGCCTTTATTGTAATCTTTTAAATATGTGCCTAAGAAATATTCCTTCGGAAAGTAGAAATTTGAACTCCATTTCATCTTCATCGAATAAATTGATGTTTCCGAATTGATCCAATAGGGCGGGGTATTATTACAGTGTTTTTACCGTTGTTGATAATATGGCATGGAATAGTCTTCCTATAAGTATTAGGTATGTGGGTGGCGTGTGCAGTTTTAGGAAGTACTTGAAAACAACCTTTCCTTGGGAGGTCTTATCAAAATTTATGATTGTATGATATATGAACAGTATACACATAACATATACTACACCTAAAGCTGAGTGTTTTACTATAACATATCGGAAGATCGCATAAAGTTTCTTTGTAGTTATGTAGAAGATATCGACAACATTTTTTTAGATTAGAAACCTGAAGCAATCGTGTAACCAATTTGTCTATCGATGGAGAGTTTACTATCATGACAGATTCAAAGACTCTTTTAAAGTGTAACCTTGACTGTAAGTTAAATTTAAAAAAAACATAACATGCATCTTTTTTTTATATTTCTTCAGTTAAAATAACCCTTTTCGATTCCAATATCTCTTTGATCAAGTATGATATACATTATAAATAGTAACTGTTAAATTTGGGTTCCGTGTTTCTTTTTTTTTCTTTCTTACAACCGATACAATTGCGTTGATATTTTTTTACCAACTAGAGTTCTTCTTTCACTTACTTATGACGACGACCTCCGTGGCCAGACGACCTCCGTGGCCTGGTTGCTAAGATGCTCGATATCTACCCGTTGGTTTCGGGTACGATTCTCAATGATAAACGAACAAAATTAATAAAAAAGGGCTCCAATCTGGTAGTGTTCATCTGCTAACAATACTCGCGTGCGCTAGAAATGTGGGAATATTGTTAGATTTTCTCGTGCTGTAGCATTGTCGACTGTGAATTCTGTGTATACTCCAGTGGATCCAAACTCTAAGGCGCGATCATTAGGGCCGAAGGCAATGTTGTCTCCCCGTCATATTCTTCAATATGTCAGCATCGTCAGTGCAGATATGTAAGGGTATTCATATGAATGAATGTATGAACCTACTTGTACTAGTCATATTGTCGAACCTTTAGATATTTTTAAATGGTGAGTAAATCATTCTTCATGTATCAACTTTTTTTAAGTAATACATACTTGATAAGCATATTTACCTTCGAGAATCGGATAATATTTTATTTTGATTTTTTTTACTTTTCAAATTCGATGAATATTTTTATTTACACTGTTTTAGTATAAAACTTAAAAAATATCTCAAAAAAAAAAACTCAAATCGGGCAATTTTTTATTGGGTCTGTATGATTATTTTGATTATCATTGGGCAATTGATTTCATTAGACACTCGGCCTCATTAGGCACTCGGTCTTATTAGGCACTCGGTCTTATTAGGCACTCGGTCTTATTAGGCACTCGGTCTCATTAGACACTCGATCTCATTATACACTCGGTCTCATTAGGCTTTCTGTTTCATTAGGCAATTAGTTTCATTATGCACTCCGTCTCATTAGACTCTCTCTCTCTCTCTTTCTCATTAGGCACACTGTATCATTAGGCACTCGGTCTCATTAGACACTCCGTCTCATGAAGCGCTCAATCTCATTATACACTCTGAGACATCTGTTTCATTAGGCAATATCTTCTTTATTATCATTTGGCAATATCTTCCAACCAACCAGAAAATGTTAAAGAGGCTTAAGTGAAAAACAAATTAACTGGAACCATATAAAACAGGAATCGAACCTGCAACCACCGAGCTGGAAGACAAGTGTCTTACCAACTAGGCCACAGAGTGTTTATATGTTAATTTACAACAAACAATGAGATGCATGGTCGCTCGGAAACGCACTGGATTTTCATACGGAAGGTTGCCGGTTCGAACCCCGCGCTGTGCTACTTCCCTCGAATGACAAGTATTTTTCCGCCTATTATTCGGGGGTATAAAAATACCTATGACTTCGGTTATATGTAATATTTAAAAATAAACATTTGTTAATAACCGGCATATTTAAAAAAAAACATAGTTTGTGGAATTATGGTTTAACAAATACCTACAAGGTCCGGTTTGATTTTCTATTGGAAGAAATTGAATGTTTTGTAACCGTTTATTTGAGGTTGGCCAACATTGATAAAGATTATCGTGCCGTACCGACGCAGGATACATGTAATCATCTGAAGGTAACGCGGTCACGTAGGTTCTTTTTATCTCGCATATTATTTTCAAAGTTCATACGTAAAACATCATTTTAGAATTCCCGACTTAACGCCGAACAGCGTGAAGAACCCGCCAACACCACATCCTCGCTTAGACCGTGAAGTTCTATAACAGTCGACAGAATCACAGCAATCCTCTAATCGCTGCCCTGGGGTAGTCTTACGGGTGTAAGTCCGATCTAGGGTAAGTCCGACTCTTTCCGTTATTCAATTATTCGAGGGATTCTTCTCATGTTCAGCCAGCAAAATGCTGGAATGAGTTGCCTATGCCATTGAAGAAGCGGGTGGATAGTTGTACCTTCAGAAATGCTTTTTTCTAAATAGTTAGTGATTTTTGTTGTGATTTGGACTCTTTTTTGCTTTTTGTATTTTCGCTGGTGGTGAATCGGGAGTTGTGTGTACGTGTTTGTGCATTATCTTCTCATAATCGGGCGTTTTGTGTACGTGTTTGTGCATTATCTTCTCATAATCGGGGGTTGTGTGTAAGTGTTTGTGCATTATCTTCTCATAATCGGGAGTTGTGTGTACGTGTTTGTGCATTATCTTCTTATAATCGGGGGTTGTGTGTAAGTGTTTGTGCATTATCTTCTCATAATCGGGGGTTGTGTGTACGTGTTTGTGCATTATCTTCTCATATTTTTTTTATATTACTGCTTATTTATTTTCATCTTTTATATTGTGGTTTGTATGTGCGAACGTCATTTTCCATTTTTGATTTTATTTTAATAAAATTTGGACTCCTATCAGCTTTTCCCTTTTTTTGCTGACGGTTAATCTGAGGTGGTATTTGTGTGTTTACTTTTTTTATTTTTACTGCCATTTAATAATTATCTGCTTTTTTCTTAGTCTACATGTACAAAGATGTGGGCTGAAAAATATCTAGTGTCCTCGCGACCGAGTTCGCCCTACATTGGTTAGGTGTATCTCGACCGGGGGATGTTAAAAGATGAGCCCAGATATTTTGTTAGCTTATCTCTTAAATGTATTTTCTGCTATTTATCTTTTTTTTTTTTTTTTTTTTTTTTTACCTGGCGAGTTTATTGCCATGTGGCAATCTCTTCCAACCAACCAGAAATTTTTATAGGCCATAAGTGTTAACCAGACTGGAATCCTATTTTAAAAAATCTAGGTTCCAGCGGGGATCGAACCCACAACCTCCGGATCGGCAGACAACTGTCTTACCACCAGGCCACGGATCTTGTGATATATGTGCGATTTCGGAATGTATGTACATACTATGTTGCTATCAATAAACCTATGTTTATTTATTTATAAGCACAGGCTCCCGAAGCATCGTCTATTGCCTGACTAGTTCACCTACAGTATTAGCTGGGAGGACCAAGGTCTGAGTGAATATGATGAAATGCAAGTAGCGCCTATATATGATATGCCATAAATGTGCAAAATTATACGAACATTTTACTAAAAAATATAGATCAAAACGATTGTAAAAACATAAATCTTAAAATACTACCTTGATCAAAAAGTTTTAGGACCGGCCACCGTGTGGCGCTGTTAGTCACCTGATTGGAATTCTTTTTTTTTGTTAGGTTACCACATCTATCATTGACACTTCCCTCCAAATTTCAGCGTCATAGCTTGACATTTGTAAAAGTTACGCTGTACTGAGTACATCTACCTTTGTGCGTGTTGACGATTTTTTACAAGTTTGAAAATGGCATCAACGAGTTTGCATTAAATTTTGTGTGAAAAACGGATTCAACGGTCCGCAGACTTTGGAAATGTTGGATAAGTGTTTTTCGGTGGCACGAACGCTTCAGAAGTGGTCGTGACTCGGTCGAGGATGACGAACGCAGTGGCAGTCGAAAACCAATGAAAACATCGATAAAATCAAATAAATGTTGGCCGGAAACCGCAAATAGACCATTAGAGAGCTGGCAGAGGACTTGAACATCGCTTATGGATCTGCTCAAGACATTTTGGTTAGTGATTTGGGCCTCAGACGTGTCGCTGCAAAACTGGTGCCGAAAGACCTCAATTTCATGCAAAAAAGGACCGCGTTGAAATCCCGAAAGACATGATTTCCATGAGTTTTTGACCAAAAACAACACGAATACTATCCAGCAGCCTTTGAGTTCACCTGATCTGGCTTCCTGCGACTTTTTCCTGTTCAACCGACTTAAAAAACCGCTTTGCGGAACGCGTTACTGCACCCGAGAGGATGTCATGAAAAATCAAAGACGGCTCTGATGGACATACCGAAAATTGAGTACCAGCGGTGTTTCGAGGATTGGATCAAGCGCTGGCGTAAGTGCGTTGCAGTCGATGGGGAGTACTTTGAAGGGGACCATATCGATTTTGATGAATAAACTTGTATTTTCGATTTTATGAATAAAATTCTAAAACTTTTTGATCAAGGTAGTATATACGAAAAATATCAAGCAAAAAATTACGAAAATAATCAGAGAACGTTATTGGAATAATTTATCACCTGATAGTCGTGATGTTAATGTAATTAGATATTTGTGGAATATGTTTTTAACAATAACCCACAATTATAAAGGAGAATGCAGCAATAATATAATACAATCAAAACAATATAAGCATCAGTGCATCGTGACATGTATGATTCAAGCAATTCAATGCAGGTATAGAAATGTGGGCCGTATAATGTGCCCGTATTGGGTATGACATTACATAAAATAAGTGTAAAACAAAATAAGGGCAAATATCCTTTAAATACACTCCTAGCATTAATAAAACAGTTACTCGATTATAATCCAACCATATACGACGACCTCTGTGGTTTAGTTGATAAGATTGTCTGACTTCCAATCCGGCGGTTGCTTTATCAGTTTTTTTATTTATTTTTTATTTATTTTCTCAAAACAGGCTTAGCCCAATTATGGTACATTGAAAAATACAAAAAAATGTCAAAATTAAAAAAAAATTATATAAAATAAAAAAATATGTAATATGTATGCATACATATATCTATACACACAAACATACACATATATTCAGTCAAAATCACAGCAATCCCTTAGTCGCTGCCCTGGGGGCTTACGAGAGTAAATCCGACCTACCCTTCCGTTATAAGCACAGGCTCCCGAAGCATTATCTGTTGCCTGACTAGTCCACCTACAGTATTAGCTGGGACGACCAAGGTCTGAGTGAATGTGATGGAATACAAGTAGCCTGAACGAGTTGACTTGTTTTTGCTAAATAATTAGTGTAAGAATTGTTATCTAGTTATAAGTAGTATGTAGGTGTTAATTATTTCTAAGAAATCATACATTAAGATTGAAAAAAATTAAATACTCGTAAAATGACATGTAGGAAAATAAGGTTAAGTAAGTTCATAAATTATAACATATAATTAAGATTAGTTAAGTAATAAATTTGTATATAGGTATAGTCTTGACAAATGTTTGTACAATAATTTACTTTGTTTGATAAAAAAATTTAAAAAAAAACATATATTCAGTCACTTAAATACGTTGATGAGTGCTTTCTAACGCGCGCTCAATCTTAGAAGAAATATGTCAATATCCGAAGCAGTCCCGTTCAGAAGAGTTAAGGCCCTTCCAACAGGCATAGCGGCTGGAAGACCCGTTCTTGCGTATGTTATTGAGAACAGTTCTTGCCGGCGCAGTCTAGTGTAATTGTTAGGAACATTTAACGCTAATCTTTGTAGTAATTCTGGACAGCTCATGGACACTGGACGGACAGTTATCGGTGTTAGTATTTTTCTAAAACATAGAATAAAATTTCTTGTTGTCTGCCTTGATAGTAAACTTTCCTTCGATAGACAAATTGGTTATATAGTTTCTTCAAGTCTCAGAGAGTTGAAATTTGTACGTTGATGTCTTCCAACAAGGGAAATAGAACTCTTGTTAATTCATTTGTTGTGTTTGGATTATTGTAACTCTATTCTGATTTGCCTGATTCACAAATATATAGACTCTAGTCTGTTTTCAATGCAGCTGCTATGCTGATATATGGTATTCATAAATATTACCATATTGGTCCGCTTCTAAAACGTCTACACTGGCTTTAATGTCGCGAACGGATTGATTTCAAACTTTGTCTCTTTCTATACAAGTCCCTTTATGGGATGTTTCCATTGTGCATGGGTCGTCCAGAAAGTCAAAAACGTTTTGGCATAACTAAATAAAAATGAAAGATATCAACACAAAACTTTATTTACAAATTCACAGTACCTTACTCTATTTTTCAATGTAGTTGCCATAGCTGTCAAGGTACTTATTGTAACGTGGAACCAATTTTTCAATTCCGATGTTATACTCTTCTACCGCCAAAGATTTGAGCCAGGATGTCACTTTTTGTTTGAGGTTTTCATCGTTTGCGAACTGTTTTCCATCCAAAAATTTCTTTAGTTTCGGCAATAAGTGAAAATCACTTGGTGCCAAGTCAGGGCTGTAAGGAGGATGTCCAAAAATTTTCCACTTACGACGTTGAAGTTCTCGTTGTGCTTGTGCTGATGCATGGGGCTGCGCATTGTCATGAATCAAAACCACCTTTCCCGACAACATTCTACGTCTCTTGTTTTGGATGGTGCGTATAAGTTGTTGAAGAGTTTCACAAAAGGCCTCTGAGTTTATTGTGTATCCTCTTGGCATAAACTCCACGTGGATCAATTCGGTCCCAAAAAACTGTTGCAATCACTTTTCTGGTGTTGAGATTCGGTTTTTCTTTTCCGAGCACACATTTTTTTGTAGCCAAGGTGCTCTGTCACTATTTCATGTAGGAGCGATCGTGAAATTTGTGGGAAATGTTCATGTACTATGCTTTAAGTTGCCTGTAAATTTCGATAGGCCGAACATTTTGTGCATTCAAAAAACGAATGACACTACGCACTTCATATTTGGCGGGATTTTCAATGGGCGCAGCCATTTTGAAAGGTTACAGAACAAAGACGCACGAGCGTTCAGCAACAAAACTCGGCTCTCACTGAAGTGAGAAAAAGAGCTAACTGGCATACGCATACGACCGCGGTGGTGGGGGATCGGCGCAGGGCGTGGTGCGTAATCGTTCTTTAGTTTCTGGACGCACCTAGTTTAAACACTGCTCTCATATCAAACCGGGAACATTCCGTCTGAAGAGAGCCTAGGCTAGGAGATAGAAACACGTGTAGTGGGGATTTATAAAATAAGTGGAATAACAAAGTAAATTATTTTTAAATATTCTAATAGGATGTTTCACAAAGTTAAAACCGAACTCTGATGTTTTTTTTTCAGTTTATTTTCCAATTATGTCAACTTCTTTGAATAATATAATACCAATGACCGCCAACTTAGATTCCCTTGCAGATAATCCGGTTTCCCGGCAAGGTATCCGGTTTTTACCACCAACCGGGTTCTTTATTAAAATTTACATTTGTACATTTTATCTGACTTTTAGTTTTTTAATTAATTTAATCCTAAAAAAGTGGAATGTTGCATTTTGCACGGTATAAAATTAAAGGAACACACATTTAACATTCGAGACATTAACAAGTCGCGCTACATTCCAAAACATTAATTTTATAGTGCTCGATCAGGTTAGGATTTGGCTCTAGGAACATTTTAGGTCCTATAAAATATTCCTACTATAATGGCAAATAAATTTATGAAAAATGAATAAGAATATAAATATATTGATTAAATGTGAACTTAAAGCCGATGCGTTAAGATGAAGACGAGCAAGCTGAGATGATTTGGGCATGTAGAATGAATGAATGAACAAAGACTAACAAGACAAATAAAGGGTAATTCAAATTGAGCGTTTTTTTAAAATTCTAAGATAAAACACAGATGGCGTTGCAAACTTGCCTGGGTCTTGTGACATTTGAGTGACATGGAGTCGTATACAATACAACAACGCGTTCAAATTGTTGAATTATTTTATGTATTATAATCTCTGGAAACGGTGATGTTAATTGGCCACCAAGATCATGTGATCGGACACCGTTGGACTATTTTCTATGGGGTTACGTGAAAAGCCAGGTCTATAAGAATGACCCCCAATCAATTCCTAAGCTGAAGGATGAAATTATTCGCGTTATTAGTGAGTTAGAACCGCAATTATGCCAAAATGTTGACAAAATAGTGGACATCTGTGAAGCTGCAAGAGGTGGACACTTGGCGTATATTGTTTTTTGTGTTTAAATGTCATACATTATACTTCAATGACCAATAAAAAAGTATTTTGAAATCCAAGCAAATTGTGTGTTTTATTCAAGAATAAATAAAAATAGAATTAAAACAACCGCTGAATTTGAAAGGCCCTTTATATAGTGCAAATGTGAATCGAATGAGTGGTAGAGCAATACTAAGGAATAATGGTTGGACCATGTAATTAATATTTTGAAAGAAGGAAATGTAAAAAGTCATAAAAATCGTATGAGTTGTATGAGAATGTATATGAATGTAGAACATATGAAGATGTGTGTCATAGTCTTAATCATCTAGCTCAACACACTAACCTTAAGTTCCACTCATCTCTAATCACTTTTCTGTTATACATAGTCACCCTATCTATGTATTCTTCTAAGTGCATGCATTTTTTTAGCATTTATTCGACTCTTTTAGGGACATTAATTAATCATTTTCACGTGTTACGGGAAATAACGAAAATGACTTATTCAACATATGATATGATATATGTCTTCTCCCTGGCTCCATCCCAACTCACTCTCTGCGAAGACTGTTGGGGTCAGCTCTCCTCGTCCTCAGGTTGTATGCTCTTCTGTCCCGGACTTCGTCCCCCAGGCCGTGCTTCTGCATCAGGTTATCTTTTTGCACCACCCATGAATTATTTGGCCTTCCTCTGGCTGTTATTCGAGGAAGACCCATGGAGATTGCCTGGTTCACAATGTGATCGGGTGGTCTGCGTCCAACGTGCCCATACCATCTCAATCGCCTCTCCTCCATATTGCTGATGATATGATATATGTATTAAGTATTAGTCAAATTAATGTAAAAAATATAACTAATAAATTATTACAATCAATAATTTATCAAAGGTTTAGGCTTTAAATTTGTGGAACTCAGTATTAGAATATTTAAGAATACATGTTTTCCACTAATTATATTAATCCCCACTACACGTTCCTACTTCCTATCCACTACAAAGTTATGTTAATCCTAGCTTATTATTAATATATAATTTGTGGAACAATAAAGCAATTTATCAGTAATTATTCTATTACAATCAAGGCTATTTTATGAATTACTGAAACCGGCCAAAAGAGACAAAAAATATTAATTGGAAGAATATCAAAATTTGAAAATGAAAGATAAAAATTGTGAAATGTTTCAAAAACTGTAGTTGAAAAAAATGTAATTCAAGCCTTCCCCTTCCAGACCACGTTCACATAAACTATAATTCAAGCCCTCCTCCTCCAGACCACGTTCAGATAAACTGAAATTGAAAACAGGAATTTTGGATAAATAACATTTCATTACAATAACTAAAACGCATGCGAAACAATGAAAATATAAAAAATTCAAAACATAACAATTTTGAATATACCGTCACAAAAAGTGGAATAAACAGTGTTTGATAAAAATATATTACAATAAGAATTTTGGATGAGTGACATGTTTATAATAATGACTAAAAGGCATACGATACAATGAAGATGTTAAAAATTTGAACAGTGTGAAATTATAAATCATAGATAGATTTTAAATATTTTGAAAAATAATTATTTAATACTTAAATATGGAAAAAACTTCGCAATAAAACAAAATTTAAGTGACAGGCCTGGCCTGTTTTGGTTTACAAAAGCATTAGTTTAGAAAGCGGAACAGGCCTGTCGGTAAGTTTATATCGGTCACGCTATCTATCCAACTTGGGCTGCAGATCTACGGTGGTTATGAATAAATTAATATAAATTAAATGACTGCCAAGAAATGTCCTCTTTGGCGAGCTGACGGAGGGTAGAATGAAGCACGGTAGTCAGCGCAAGAGATATAAAGACGTACTGCACGAGACGCAAAAAAATATTCATGCTAAGCACAACTGGGAAAAACAGCAGCAGATTGAGCCAAATGTTGCTGGTTGTCAGGGATCTAATAGAAAAAGAAGACGTAGCAAGCTGCAGGTACTGAAGCACCTTGCCCTATATGCAACAGGATATGCCTTTCATAAATTGGCTTAAATATTCATCTCCGGTGGCACCAACGTCAAGTACCTTGGTCTTCTATTATATGATGCTCCTCTCGGATTATGAACATTCAAATAGTGACGGAATTTTTCTTACTTTTAAGTGTTAAATTATTCTGTTTATAAAATTGAGCTCTACAATATATTACAATATATATCGGTATATAATCGCTTAATGTATTGAATATTTTCGTTCTGTTTGAGAGACGTTACCATTATTCAATGGAAGTTTTTCTCATTGTGACTTCTTAAAATTTGTAACATCAGTACTCAGTTAAGCTCTCAGAGAAAAAATAAATAGCTTTTAGACGTTTTAAACAGCATAAAAATACAATCGTTAACCTCGTTTTTTTTAATAAATCCAGAAAGATTCCAACATTTTCCTCCGTTCCTGTCAATCATTCCACTTTGAAGATAATGGACGCTGGGATGTTCAGTGGTTTGGATTTGAGTCGTTAAGACGCGGATTGTAAAAACAAAGAAGCGAAAGAACGGATGCAGCCGTCGGAGATGGAATTCTCGCCATGAAATAAAAAGGAAAAATAGTCTCTGGATGAAAACAATGAGAATGGCTGGCGTTTATCTGGTTATTTTATGTCTTTAATTGAAGCTGTTGTCCCCTACAGGTATAATGAAAAGACATTCTTGTTCGGACATCAAACCTGATTCTTAGAAAATTACTTTGTACGCAGGAGGTTATTTGAAAGATGGATATTTTTAATTATTATTTTATGTTGTCTTCTTTATTGTCGGTCACACTCGCTCTCGCCATGGTACTCAAACCCCCCCAATTGATAAAACTTGGTTTGATTCCTATATATTTTTTAATGTGTCATTTACTTTTAATTTCAGCTTGTTTAACATATTTCTGCTTGGTTAGAAGATATTGCAAATATGCAATAAACTCGTCAGGTCAGTGCGCGTATTTCGTCCGCTTTTACTAAGTTTCTTTCATTCATTAATCACGTTTTACTCATATACGAGTACATCAATGCTGGCACAAATACGCGGTTGTGAGATAATTTTGTTTATTTAACAAATAAAAAAGAATTCTTGTTCAATAAGATACAGAGTATGGCGTTTTTAGGTAAAATTAACACGAATTTTAATTATATTTTTATACATTGAGACTACATATTTTTTCTTAGTTCACCCATCTCCACAACATTAACTGTATTATTCTTCTCTAAAGTTCAGTTTTATACCCATACTCCAAAATGGGCACCAACACACTGTTATCTTTGGCCTAACTATAAGAACCCGATTACTCCAAATGAGTAACTTTACAGGAGAGAGCAAAAATGTCACAGTTTGTCCTATGTAAACTTAAACATTGTTTTTTAAATATATCTGATTGATAAAAAAAAAACAATGTCTTATCAATCAGATATATTTAAAAAAACAATGTCTAAGTTTACATAGGACAAACTGTGACGTTTCTGCTATCTCCTGTAAAGTTATTCATACGGAGTAATCGGGTTCTTATAGTTAGGCCAACGTTATATATTATCATTTTTACTGTTTTTGTTATAGTTACGATATGGACATTGAAATCTGGGGATAGTTTCAAAATGAAAGCATTAGAATGATTCCTGCTGATAAAGCGGGTTTTCTGAAGTAGAAATATCTTTCGGACAATACGGTACCTGGATACCAACTGTCTTGGTCTACTTCGAGAGCTTTGAATATACTCCGTGTAAGGGAAACTAGATGCAAAGTGAACAATGGAATGTCTTGAATAAAATAAGCATTCAACTGATAGAAAATTCAATGGATATAAATGACTTACAGGGCATGATAGTTTGTCCGAACGTTGGGACTTCATACTCGGGGCACGACCTGATTGATGCAAATTATAGGGCAATCTCTGTTGCCTGCTACTGAAAGCACGTGACGTAATTGGTGGTACGAACACGGAAATACATAAATGGATGATATAGTTACAATAGTAACTGTAAAATTATTAATATCGTCTTATTTTTACTTAAATTTGTTCAAAAATTATCAATAGTATTTTTAAGAGGTAAATATTAGATAAGAAACAATTTTTTTGACTATTAAATATGCCTTACGTGCTACCGCAAGGGTTATTGAAAATGTTATACATTGTTGATGGTTTGTACTCGGAGTATCAGTCCGACTCAGGGGCACATTAGTCCTTCATCGGACTTATGAGACGGACATGGGATATTTAATGAATATTTGACTCGAGTTGTGAGGAAAAAAATATGGGGCAGAGAATGCACGATTCGACACCCACCGTTACGGATCGGGAGGCATGGGGTTGTTCATAGAATTTGTTTGGGCCTTAGGTGAACTATATTTATGTTCGCGTCGTAGTCTAATAGTGAGTTTATCAGAGGGTTGGAGTGAACTGTGAACCTCTCGGCCAGAGAGATCGCGAATTTTCGGATGGTGGGGAGACCTGTGTATTCGTGGAGCCGTTTGTTGCTAACAAACTATAGCGCATCCATAATGGTGCGCGTAACGGATATGTTATAGTTTAACTGAAGATATTTATAGTACATGTTCGTTTTATTTGTTACAGGAGGTGATGGGCTGCAAAGATGTCCAGCGCACCCCTTCCCTTGCCTGCCGTGCTTCTCTCCCTGATGATCTTCATGCTTTTGCCCTCTGCGACACCATCGGGTAAGTTGCTTTTTTTTTAAAGAATATTATTTTTTTAAAGAATTGCCTTAGTTAAATACATAATTATTATTTTTCATATATCGAATACATAATGGGATGCGTTATGTCGCCCTGGTTGTTCAATATTTACATCGATTCGTGTGTGATGGAACTACAGAGGTCAATTGCTGGCATACTAATGTCGAATGGGAACATATGCAGATTACTGTGTGCAGATGACATGTTAATGTTAGCGGAGATCGAAGACGAATTGCGTTTGATAAGTAAATTGTATGAGATATTAGATGTGGAATATCGAACGGCGTGTAGTGATAGAAAATACAGTCAATGGGGCATTAAAACATTTATATTTGAACCAGAGACTATAAAAATCTGCTAATATGATAGTCCACAATATTATTTTGGTACCAACTTTGTTGTATGGGAGTAAAACGTGGACCTGGAAAAAGACTCAAAGGAGCCAAATAAATGCTGTAGAGATGCTTGCTTCGAGACGAATACATGAAGTGACAATGTTTGGCAGAATATGGAATTAAGTGATTAGGGATGAATGTGAACTTAAGGCTGATGTGTTGAGTAAGATGAAGAAGAGGACACTAATATGGTTTGGGCATGAGGAACGAATTAATGAAGAAAGTCTAACAAAACAGATATATAGAGCAAATGTGAGTGGAAGGCGTGTGAGAGGAAGACCAAGGTAAGTATGGTTGGATCAAGTGAATGATATTCTGAAAGATGGAAACGTAGAAAATTAGGTAAATCGTAGATGTGTTGAGATTGGAAAGTCTCGCGATCTGTCCTCTCTGCCTACTCCGAAAGGGAGATGGCGTGATGGTATGTATGTATGTCTAATACATTAAGCCCGACGACCTCGGTAACCTAGTTGGTAAGGCACCAGTCTTCCAATCCGGAGATAGCGGGTTTGATTCCGGTCTAGTTTTCATTTAAGGCCTCTTTCGTAATTTTGGTTGGCTGGATGCCGCCTTCTTGCGTATCTTCTTCCACTTTCTTTCATTTTCCAACTTCCATTCATAAAAGTTTGTACCTGTATGCTTTTTTTCTTCTTGGTGGGATCTTGGATCTGTTATCTTGCAAAAATCATTCCTGGAAGATAGATCACCAGTTTTCTCTCCACCTTTTAGGCGGCCTTCCAGGCATGCTATATCCTTCAGGAATTTCATCTCTTCTTACCCTATCTACATGGTCGGTCACACCAGCACCCCTTTCTCTTCATGCTTCATCTAACTATATCCCCTGAGCTGTATAGTAGGTCTGTCGGGTACGAAAGTTTCTGATCCTATCTTGAAGGATTTTCCTACGATGGTTCGTAATATTTTTATTGACTCTGGTTTCAAAATTATAAGTCATGATCATCCTGACACAGGTCTTATAAATTCGAATTTCAATATCGATTCGCATGTGTTTATTTCCAGATCATAGACTTAAACAACCAGATCTTACGGCTGCCTTATTTGTTTGTTCCTTCACTTCGTTGTAGAGATCATTGTAACTGAAGATTCGAGTATCGATATCTTGTTATATAAACTGCATCACTTGTTCAATAGGCTTCGTTTTGTTTATTTTTCTTCATCACGTGCTCAACGGTGATCATCTTATTCGTCTATTATCTCTGGAACTTGGTGCACGACTTGTCTCCATCTTTCCCTGTCCTGGGCCATGTTAAATACAGCGCTTAAAAAGGATCTTGTTAACTCCTTTATGTTATTTGGTCGGTCTCAACCGTCGTCGTGATTACCAACTTATCTAGACTTTTGTTGTTCACTCTGACATGTCCAAATTTTTATATGTTAGGATTCATCATCATCATCATTGCCGGGCCTCGCAGTCGAGGATTCCCTCGCAACTCCAACGTCAGCCCTGAACCGTTCTCCCACGTCGATCGTGTGATCTTCTGTGAGAGAACAGCCCGATCCTGGATGCGCACTCCCTCCCGCAAATGCCACAGACATATGAACCCTGCTGAGCCGCCTGGCCATGTTGACGCATGTTCGCAGGGCGCAGACTGTTTCTTATACGTCTAGCCGCTGAGACGCCATCAGCCGGAGAACATACGGCTCTCCACCCCTCACGGTCCCGAGCCACCTGCTCCCAGTCCTCAGGCGCCCCGCACAAAATAAGCGACTCTCGCAGACTGTCTTTATAGCGTTTCCTTGTTAGGATTATTTTCTACACGTCGGAAGTTTATCGGTAATGTTTAATTCTTGGATAATAGAGAGGTTGGGACGCCTTGCGGTCTATGGGGTACGAAACATCCGCTTCTAACACCACATCACGAAGGCATCTATCATGTTTCTTTCTCATCGATAATATTTCCACTCCATATAGTATTATGGAGAAGACTAGATATTTAACTAGGCGGATTTATGTTCTTTCGATTAAAGATCGGTAAATTAGTTGTTTGGTGGACTTCTATCATATTATAATCGTAGGTAATCGACTGGTGTTTTATTTATCTACTTTTAAATATCAACCTTTTTGGAAAGATGCGGGGAACGTTAGTTTGTTTGAATTGTCTATCTTTATCAATGAAAGAAGTCGCTCCATTGATGTTTAAAGTTTATTTTCAGTGAATTGAATCAATATTTGAACTGTACAAAAAATAATCGATATCACTCGCTCTGCCGCTGTCCCGCGCCATGCAGCACTGATAACATGAGCAAATACGAGGAATACTAAAGACATTGTTACTTATTGCTTGTGTGCACAACCGTGGGTGCATGGACCATTTCATTTAACAAATTAATTATTTAAGACAGATCCAATTTGACGTACTTCATTGTCATCAAAATATTTATTTAACCACGTATTGTATTATACAATATTATACTTTTGTTGTATGCTATACAACCTGGCGGGCTTATTGGCTTGTGGAAATCTCTTACAACCAACCAGAACGGTGTTTAGGATGTCATAGGTGAAACCTGACTTGGATCTGGTTTTTGACGGAAATCGAACCCGCAACTTCCAGGCTGAAAGACGAACTGGAAGTCTTGCCAATTGAGAGCCAACTAAGCCACGGAAGTCGTCTCTAAATAATTATCAGCATATTTGTTTTACGCGTCATTTTTTAACACAATCTGCTATCTTTTTGAATTGTTATGGCTACAAATCACTCTTTTTCGTCATAATGAAACGCATGATTTATAATAATTGAATGGAATAATTTCAAAATTAACATCGAGGCTTATACACTATTGACGCTTGTCTTTGGAATCAAGTCAAACATTTAAGTAAAATACCTTTGTCTAATTAAACACCATTAAATCAATTAATTACAAAATTAACATAGAGATTTATACTCGTACATAATTGATGCGTGTTTTTGGAGTCAAGTCAAACATTACAATAAAATAACTATATCTAATTAATGATAATTTTATCTAATAATTACAAAATTAACATACAGGTTTATACATTATTAACGCGTGTCTTTGGAATCAAGTCAAACATTACAATATTTTTTTGTCTAATAATAATCAAATCGAATAATTGTAAAATGAACACAGAGGTTTATGCATTATTGATGCGTGACTTTTGAGTCAAGTCAAACATTACAATAAAATATCTATGTCTAATTAATAATAATTAAATCGAATAATTACAAAATAAAACAAAGATGTTTGTACATTATTGACGCGTGTCTCTGAATTCAAGTCAAACATTACAATAAAAAGCATACACTTGATTAATACAAAATTTATCGAATAATTGCAAAATAAAACATGCATTGTAGATGTTTGTACATTATTGACGCGTGTCTCTGAAGTCAAGTCAAACATTACAATAAAAAGCATACACTTGATTAATAAAAAAATAATCGAATAATTGCAAAATAAAACATACATGGTAGATGTTTGTACATTATTGACGCGTGTCTCTGAAGTCAAGTCAAACATTACAATAAAAAGCACACACTTGATTAATAAAAAAATAATCGAATAATTGCAAAATAAAACATACATGGTAGATGTTTGTACATTATTGACGCATGTTTCTGAAGTCAAGTCAAACATTACAATAAAAAGCATACACTTGATTAATACAAAATTTATCGAATAATTGCAAAATAAAACATGCATTGTAGATGTTTGTACATTAATGACGCGTGTCTCTGAAGTCAAGTCAAACATTACAATAAAAAGCATACACTTGATTAATAAAAAAATAATCGAATAATTGCAAAATAAAACATGTATTGTAGATGTTTGTACATTATTGACGCGTGTCTCTGAAGTCAAGTCAAACATTACAATAAAAAGCATACACTTGATTAATAAAAAAATAATCGAATAATTGCAAAATAAAACATACATGGTAGATGTTTGTACATTATTGACGCGTGTCTCTGAAGTCAAGTCAAACATTACAATAAAAAGCATACACTTGATTAATAAAAAAATAATCGAATAATTGCAAAATAAAACATGCATTGTAGATGTTTGTACATTATTGATGCGTGTCTCTGAAGTCAAGTCAAACATTACAATAAAAAGCATACACTTGATTAATAAAAAAATAATCGAATAATTGCAAAATAAAACATACATGGTAGATGTTTGTACATTATTGACGCGTGTTTCTGAATTCAAGTCAAACATTACAATAAAAAGCATACACTTGATTAATAAAAAAATAATCGAATAATTGCAAAATAAAACATACATGGTAGATGTTTGTACATTATTGACGCGTGTCTCTGAAGTCAAGTCAAACATTACAATAAAAAGCATACACTTGATTAATAAAAAAATAATCGAATAATTGCAAAATAAAACATGCATTGTAGATGTTTGTACATTATTGACGCGTGTCTCTGAAGTCAAGTCAAACATTACAATAAAAAGCATACACTTGATTAATAAAAAAATAATCGAATAATTGCAAAATAAAACATACATGGTAGATGTTTGTACATTATTGACGCGTGTCTCTGAAGTCAAGTCAAACATTACAATAAAAAGCATACACTTGATTAATAAAAAAATAATCGAATAATTGCAAAATAAAACATGCATTGTAGATGTTTGTACATTATTGACGCGTGTCTCTGAAGTCAAGTCAAACATTACAATAAAAAGCATACACTTGATTAATAAAAAAATAATCGAATAATTGCAAAATAAAACATACATGGTAGATGTTTGTACATTATTGACGCGTGTTTCTGAATTCAAGTCAAACATTACAATAAACAGCATACACTTGATTAATAAAAAAATAATCGAATAATTGCAAAATAAAACATACATGGTAGATGTTTGTACATTATTGACGCGTGTCTCTGAAGTCAAGTCAAACATTACAATAAAATACACATGCTTGATCAATAAAAATTAAATCGAATAAATACATAATAAAACATAGATGTTTGTACATTTTTGAGGCGTATTTTTCCAAGTCAAGTCAAGCGTTTCCAGCTCCATGAACTGATTATTTCAGTGCGCACATGCCATTGGGGGTTTGCGATAGGTGGAATACCTATACATATAAGGTACATAATAAATCATATTTGACCTAAATTTTGTGCGATAAGTCTTTTGTCACAAAATACAGCGAACTATTTATTGACATATCATTCCACGTGTCAAACAGACTTTTTAACAAATGCCTCTTTAGAAAAAAATGTTAATGAAATCCAAATTCATACTACAAAAACAGAAAAAAAACAATTAATAAAGAAAAAATACAAACTGAACATGTCCTATAACAATGTATGTTAGGATAAGAAATTAACTAATTAATGATAAATATTACACTGGCAGAGTAAAAAAAGATGATTTAAATTTTTTTTTGAAAAAAAAAACATGTTTTGCATTTAATTCAACCTTTTGCAAATCAAATTCAACCTTTTACAAATCAAATTCATCATTTTGTTGACAAATTCAAATTTTTATAATAGAATGATGTACTTAAAACTATTTATTTAAAAGTGATTAACGATTCATCATAATTCATAATTATGTATAGACAAACTACCATTCTCGTATGTAGATACTTAATAACTTAATCTACTCGTATAATGGTTTTCTGCAACAGCTGATGATAATTTCTATGTATTCATTTACGAATTGAATCATACATGCGTAAAATTAAGTCGATATAAAATTGTCGTTGGTTAGTGTAAAAGTTTCGTTTTATTGATGTTTGATATAAACATATTGTTTTATGATTGTTTGTTATGGATGTGTTGTTTTATCGTTGTTTGATATAAAAATGTCACTTTATAGTTGTTTGAAGCAAAACTGTAATTTTGTCGTTTTACGGTGTAAACGTATTGTTTTTATCATTGTTTGATGTAAAAGTGTTGTTTAAATGCTCGTTTATGTAAACGTGTTGTTTAAAAAACGATAAAATTACACTTTTACATGAAACAACAATAAAATAATCGTTTTATGTACATCCAACTGAATTTGATTTGCAAAAATGTAAATTTGAAGTACGAAATCTGTAAAAAGAATGTCGGCATGTACTACTCGTATATAACAAAACAGTTAGCATTCACGTTAAGTAAACGATCGCCCCAGGTTCACCTTCTCGCGGATTTACTTCCGAAATGGTTTTACTCATTTTTACATCTGAATTTATGTTTTTATCTAGCTTATATGATGTGTATCATAAAATGTTTTGCGTTATTAAGTAACATAAAAATACTGCAATGTAACATTTTGCCTAACGAAAGGCTGCAGCAAATTAAAACCGCTGATCGTCTTGGAACTTTGATATCATTGCCATCATAACTTTTGGTATGATATGTCAAGACCATGCTTGCTGAAGCGCAACAGCTTGGAAACTATTGTAACTACTATACTTGTAATATTGGATGTTTATAGTTCTTGCAACGTGGAGAAGGTGAAAAAACGCGTTTAGTACTAATAAAATTAATATTTATTTGTTTTGTTAAATTATGTTAGTTATAAAATTATTACTAACTAAAATGAAATTAACAAAAAATATTATAATTAATGTAGCATTAAATCCTACAAGATAAGGATCGAATGCACTTCTAATAAAACATCTAATAAGGCAACGAATTCTATGAAAAATACACATTGCAATTATTACAGAAACCATACATTTTATTTCTAGTTTTTTTAAACTAATTTTCATTCCATACATACATATATTGCCATAGATGTAACTGAAAACCACAAATTCCATATTTTTAATTTCACGTAGATTTTTTTAAAATTATGCGACGAATGACGTTTAAGTCAGCTAATATGGTTAGGATGAGAATTTTTAATACTGAAATATTCAATAAATACCACAATGACCTCCTTGAAATTTCTAACGTCCCCCTAATATTTCTGTCCACCTCAACGTTTCCTAAATTTTAAAATCTATATTGCCTCCGTTGGTTCTGTTGGGAATTGCTTGCCTAAATGAAAAGGGGTGTGGCATAAAGGTATTGTGATAATTCTTTGTAAGGGTTGTGAATGGGAGAAATGATCGACGACACAAGTATAGTTTACCACCCATTCACCAGTATTAAGTGACAATCGTTTTTTTATAACCTTCAGTTAGGGGACGGATGCAGCCTGCGAACTAGCAGAGAATTGGAGTCAGGGGAGTGTTTTTAGAAAAACATT
This sequence comes from Odontocerum albicorne, assembly GCA_949825065.1. NCBI lineage: Eukaryota > Metazoa > Arthropoda > Insecta > Trichoptera > Odontoceridae > Odontocerum > Odontocerum albicorne. The sequence goes on along the minus strand of OX463852.1, from coordinate 10,681,258 downwards.
GTAATGTTTTTCACTTTAGCTATATACAGTACAACATGGTTGGCTTACTCTTTCTACCAACAAGAAATATGTGAAAAAGTGGCGTGGTGGGGTGCCTATCGATGGGACAGGATGACGTTTACACTGAAGCTTTGAAGATGCTTTTTTTCGTGTTGGGTGGTTGATTTTTGTTTTTAGATAGACACCGTCTGTGTCTTCTCACTGAATGATGTTATTTTTGATAGACACCGTCGGTGTCTTCTCACTGAATGATGTTATTATTGATAGACGCCGTCTGTGTCTTCTCACTGAATGATGTTATTATTGATAGACACCGTCTGTGTCTTCTCACTGAATGATGTTATTATTGATAGACACCGTCGGTGTCTTCTCACTGAATGATGTTATTATTGATAGACACCGTCTGTGTCTTCTCACTGAATGATGTTATTATTGATAGACACCGTCTGTGTCTTATCACTGAATGATGTTATTATTGAAGAAGAAAAAAGGTTATCTGGTGCGATTGGTAAGAATTTTTTAAGCTGTCGTGGAGAAGTTTTTCCTGACAAGAGGGCTCGCCACCATTCTACAGAAAGACATGATATCTGTAAGTTGAACCTTGCAATAAGGATTATATTTTCATGGCATAAATTGTTATTAAATAAAACAAACAGGAAAGATGTTAAAAAAAACGTCAAGTAAAATCCTAACTGAATCCCTTTTAAAAAGCATCTGCGTTTCAGCGACAATTAAACCCGCGACTTCCGGGTCGGAAGACAGGCGTCTTACCAACTTGATCCAAGTTCGTCCTAATATCCATGTTAAAAGTACATTTTAAATACATTTTTTTTAATTTCTTGTTTGTATAATATACTCGTAATACATTCCTTAGACTCGACTTGTTTTTGGATAACAGAATTATAATTATACATTCCTTATACTCGACTTGTTTTTTGGATAACAGAATGATAATAAATATTAAATATAATAATGCGACACTCATTTAGGTATTTTTAATAATTTAAATTAATATAAGTAAACTAATAAACTAATTTTGATATTGCTCCTAATCAAAATTCACTTTAAAATACAAATTATGAATTCTTAAACATTGTCGCATTCCTGCATAATTTTCTTAAATACGATATTATGCCAAAGAATTCGCGGCAATCATCGGATAATCGAGTTTTGGAGGCTTCACATTTTTAAGTTGAATAAACTAAAGATCACGCAAGCGGATGTCCAACAGATTACTTATGTTATGTGAGGTTCAATAGCAATGGTGTATAAGTAAAAAATACATATTTTTTCAGAACAAGCATTTTGAATTTTTAAAAAATCGGATAAAGGATTAGTTTGTTAGAGATTGAATCATCCTTGGTAATTACATTTATTATCTTTATGTATTGTACCATCATCATCATGTTGTGTAGCTCATGACTGAGCATCGTGACTCCCATGATAGCCTCCGTCGACCCCTCTCCATACATCCCTGTACTCCGCGGCTCGAAGGGCAGTTGTTAAGGGTAGTCCAGTTGCATCTACGAGTATATAAAAAATACGGGTATATACGAGTACTATATAATAGTGATAAAAACAAAACAATGAAAGTAGTTATTGATTTATTATTATAAGTATCAACAATATTTCTTAGTCATTTGGCAAATAAGCGGACAAAAACAATAAAAACTCTTTTCAAAGTTAAATTTGGCTTTTGAAATCCACACGAATTTCGTAGGAAAAAACCATAGTAAATTTGTACAAGATATTGGATTGGTACAAAAGTTCGTCCCGTTTTTGGCGCTAGATGGCGTTGGGTCGTAAAACTGAAGTGTTATTAACTTCACACGTGTAAAGTTTTGATGTTGTTTGACAGAAGGAATTTTAGCGAGTACTTGGGAAAAATTGTGTTTTTTTACATTTTGTTAAGCATTAAAAATGGCTGAAAATAAAGAGCATTTTCGACATATTACACTTTTTTATTTCCGGAAAGACAAGAATGCTTCACAGACGCAAAATAAGATATTTGCTGTGTACGGTGATGATGTCGTTGACGATTCCACGTGCCGTAAGTGGTTCAAAAAATTTCGTGGAAACAATTTTAATTTTGGCGATGCACCACGTTCTGGACGATTTGCTGAGGCTGATGGCGACGAAATATGGGCTCTAATTCAAAGTGATCGGCATAGAACAACTCGAGAGATCGGAGAAATTCTTGGAATCAACCAGTCAACAGTGTCAAGGCGATTACGTCAACTTGGAATGGTTAGCAAAGCCGATGTGTGGGTGCCGCACAAAGTTAACGGAAAAAAAGTTTGATAGACCGAATTTCTGCTTGCCGTTATCTGTTGAAGCGCAACGAAATCGATCCATTTAAAGCGGATGGTTACAGGTGATGAAAAACGGATTGTGTGTAATAATATTAAGCGTAAGAGATCATGGTCTAAGCGCGGAGATGCCCCTTCAACCAGCGTGAAAGCCAGTCTACATCCGAAGAAAGTTATGCTATGCATGTGATGGGACTGGAAAGGTTGTCTAAAAAAGTAGTTTCGTATTTCTTGGATATATGTCGTTAGGGCCAACATTTTGTTATTAACTTCATTCAAAACGTATTGAATACATATTATTATAAAAGGCAATAGTTTAGTACATTTTTTCGGTCGATATTTACCCGAATCGTTTGAGCGGTTTTTTGGCGTCATTTTGAAAACGGAACAAAATAAGTTGATTTTTCAGTGCTTGATACTTTTGTACCGCAAAGTAAAAAAAAATAAGACACAACCCACCCAAAAATATATATACGGTGTATAGAGACGATGTAGTAAGTGATCATGTGTGTTAAATGGGATTTAATAAAACTGAATATTCATAATACGAGTACGACACTTGGAGACGGTGTTCTTTCTGGAAGGGCGATTACGACTGATGACGACCGAATCAAGACTGATCGAGAATAACCAGCGTTTTACGACACGAAAACTTGAAATTATCGAAAATCACCGCCTATGAGCATTCATTGTATTTTTTCGTTTGAATTTGAAATTCCTGTCCTGTCGACCCTGTCAAGTGACTAAATAAAAAAAAAAGTTTTTTTTTACTAACTTGCTTATCAAAAATACTTGTTTTGATTTTGTATAAAACTCAATACAGGCTGTCATCTGTGATTTTGGAATAAATAAAACCATCGATATTAAATTATTCAAACAGGTAAAGAACGTGTTTGTATGAAATAATTAACACAGACGGAGATCTTCGATAGCAGACCAGAGTTGCTGTGCAGAACAAGCCAGGACTGTGAATCACAATCTCTTGGACCCTGCCCATATTTAAAAATAACTCTATTGTTGTCGACATTCTTGAAAAATCTTCAGGGTTTTTTATTTAGTTTTTCAAGATCATATCCGCTTCACTTTTATCTATAATATATGAGTGAAACATGGGCATAGAAATAAATGACAGAAGCCGAATACGTGCATTGATAAGAATATATGAGGTACATACTATCACGCCATTTCTCTGTCGGGGTAGGCAGAGAGGACAGAACGCAATTATTTCCTAACTCGACACACTTATTTAGCCTCTTCCACATCGATACATCTCATACAACCTCTACGATTTATCTGACCTGCTACGTTTCCTTCTTTCAGAATATTTTATTTTATTAACGACACAACAGTGTATTTTATATGCAAATGAATATATAGTATGACAAGTTATAAAAGTACTTAAAATTATTGACAAAAAATACAAAACTTTATCTTAAAATAACATGGAGATACAAAAAGCAGTAGTAATAATATATTACAGTCATGTGTTTAAAATTATTTAATATTAACATATATATTTAAATTTAATATATGGGATGTATGTATACCACAAAATATTACCAAACTTCACCAAGCAGGCGTACGTTATTGTCGAAAACTTATTTTATAGTGGTTAAGAACTTAGATTTGTTTTTAGTGGAACAACGCTTATATAGAACAAAAATTGGATTTTTTGGGAATTTTATGGATAGATCTTGAGATATCGAAAACACATGGGCTCACTTGTAAAACGAGATGCAAGTTGCTTTGCAGAATCGAAACCTTTCACAATCATTCACTTGACCCAACCATACTTTCCTTGGTCTTCCTCTCATACGCGTTCCACTCACATCTGCACAGTATACTCGTATCTGTTTTGTTCGCCTTTCTTCATTCATTCGTTCTACATGTCCAAACAATCTCAGCGTACTCTTTTTCATACGAAGCATTTGGCGCCAACAACACGTCTCGAAAACATCTAGCATATATCTCTCCTTTTTTCTCAGTATGATTTTATTTGATATTTTTTTCATTTAACGAATATCTAATTCAAGTTTCTTTGATTAAATATTATTAGAATTCATGTTTGTTTTTGGCAATTTTAGCGATAACACGCACGCAGCCTGAATAAATAGACTTCAACGCCCGGTTCGTGTTAGAACCTCGTTCATGACTGAACATCTGCCAGCCTGTTGAACGTTTGTAAATGTTTAATGTTTGAAAAAGAATTATCACACTGTAAAGATTTTTCGTATTACGCTCTAATATTTCCTAATAATTCCGTCTTAAAATTGCTCGTTGCTGGTAATGTAGCGTGGAATGATCTACTTCAGTGGTCCCCAACCTTTTTGTCGCCGCGGACCGGTCAACGTTTCATAATTTTACCGCGGCCCACTGGGGGGGGGGGGACATTGAATGTGGTTTTTTTAATAACAATATATTTGTACAATATACGAGTATAATAATACAATTTACAACTGTGGTACATAAGTTATAGTGACAAATAATAGTAGAGAAAACAAGGTTTGTGGGAAAAATGAAAAAAAATATATAATAACAATGAAGGATTATTAAGTTTCAGATAATTTTTTAATTTTCTTTTGGATTCATGGGTATTTTCAATATTTTTAAGGTTCAACGGAAGGTTGAAAGTATTTTTTTCCAAGATAGAGAAAATAATTTTAAGAATGCTTAGGGTTTAATATCGGGATTTTAATGGTATTCTGATATCTTGCAGATATATTAACTTGAAAGTTATTTATCTATTTTCTTTAAAAGTTTTGATGTTGAAGTTTTATGTGTTTTGATTTAATATTTTTAATTGAATCGTGTTTAAACATGCCTTCAAAATAAAATACAGTTACCCCTTAAAAATGAATAAAAACAGATTTAATATTTTAACTTAATGCTAAATCAATGAGAACCCTGAGCTTGATTCATTGAAACGAGATGGTTCCATCTGGGGGTAATACGAGTAGGAGATTGTGACACCCGAAGTGTCTTGCTTATGTCCAGTTTATTTCTTTGTTTTGTTTTGGTTGCTGTCACTGCAGAAAACCCCGCTTCACATAGATAGGATGTCGGAAATGGCAATAGGGATTTTAGTGCTGTGGTGGCAATCTCAGGGTATTCCGCCATGACTCTAATCCGGAACACCTGCAGAGTTGTTGTCTCGAACAGGTATTGTCGGAAGGTCGGTGGTAACTTAGCGTGAAAGGGTTTTCAACGGAATAATTATTTTAAGCTACAATTAATTTTTATTGTGTATGTTCGATTTTTCAAAAATAATTTTGATTTTTAAGCAGGCCCTTGCGCGGCCCAGTACCATTTGGTCCACGGCCCGGTACTGGGCCGCGGACCGGGGGTTGGGGACCACTGATCTACTTCTTAGTATTAGAGTTATGGGGGGTGTGCGCAACCTTAGGAAGTACTCGAAGACAACCCTTTTTGGGAAAATTTATCAAAATTTATGATGGTATATATATAACACTATCGCATATCGGAAGATCTACAAAGATTTCTTTGTAGTTCGTCTTCCCTTAGTATGATAAGTTTTCTTCGAGTTTCAATCTTGTACATTCGTCCTGTTGTAACTTTTACTGCCAGCTGGATTAATTCTCAGATCACAATTTGTGGTACTACGATGAAAATGAAGTGAATTATTTCCGAAGGGATCTCTATTTAGCCTTACATCGGTACATCTTCGGACCGATTAGCTACTCTAATCTAGTGACGTTTAAGGATAGTTTTGCTGCATTCGAAGTTCTCTGTGAAAGTATTAGCAACTGTTGAACTCCAGGCCTTATATTGCTTTTTAAGTATATTTACTGCGCTGCGATTCGTTTTATTTCTCACATGACGTGGACCTATTGACTATTCGTCAACGCTACTTTTCTTTTCATTATTTTCATATCTAGACTCCCTTGAATATTGACTCCCAGCTACTGTATCATTCTTTGTTTTCGGACGTCTCCCAAGGATAAGGCTGCCAGCGGTTTTTCCGTACATTGCCATACGGAATACTCTTGAATTATCCATCCTTTCCACATGACCTCGTTAGCATCCTACATGATGCCTTTCCCAACATATAATACATTTACCCAGTGCTTTTTTTTTATAAAAATAAGGTGCCGGAGGTCATTTCTTGTCAAGCTTTTTGTAAACCATAAAAAAGGTGGCGGAGCGCCATTTCACGACGCTCCACCGCAAAAAAGCACTGACAGTGCTTTTTAAAAAAAATATGTGCCGGAGCTCACTTCTTGCAATCTTTTTGTATACCGTAAAAAGGTGGTGGAGCGCCGCTCCACTGCGCTCCGCAGCAAAAACGCACTGCCTTTACCTTACATATTTCTCAGATTCAGAAGCCTTTGATTGCAATTGATTTCATCTCATTAGTTGGAAGCTAAATCCTTCCATCTTTTTGGAGGTATTCATACTTGAAAGACCACCAGCGGGTATTTTATGCATAGATACGCAGGGAACCCTTATGTTATTCATTTCACGTGGTTTTGCCAGTGTCTTCTGCGATTTCTACCCCATCTTAAAAAATATTTTCTTCTTTATATATTTGTCGGATATATTTTTGAAATATTGAATTTAACTTGAAAATTAATGTTTTATCATCAATGTTTTATTCATTTCTCAGAACTGAAAGCACATTTTGTCGAGAATCCAGAGCCGATATCAGCTCCGATCGGTGACAAAGTGGTGTTCTCATGTCAGACAAACCTCAATGCGGAGCGGCTATCGTGGCGGTATAGGCCCGCCGGTGGAGGCGGTTGGCGCGACGTGCCGGCTCTGGAGACACCTCCGGGGCAACTGGGTTTAGGGGCTGGCGCGGAGCAGCCTACCCCGACCGCCCTGCGGGTCACCAGCAAGGAGAGGGTCAGCAAACTCATTGTTCACCTGCATAATGAAAGTTTGGCAGGAGATTATAGGGTAAGTTTGTTATTTTAGTGTTAGTTGTTCCGAAAATAAAGGCCTATTTTAATGTTATACCATTTCGAACATTCTTTGATAGGAAATATTTGTTTTTATATGACAGGAATCTGCTATATTTATTTATCAAGTCAGACATTTCATTTGCATTACTTTGATCCTTCAGAAATGGAATAGAAAAAATAAGAATTATGTGTATTTTTTTCATGAATTTATGGGCATTATACATCTCAAACAATACGCAATGTTAACTAGACATAAAGTGATAGAACCACTTCTGAACGAACATTGCGGTGTTGGTCTGAAAAGTTTAGGAACGGAGAAGTAATTCTTAAAGATGAAGAATGTCGAGGACGTCCTGCTACTGTTGAAAGCGATTAATTAAAAGCTTTATTAAAGAAAGCACGCAACAAACGGTACGGTAAATGCCACAGGATTTGGGTATTGGTGGCAAATTGGAAAGGTGAAAAAGCGTGATAAGTGGATTCCATGTTAACTTAATAATAACAAAAAAAAAGTCGATTCGTTACTGTTGCGTAACCTTAATGATCCATTTCTAGATCGTATTGTGACATACTTCGATTATTTGGAATCATGTAAAGAATAGTAAAAAACGAACAAAACTAGCTTCAAATCTTTGAAACTGGGAGACAGTATAATCGAAGACCCCCAAAACATCGCAGAAAACTTTGCACAATATTTTGAATCAGTTTACCTAGATTCGACGGCTAAATATGACCTAAAAATATATATTAAACAGTTCATCAGATAGCAGAAGCATATCGCTCCATTATATTTCTAAGGAAGAAATGTTGAAAAGCATAAACTCCTTGCAAACCAACAAAGCAATCGGGCTAGATAGGTTATAAGCCGACGTTTTCAAAGTCTGTGCGTAATATGTGTGTATTCCCATTTGCTACATATTTAACTTGAGCACCAATACATTTCCCGTAAGCTGGAAGACAACCAGGGTCTGCCCTATCTTCAAATCGGGAGACCCGTTAGACTTTCACAATTACAGACCTGTAGCTGTTCTCTCTTTGCTCCCAAAAATTTTCGAAACTGTACTGTGCAACCAATTGACCCACCAAGTATCAACAAGACTTATTGGAAACCAGCATGGCTTTTTACCAAAACGATCGACTGTTACTAACCTTCTCTCTCTCACACAACAGATTGCGTCAAATTTAAACTAACTTTCCCAAACGGACGTAATATATACAGACTTTCAGAAAGCTTTCGACAAAATTGATATATTACTTTAGAAAATGCACAACCTTGGCTTCAGCGATAATCTAATTGGATTATTTGCATCATACCTAAAAGAAAAATCTCAATACGTAACAATCCGAAACAAATCTTCTATGGAATTAAATGTGTCTGTATATACTAAAGTCGATCGTTTTCACCAATCCACCATCAGTATACTATGCAGGGAGTAGCATTAAACAGTTTCAGAATTCAAAGATTTGGGCGTAACCTTTAATATCAGACTCACGTTCATTAGCGATGTCTCGCGTTTGATATCAGACTGTTCCAAACTACTCAGTTTTATAATGAGAATATTAAGAGAATTTAACAGTACCGATATCCTTCGGAACTTATATAATTATCTAATAAGAACCAAATTAGAATATGTATCTACAGTTTGGGCTCCTCATCAGCTCAAATATAAAAACAATATAGAACAAATACAAAAAAAAATCCTCAGATATCTAACATATACAGTACAGAACAAAGGGTGATTACCCGAACTATGCTCACCATGTCGAACTTCTCACGGTGTGTAACTATAGAAGTCTCAGAACAAGAAGGCAAGAATCCATTGCGATATTTCTACTGAAGTTTTTTCAAGGCTGCTTTAACTGTCCCGCGATTCTAGAAGCACTAAGTTTATATGTACCTAATAAATATAGCCGTGCAAGGAATCACCCTCTTTTCTACATACCAACTTACAGAACAAATATCATGGCTAAACACTCAGTCACGCGTGGTATAGAGATTTTGAACCAACTGAATGACACTATGGATATATTCTCAGCACCGCCTGCCTAGCAGTCTGAGAAGAATCCTGGCTGATATTCTTCCTAACGAATAAGCTAACATTAGAAGCAACCCCTCTTTGTGTAACAGGAGAAATCCGTGCAAAGTTTAAAACCATACATGACTCGGGTTAATTATTTAGTTATTAATATTGTTATATGTTTGAATTGTAATAAATAATAACATTAAAAAAATCTCTTCATTTCAGTGCATTGCGCGGATCTGGAGCTATGCCCTGCTGTCTGTGGGTGCAAGGCTGGGTGTGGCCCGACTGGGGCCCATGCCAAAGCTGCCTGATCAGCACCTGCAAATAGCCTTGGGGGGTAGGGCCCTCATACGTTGCCCTCCTCCGACTTCTGATCCTCCTGCAACTATATTATATCATAAGTAAGAAATATTTTCTCAATTATAGAATGGCGAAGTCAATGAACATGTTAAATGTTTATGAATCATGTTTGTAAAATGCCTCTTGTTTCGGGTTATATATTGCATACAAAACTCGACAAGGATCAATTTGCAAACTGCATTTAAACTCCATTTATTAATTTATTTTTTCAGGTCCTTTGCATTACAGGTTTCCCTAATTTGTACAAGGACAAATGAATCAAGTATTTCAAAAACCCCAAAACTCACATTTTTTTTTTCAAATTTCACTTTTCTAAGGATTTTCATTGTTAGACATTTCATTGTTCGACATCGTAGACATGTCTTATAGTGAAGAGAAACACAAAAAATCAAATACAGAAATTTTCCATTGTTCGACGTGTGACTGTGAGTTAGATGGTAGCCCAGATGATTATAATTGAATATTTAAAATATGTTTTTGAGAAATAAACATTTGATTTGATATAAAACAATATTTTTTATTTTTAGATTCACCTAAAAATGTGTGTATTACAGAAACACCAAAAATCCAACAACTTTTTTCTTTTTATTATATCCACTAATATAAAAACTATATTTCTCTCTTGTACAAGAAAATACATTTCTTACAAAATTTTTCAGTACTTTTTTTTAATTTCCCAATAAGTTATTCCTTCGGAATAATAGACTTTCTGAAATATATGATTCAAATATAACATGTATGAACAATTCAGCATTTTAAGACTTATTAAACTTGTACACCGCGTTAAAAATCAAATTCCACGAATCCTGTGCGCGGCACAATTTCAGCGTTTTTTAATTTCTAAGTTTAAACGCGTATTTTGTTTAGAACCACTGATATTTGATTACACCACCAAGTAAACATGACATTCAAGTAATTTTCTGATAATAAATAATAGTCATTACTCTTAAGGAGACTCATTAAATAAAGGAGATAAACTAAACATTACGTAAAATACACAAAGGAACGCTACAGATCAGATCACAGGCGTTTGTGCTTCCCGCGAGGAACACGTTAATAACATGTATAAACAATTCAACATTTTAAGACTTATTAATAAAAACAATTGTAAAAATGTATGTTACACTAAAACACCTTGACAAAATGTAGCATGTTAGATAATATTTATTTTTTTATGATTTCAAGTATTATACTAAATTTAAGAGATTTTTCCTAAAGGAGCTGAGCGACACATGAAACACCTCTATATGAGGACACACATGGTTAAAAAGTGTGATTGCTCTACCTATCGGCAACTCCAGAGGCAGGTTGGTTCGACTTATAGGTTGATAGAACAATCTATGGGTGCGTTGTCTCAAATAATTATCCGGAACATACAAACCAAGACTGTTCAAGATGGATGAGTTAACTAAATTACCCCCGAGATAACAAAAAAAGTGGACACCTAATCGAAGAGACTTTCATTCTCTAATGATCCTAAGCATTAGAGAATGGAAGTTCAATTATTAGCATTACTAAGCATCCTCATCCTCAGTAAGAAGACACTTGGATAAAGCCATAGATAATATCCTTACTCTTTCATGTAGAGGCAATGGAGACATTTTTTCTGAATCTTTTCTATCATGAGTGAATACGTAATCCTTGCTGGCGCCCTTATTATAGAGCGATATTCCAAATGACTTCTTACCAAAGAATTATAAAATATTCTGAGTATGTAGGTAAGTGTTGGTTTAGTGTTATACGAGTATAATGCATAAAAATTAACTTTTTTAAATTTTCTATTCTAACTCTTCGTTAATTAACATGATATCAAAAGTTCCATGGTTTCATGTTAATTTCTACTGTATTTCAATGTCACATCACTCATAACATAGTGAAATAAAAAAAGCTATAGTATATTGTGGTAAATAAATTTTGAATCTAGTTTTAATTATATATAATTTTTTTACCAGGTTGGAGGGTAACCAGGAGTTTCTAGTAGTGAATGGGGTGGATGGTTCGAAGGAGGGGGGTGGCGCGGTACTGGTGCGTCCGCGCAGGCGGACTATCTATACCTGCAGCGCCACCAACGATCTGACCCAGCAGACCATCCGCTACTCTCACAAGATTACAGTGGATGTACGCGATGGCGATCCTGTACAACCTAAGTAAGTCAATTACATCCATCAGTGGCGTAATAACATTTAGTAGGCCATATTCTTCAGCAACATTCCTCTTTAAATGAAAGATAGCTGGTATTGCTTATTTAGTTTTACATTTGATACTGGTTTAACCCACTTTTATCAAATAACAAGAAAAACCTTATAAAGTCTTAATGATAACAGGAACCAATAAGAACCAGAAATCTTAATAATAAGAAAAACCTTATAAAGTCTTAATGATAACAGGAACCAATAAGAACCAGAAATCTTAATAATAAGAAAAACCTTATAAAGTCTTAATGATAACAGGAACCAATAAGAACCAGAAATCTTAATAATAAGAAAAACCTTATAAAGTCTTAATGATAACAGGAACCAATAAGAACCAGAAATCTTAATAATAAGAAAAACCTTATAAAGTCTTAATGATAACAGGAACCGATAAGAACCAGAAATCTTAATAATAAGAAAAACCTTATAAAGTCTTAATGATAATAGGAACCAATAAGAACCAGAAATCTTAATAATAAGAAAAACCTTATAAAGTCTTAATGATAACAGGAACCGATAAGAACTAGAAATCTTAATGATAAGAAAAACCTTATAAAGTCTTAATGATAACAGGAACCGATAAGAACCAGAAATCTTATGATAAGAAAAACCTTATAAAGTCTTAATTCACACTCTGATAATGTTTTCAACATTTCATCAATGGATGTTGCTAGTAGTTATAAAATGGTTCGCAGTTTTGATAATTGGAAATTTTTGTAACCTTCCCTTACGTTTGAAGACAACTAATACTTGTATCTTACTTTATTTACAGGTTTACAGATGACATGCCAAAGGAAGTGTACGGCTTGGAAGGAGGCTCCATAGTTATAGCTTGTGGCGCCGTGGGCCGACCTGTGCCAAAGATTTCCTGGAAAAAGTTGGGAGGAACCCTGCCGGACAGAGCTTCTGCTTCTGCTTTGCTTGAATTTGCAAATCTGAACTCCCAACATGAAGTAAGCTATTATCTTTTAAATTAAACATTATTTTTATTTACATAAAATAGGATGAAGAAAGGATATTTTGGCAAATTGAATTAAAGAGTTGAAAAATATTTTCAAAATAGGATGGAGAAAGGAGGTTATTTTGGCAAATTGAATTAAAGAGTTGAAAAATATTTTCAAAATGGGTGGAGAAAGGAGGTTATTTTGACAAAATGAATGAAAGAGTTGAAAAATATTTACAATATAATATACTCGTATAATGTCAACAGGAGTGTGAAGTATTTGGGATAAAAACCAAGAAAATGAGGCTTTGAATGAAGAAAGTCTTAGAACAGAGGAACCGATTGAGGGGTATGGTTCGAGTTGCTAATATAAGAATAACAATTAAATGATTGTCAACTTCATTTTCTTCTTTTTTAACTTAGTAAGACTTCTGAATTAAGGGTCTTACGCCAGAGTCCCTAACCAGAACATGGGAGTATTTACTTTCGAGTACATATTAATGAAACGTTTTCAGGGCACATATATATGTGAAGCATCCAACACAGCTGGTCGCAGGGAACATGCTGTCCAGCTCTTGATACAATCTCGTCCATCCATTACCCCCACAGGAGAGCACGGCAAGGAGAAGATAAACAATGAGGTGTGGGGTTCAGAGGGCAGCAGTATCACACTTTTCTGTGGCAAGGTGCAGGGTAAACCAACTCCTACTATCGAGTGGGTCATGAATGGAGAGGAAGTAATCAATGACCGTAATGTTAAAGTTTTAGGTAAGAAACTAGAACTTAAGATAAAACATATCATTTATTTGTTATCTACACCATCTTTATGACACCATAAAAAACACAAATGTTTCAAAATGCCTGCATTCAGATCAGCCCGTAACTCTAAGACGTTCCACATTAATACAAGAATATTGATCAACTTATAACAAGGATGGATGGCATAAAGAAAAAGCAACAAGGTGTGGGTTTTCCAAAACTACTGTGTTTCGAGTTCTGCTTAGTCATCTTGGCATTGATAAAGTGAATTCAAGACGGGTGCTAAAACTCTCGAGTGCTGTCCAAAAACATCGACATGATGAATGTTGCAATCAATTTTTTATGCTCTGCGATGGGAAAAATAAAGAAAAAAATTGTGTCAGTTATCACAGCCATGAAATTATGTTTTTTTACAATAATCCTCTGTTGTTGAAAAGGGCCTCGATGAAGTGATACCATCCTGAATTTAGACGGCCCAAAAGGGCCTCGATGAAGTGATACCATCCTGAATCTAGACGGCCCAAAAGGGCCTCGATGAAGTGATACCATCCTGAATCTAGACGGCCCAAAAGGGCCTCGATGAAGTGATACCATCTGAATCTAGACGGCCCAAAAAAATTGTTAGGGATTGTTAGGGAATTCTACTAATTTAATTCAAAAATAAAAATTACGTTTAATGACAAGTATTATGCGTCATTTATGTACAAATTAAAGGATGTCATAAAAACAAAACGCTGAGGAAAGTTATATAGTGTGAACTTGGCCCTTAGTAATTAATTTATATTTTAAAACTGATTTTTTTTGTGTAGAAATAAATTTAAAAGTGACGAAAAAATTATAACTGCAGTGTTAAACCATTTTAAGAACAAAACTTCAGAATATTTTTTCATTGGGATAGAAAAATTAATTCATCTTTCTAAAAAATGTATTAACTGTTTTAGTGCCATTGATTTTTACTCATATCTACTTAAAAATGCCAAAGAAATCTTTTGTTTTTTATGTCATTTACCCTTGTCTCGGAAAAAACACTGTATCTCTTCCAAAAATTATCCAATTTTAATAATTTTTTCGGTGTTTTATTAATAAAAACTTGTACAAGGATAATAAAATACAAAGAACATTATGGAAATATAATTGTGAAAAAAAATTATAACAAAAACTGGAATCTAAAAGTTAAAAAGTTAACATGTGTGCTTTACCGCACAGACTCCGTGGAGCCCCTTCTCACAGCGGACACAAATCAAGTTGCTCCTCTTCACACCGCTGTAATCCTTGCTGCTGCACACTACGCAGCGCCGTAAATTACGCCCGGTGTGAGCGCACCACAATGTCACTCCCACTATCACTTTCTTCACAACTTGAACGATCATTTTCTTTCGAATTATTTTCGTATTCCGACATTATGGGTTAAAAAAGTATAATAATATTATAATTTGAACTTTATGTAACACGTAGAAAAATAAAAAAATAGCGGTGCGTGCGAGCGACCTCCCCTACAGCGAGCTAAACAGCAACTGATTTCAGGAGCGCTATCGCGCTCGTGGCACTTTTAGTTACAATGCGCACGAGCGCGATGGCGCTCGTCGGCACTCTAACGGTTAAACTATAGGGCAACTAGATTACTTATTTATATGTGTAACACATGCATAATAATTATATGTAACACATGCATAATAATGTGTGTAACATATGCATAACAATTATATGTAACTCATGCATAACAATATGTGTAACACATGCATAACAATTATATGTAACTCATGCATAACAATATGTGTAACACATGCATTATATGTAACTCATGCATAACAATATGTGTAACACATACACTGGAACACATGCATAACAATTATATGTAACACATGCATAACAATTATATGTAACACATGCATAACAATTATATGTAACACATGCATAACAATATGTGTAACACATGCATAACAATTATATGTAACTCGTGCATAACAATATGTGTAACACTTGCATAACAATTTTTGTAATGAATAATTTGTTACTATTTTATTTTTTTCTTAAGATATTTTTATCTGGTTTTTATGTAAATATGTGTATATACGAGGGTAGTCCCAAAAGTACCCGACCTAACAAAGAAAACACAAAAAATTTGGGAAAACATATTTTTATTTCTCAACATAGCCTCCTTTGAGCTCGACACACTTTTCCCAGCGATGTTCAATAGCTTCGATACCCTGTTTATAGTGAGAACCGTCGAGCGCCTCGAAATAGCCATCAACCGCAGATTCCATCTCTTCATTGTTGGCAAATCTTTTACCACTGAGCTATTTTTTCATGTTTGGAAAAAAAAAATAATCCGAAAGGGCTAAATCTGGCGAATAGGGTGCGTGAGGAAGCAATTCGAACTTTAATTCATTGATTTTGGCCACCGCGATAACGGATTTGTGAACTGGTGCATTGTCTTGATGAAACAACACTTTCTTTTTCGCCAAATGCGGCCGTTTTTTCTTGATTTCATCACTCAAACGCTGCAATAAGTTTGCATAATACTCGCCGTTGATTGTTTTTCCTTTTTGAAGATAATCAATGAAAATTATCCCACGTGCATCCCAAAAAACTGACGCCATGACCTTGCCTGCAGATGGAACTGTCTTCGCCTTTTTTGGAGCCGATTCTCCCCTTTCAGTCCATTATTTTGACTGTTCCTTCGTCTCAGGTGTGAAGTGATGGACCCATGTTTCATCCATGGTTATGAATCGACGCAAAAACTCGGCTTTATTGCTGTGAAACATCGCCAAACACTCGATTGAAACATCCTCACGACGCTGTTTTTGTTCCATTGTGAGCAACAAGGCACCCATCTTGCGCACGGCTTTCTCATGTCCAAATTTTCAGTCAATATGCGATGTACAGCACTTTTTGAAATGCCTACCATGTTTGCTAGCTCGCGCACTTTCAATCGACGGTCATCCAATACCATTTTGTGGATTTTCTTTACCATTTCTGGCGTGGTCACCTCATTTGGTCGACCACTGCGATGTTCGTCTTGGCAGCTCGTACGGCCTCGTTTAAACTCTGCCACCCAATATTTTACTGTTGTAAACGAAGGAGCAGACTCCCCCAGAGTAGAATCTAGCTCGGCTTTGATATTGGTTGGACTTAGACCTTTCAAATGAAAATATTGTAATCACATAACGATGACCAATTTTTTCCATGTTTACAAATTCACTGAGAGCGTTCACTAGTGATGGCTGCCAAACAAATACTAAACAACGTAGCGTCTTAAAACTTGAAACTTAAGCTTTATAAGTTTAGTACTTTCTACCATAGTAATTTTTTAAAGCAACAACCGCCATCTATACGTCAGGTCGGGTACATCTGGGATCACCCTCGTACACATACAATATTTACCAAATTTTTAATATAAAGAAATAATTTAAAACAGAAGGGAAAAATATTAAAATAAAGGTAGCTATTATAAATTTTGAAATTTTGTTTATATTTTTTTGGGGTATTACTGTCTCAAAGGACACTTGCATAGTGATATGCTAAAAAATATAGCGGTAGAAAACCAAATTTAGTGTTTTTATTTTTATACCATTGACAATAATGATGACAGGCTATCTCTTATGATCGAGTATGATGTCAGCCATCCTGTGGATGGAAGACACTTGTGTGTGTGTATTGGTTAATTGTGTGCAAGCTGTTGCACTTCAGCAAACACACACATAGTCTTGACAAATCAAACCAAAGACATTCCAAGATGATCGACGGGTTTTAATTTGCTGCAGCCTTTTGTTAGGCAGGGTTTTATATGGCAATATATAAATGTTACTTAATAGTGCTATATCAAAATTTATAAAAAGCTTTGGAAAACTATAAATTTAGATGTAAATTGTCTAGGAGTAAAACTAGTCCAGAATAGAATCCGTCAGGAATCGAATCTGGAATATCCGCTTGCTTAGCATGAATGTTAACCGTTAGACCATGGCTGCAGATATCAAATATTCTGTTACATGTGAAGAGTTATGTAAGTATTTCAAATTTTAATGATTTTCTTCCAGATACTTTTGCATTGGAGATTAATCCTGTCGAAAAGCATCACGCTGGACTTGTGCAGTGTTTTGCTACCAATACTTTGGGTAGTGCTTCTGTGGTCCAAGTATTACGGGTTATGCCTAAACAACACGTATCACAGGTAAAATTTTACATTATTATTATTTTTTTATCCACTTTGCACGGATTTCTCCTGTTACACAAAGAGGGTCTGCTTCTAGTGTTAGTTATTCGGATTTCTCCTGTTGCACAAAGAGGGTCTACTTCTAGTGTTAGCTTATTCGGATTTCTCCTGTTACACAAAGAGGGTCTGCTTCTAGTGTTAGCTTATTCGGATTTCTCCTGTTACACAAAGAGGGTCTGCTTTTAGTGTTAGCTTATTCGGATTTCTCCTGTTACACAAAGAGGGTCTGCTTCTAGCATTAACTTATTCGGATTTCTCCTGTTACACAAAGAGGGTCTGCTTCTAGTGTAAGCTTATTCGTATTTCTCCTGTTACACAAAGAGGGTCTGCTTCTAGTGTTAGCTTATTCGTTAGGAAGAATATCAGCCAGGATTCTTCCCCTACTGCTAGACGGTACCGAGAATATATCCACAGTGTTATTCAGTTAGTTCAATATCTCTATACCACGCATGACTGAGTGTTTAGCCATAATATTCGTCCTGTAAGTTGGTATGTAGAAAGAGGGTGATTCCTTGCACGGCTATATTTATTGGGTACATACAAACTTAGTGTTTCTAGAATCGCGGTACAGTTTAAGCAACCTTGGAAAACCTTAAGTAAGAATATCACAATGGATTCTTCCCTTCTTGTTTTGAGGCTTCTATAGTTACACACCGTGAGAAGTTCGATATGGTGAGCATATTTTGGGTAATCACCTATTGTTCTGTACCATAGATATCTGACAAATTCTGCTATTTGGGTAAAATTTTTTAGACAATGGAAGAGTTAGAAGAGAAGACGGTATCAAAATCTGCTAATATGATAGTCCACAATAGTATAGTAGTGCCAACTTTCATATATGAGAGTGAAAAGTGGATGTTGAAAATTACTGGAGTCAAATAAATACTGTATAAGTTAGTGCATTGAGAAGAATATATGGGGTGACAATGTATGACAGAATACGGAATGAAGTGATTAGGAATGAATGTGAACTAAAGGCTGATGAGTTAAGTAAGAAGAAGAAGAGCACGCTGAGATAGTTTGGACATGTGGAACAAATGAATAAAGAAAAACGAGTATAAAGTGCAAATTTAAGTGGAAACTGTCATAAAAGAAGACCAATGAAATTATGGTTGGATCAAGCAAATGATATTTTGATAGAAGGAAACGTAGAAAGTCAGAAAAATTCTTCAAGTTGTATGTGAAGGTGTATGCTTAAGGATGTATTTTAAGATACGAAAGTCCGGTGCTGTGTCCTCTTTGCCTACCCCAACAAAAAAATGACGTCATGATGCATATGTGTACTATTTATCTTTATTAAATTGCTAATAATTTAACACCTTATTCCCTATTGCTATTGTAGATTAAATATTTTCTCCGATGAAGTAAAATACCTTTACTGGTATCTATTTGAAAACTTCTCATATTGTACCGGATAGGTACAAAGACTGTAGATAGGCACGTTGGTTGCCGCGTAGCGCTCAGAGAATCGGGGTAGCGAATTCCGTAGTGAAGATCCAGCAGAAGAAGAAAAGCAGGGAGAGATTCCTCTCAGGCAGTCGATGTAGGGTAGCGGGTCTCAAGTAAAAACACGGTAAAATCGGTATTACTGAGAATTATATTTTTCCAAATCTGGGGGGCCCTCTATATTAATGGTCAGTCGGCCGTCACAAGCGCCCATTGCCCGCGAAATACAACAACTTTCGGGGTTTGGGCCATGCTTACGCCGACCGGGCCCCGACCTACTCCGATCGCCCCGCCTCGCCAGTCACTTATTTCCAGTGCGGTCGCGAATGGGATCGGAGTCAAACAAACATACGTTTTACATATAAAATATAGCAGACATTTACATATACAAACATATACAATGATTATACAAATACAGGAACATATACAAATATTATAACATACAAATATAAGTTTGATTATACAGATCTACATGCAATGTCCTTTTCATCATATCACATACACACACACACACGGGTGACAGCACACGTCCGATACACATATATTAATGAATAAACAAGTTGCTTGCAATAATATCATATAATATTAAAAAATAATTGTAGATTCTACACTCTTTTTATTGTTATACATTTATTGAAAATTGATTGAAATTTCACAGGATGGTAATGAAGACACCCGAGTGAGTGAGATAGGTATCACACGACCCGGTGCTCAGGGAGGTAGTGTCAGAAGACACCAGAGACCTAAAGGGCGCCACAGAGGATACGGTAATTCATTCCATTAATTTATCTACATAACATATTCAACCAATTTCTCTATTTAACTGAAATACTTAAAAACTAGGTTGTAGCAAGATTCTATAGACCTTATAAACGTTTTATAGTTAGATTTTCACTAATCGTCATTTTTTGTTTTGTTCTCTTATTTGTATTATTTTCTCTTTTGAACTCATACAGATTTACTTGTATTAATGTACTTTATTACAAATATTTTTTATTAATATTTTTCAAGAACGCTTTGGGCGTGTATATACCAATAAATAAATAGTAAAAAAATTGCTCGCCATACACACCTATACTCATTTTGAGATTAAAAAAGTTGACATTTGATATCAAAATCATTTTTTCCAGTGATGATTCCTCCATCCCAACCAAATGTGACACGCCTTTCGGACGAGAGTGTAATGGTACGTTGGACCGTAAAACACAACTCGGGCTTACCGATACAATTCTTCAAAGTACAATACCGAGACCTGAATCAGGTAATTATATTAAATAAGATAAAAAGTATAATATTAAATCACGGTAAATTTTACTCTGATGTTTTCATTAGAAGTGAATTATTGTCATCCTATTTCTTATATCATACACCTATGTGTTCCCTCAGTTATGAAGATTGTTATCTAGTTTTAAGGAAAATTTGAGAAAAAAGAAAAACAAAAATAATAAATGAAGGTAGAAATTTTAAAATATAATAATAGAGATAGCAGTGAAATTTTTGAAATGGTTTTTTTACACTTAAATCTTTAATGATTTATTTTCAAGAGTGCCCATGGAGGAGCTGACAGAGGGGCTAAATGGAAGACAAGCAACCAGGATGTACCTACTCACGTCAGGTCTTATGAAGTTGAGGGGCTTCAACCTGACCATGTGTATAAGTAAGTCATAAATCCTTTATTTTTTTAATTGAAATGGCCAAAGAAATTACATATATGAAACTAGGCTAAAAAATAGCTATTGTATTAAAATTTCATTACATACAATACAATCAGGTGGGCTTATTGTCTTCTTCGATGGCTCATATCGGGCCTTGGCCTCCATCAATCCTCGCCTCCAATTCCTTCTGTCTCCCGCTGAGGCTTTCCAATCAGTCACTTGTAGCAGTTAGGCCGCATCCTTTTTCACCTCATCCTCCCATCGCAGCCTAGGTCTACCGACCTTTCTTCTTCCTTTTATATACTGAACTGTTAGCGCATCGTGCGACAGAGACGACGCTCTATAAAACCAAAGTTAGCCGATTATGACCGACAGTCTCTTTCTCAAAACCGGTGTGTATTACTTACCGCCAGGTACTGTAGTTCATGTGGATTTAATACCTATTTAGGGGCCAATCTCCGCCTGACTACATCGGTAGAGAATGAGTCCGATTGAACTGTCTTGCGACAGTACATCAAAAACAAAATTTTCCAATATGGAACTGGCTTAGTTTTTGATTTCAGTAAAGGAAGAATATCATTTGCTGAGTGTTAAAACTCAGCGAATCCTGGTTCAATTTGTGATGACTTAACTCTGCAAATATAAAATGAGAGCAGCTGTGTCTAGTTTGATTACATCATTTGAGGAACTGTTTAGTGAACAACAGGATCACCCATCCCATTAATAGGAATATTTATATTCCTCCTTTGAAATGATGTATGAATGTGTAGAGTCGGAACCAGGTTCAGTGTGTTGCCTCTTGTTCTATAACTGTGCTTTAGCATATTTATTGGAAGATGATAAACATATTACATAATTCTAATATAGGTATAATAAAAAATTGGAACACTGTTTAAACTACATATTTGAAAATATATATTTCAACCCAACTAGTTTCAAGTCATATGCGACTCTTCTTCAAGGGTATTTTAAACTAATTGTTAGTTCGGAATACCCCAGACGATTAATCGCATAAGACTTGAAACCAATTGGGCTGAAATATATATTTTCAATTGGATTAAGGTGTTTCAATTTTTAATTATATTTGAATAAACATAAATTTCCAGTGTTAACGCTAAAACTCTTATTACATAATTAGTGATTTAATAAATAACTGATGGAGATTGAGTGCCTTAAACTCCTTGAAAATTGTTTCTGTGGAGTAATGGAGTAATTCTCAGCAGACACACATGACACGCATGGCAACTAATGGAATGTTCACCATCCCTAGAGTTAACACCTCTTTTGCCCAAAGGCAATATGCTTATTTGGCTCCCATTACATACAATGGCGTGCCGACTTCAATAAAAGTAAAGGTAGGAAAACCATTTAGACAGTCGATCGGAGCGTGGTTGTTATTGCGACAGGATTTTGAGTACTTGGGCTTTCAGGATGAATGACGAGTGGAAAGGATTTATGTGAGCTCGTGAGTGTGGGTCTCTTCTTGTTGTTTTAATTTTGGTTGTTTTGTATTTGTGTTTCTGTGTGTTTTTCTTTTTTTCTTCTCTTTATTTTTGTTTTGGATTTGTTTTGATTTTTATTCTTATGATTGTGTGCGGTATATTGTGGGATGAATA
This sequence comes from Odontocerum albicorne, assembly GCA_949825065.1. Lineage (NCBI taxonomy): Eukaryota > Metazoa > Arthropoda > Insecta > Trichoptera > Odontoceridae > Odontocerum > Odontocerum albicorne. The sequence goes on along the minus strand of OX463852.1, from coordinate 10,658,819 downwards.
TTTTTGGTCTTTCTGGAGTGATAATGTGTGAGGAGTTGAGTTTCGCAAGATGTTTCCAGTTGTAGTTGAGTGTCACTGTTTGTCAGGTTGATGAGAGCGTGCAACGGGGTTTTTTGTGTTATCAAAAATCAGAAAGAAGTATCGATTTATTTTTTCATGCTAAATATCCTCAGTGAGATACAGGCAAAAGCCTAGTTTACTGGGGATACGACAAATGAAAGGCAACAAACCCAGATCCATTAAAATTATATGTCCAAATCAAATTACCTGTTGTTTTTTCTCAAATTGTGTATATTTCTTGTCATGTGTAATAATAAATAAATAATGAAGCGATGGAATATTTGATTGAATACTTTTTTTTGTTGCCAGGTTCCGTATAGCTGCAGTATACAGCAATAATGATAATAATCTGGGGAATACTTCGAATCGCTTTTACCTGCAGAGGGGTGCTGGGCTGGCCAGTGTGCCGCCCACTCCGCAACTCATCAAGGTAGAGGCCATCTCCCCCACCGAAATCGAGCTACATTGGCAGGTAAACTATTCAGATATAAGTTTCTAATTTACAGTGATATTTGTCATAACGGATATTGGCAGTCATGTTGCCCGACTTGACTTTCTTAATGACTGCTCTTAACAGGGATGGGATAGACTTTTCTCTGTGCTAGATTCCACATATAATATTGTGATTTTATGTACATAATTATAACACGGCGTGGCGAGACTTTTGAGAAGAGGGATGCTGTTGATATTCAAAAAATGTATGTGCTTGTTAAAAGTTATGATATTGAAATAATAATACATTAGCTAAAAGCCGGGGTTTGATTGAACGAACTTGCGTGACAGCTTATTTAATTGGTTGACTTTCATGGTAGAAAATATTAGAAAGAAACCAGAAGAACGAATTTGTAATAAGATGAATACTTGAAAAAAAATTACCACCCTTTTTTTGACACTAATTTTGTTTAGGGTAGGGTAATCAAATATATGTTGAAAACTACATTATACGTATATCAAAAATAAAAATCACTATAGCACTTTTTAATTAGAAACTGCTTGAAACTAATAACAATTAATTTAAAATTAAAATAAACATAGTAATAAAAATTATATGCTTGATAATTTATTTACATAATGAGAACAAAAAACACAAATTCATTGTTCTAAAGTTCATGAAAAATTATTTGGAAGCTAGAGCTACGATAGATTCCTCGCTAGACTTTACAAGCGTGTGTTGAACATGCCGGTTGTTGACTAACATATGTATATGAGGAATCAAACTGCACAGAGGAACTGCAGTACTCATAGCTTACTCGCTGGACCTAACGTACTGCTATGGTGAAGTAATTAATAAGGCATTCTATTTACTATTATGTTAGTTCTGTTAAATATTATTTTGTTTGCTTAACACGTTCAGTGCAGAAAACGCATATATGCGTAGATATAAACTTTGCTGGGTGTTGAAAATGTTTATCGTCGTTATATTCCCAATTTCTTTGGGTGAATTATAAAACAAACAAGTCCAGAGTGGCCTTATGGTACTATAGAGTTTGTAAGGGTTTGTAACAGGTTTGTAGAGTTTGTAAGGTAAACTTTCTATTTGCAGAGTTAAGTCATCACAAATAGAACTTTCTATTTGCAGAGTTAAGTCATCACAAATAGAACTTTCTATTTGCAGAGTTAAGTCATCACAAATCACAAAGGATTCGCTGAGTTTTAACACTCAGCAAACGATATTCTTCCTTTACTGAAATCAAAAACTAAGCCAGTTCCATATCGTTAAAAAAAATTTTTGATGTACTGTCGCAAGACAGTTCAATCGGACTCATTCTCTAACCGATGTAGTCAGGCGGAGATTGGCCCCTAAATAGGTATTAAATCCACATGAACTACAGTACCTGGCGGTAAATAATACACACCGGTCTTAAGAAAGTGACTGTCGGCCATAATCGGCTAACTTTGGTTTTATAGAGCGTCGTCTCTGTCGCACGATGCGTGCTAATGAATTATACTAAGTACAATAAATATAAAACAAATATTTCAGCAGTCAATGTGTTAAAATGATAAAATGTGTTTTTTTACATAAACAACATTCAACAATTAGGGGACCTATGGATGCCACGCCACTGGTCTGAGTAATAAATTTATGGTTTTCAAATTTTTGGGACTTCTCAAAGACTATAATTCCAATAGTCCATCCTTCCTTATAAAGGATGGATTGCTACGACCTTTTTATTCTGTAGAAATAATTTTTAATATAGTACATCATTTTCAGCTTTCAGCACCTTCTCCATCAAGTTATAAGGAAACTCCTGTAGAAGGCTTTTATGTGTATTACCGACAAGCATCTACGGCAGGAGAATATGTCAAAGCTGCTGTGGAGGGAGGAAAAGCTCAGTCGTACATTCTGCGGCATTTAGCCTCTGGTTCTCCCTACGAAATCAAATTGCAGAGCTTCACTCATGCTGCCGCTAGTAATTTCTCAGCTATCGTAACAGAGAGGACACAAAGTAAGTATGAAAAGTAATATTTTAACTGTGTATGCATACATTTTCTTAAGGTAAAAATAATTGAGTTAAATTGGTTAAATACGAGTATACATATATCTTTAAAGGTGTTTTCTTAAATTCTCGTATAATCTGCTACAAAGAATATGTGTGATAAATTAAGAGGAAAGCATAATTTATTTTTTATTTTTCTGTAATAAACATTCAGGTGTAGATTTGTGATATTTTCTTCAAGCATACGCATTTTTTTCCAAAAGGTAGTATTTAATATTTAAATAATGTGATGAAAAAAATCCCACAACCAAACGACAAGGGTTTTTATAGTAGAAAATATTGGAATGGAATTTCCTTAAATACATTTGGACGTGATAATTTTTTTGTGTTTTAAATCAATATGATTGATTTGTTGCTTACTTAAGCAAGTTTACTTGTTATTAATAGAGATCATCACTTGAAGAAATCATATGTTATTTGCTTTATTTATTGTTAATACTAGGTTAGTCAAAAAGTTTTGAAAGCGGAAATAAAAATACATTTTTTTTGGGGGGAAATCACTTTTATTGCTCAGTATAGTCTCCCATAAGATCAACACACTTGGTCCAACGATCTTCCAACCTTTTTGTCCCATCACGGAAGTGACTTTCTGGAAGGCCTGCAAAATACTCCTCTACGACGGCTATAACCTCTTCGTTTGATGAAAAATTCTTTCCACGAAGGAATTTTTTGAGGTGTGAGAACAGCCAGAAGTCAGAGGGAGCTAAATCTGGCGAATAGGGTGGATGCTGCAATAATTCGTACCCCAATTCGTGTGAGCAGGTGCATTGTCTTGATGAAAAATGATTTTTTTCTTCTGCAAACCGGGTCTTTTTTCACAAATTTTTTCATCCAACTGGTCCAAAAGGTCACAATAATAATCAGAGTTGATTGTCTTACCAGTTTGGAGATAATCTATCAATAAAATTCCTTTTGCATCCCAAAAAACTGACGCTAACACCTTCTTGGCTGATTTCTGGACACGAACTCGCTTCGGAGCCAAAGTGCCTGGTTCAGACCACTCCTTAGCCTCTTGTTTTGATTCAGAATCATGGTTGTAGACCCAAGTCTCATCCATAGTGATGAATCGACGCAGAAAATCCTTTTTATCCTTTCGAAATTGCTCCAAATGTTGCTCAGAAAGTCGCATTCGAACATGTTTTTGTTGCATTGTTAGCAAATGCGGCACCCATTGTGCACACAGTTTTTTGAAACCCAAAACTTCAGCCAAAATATGCCATGCTGTTCCATGTGAGATGCCTATGGTGTCAGCTATCACATCCACAGTCGATCGATGATCTTCCAAAACCATATCCTGTATTTTCGCTATGATTTCTGGTGTTGATGCACTTTTTGGACGTCCTGAGCGTGGATCGTCTTCAACGCTTGTACGGCCACGCTTAAACTCCAAAACCCATCGGTGAACGGTTGGAAATGAAGAAGAAGACTCCTTTAATACTTGCATGGATCTCAGTAGCCGATAAACCTTCCAAAACAAAGAATTTAATCACTGCACGATATTCGGATTTTTCCATTGTTAAAAAATACACTGACACGTCAACTTCAAATGGCTTGTAAACAAAGAATGAATTGACAGATCGAAATGAAATTTTGAGTACGTTCTTATGAAAGATGAAATATTAAAATGGCGTAGAAATTTTGGTGTTTCTACTGCTCCATAGATGTCGCTTTCAAAACTTTTTGACTAACCTAGTAAGTGACAGGAATAATGATTGTTTTTTTTTTTACCATTTTTAGCTTATTTTTTTTATTGGAACTAATTCCCGTCTCACAGATTAAAATTTAAAAAAATTACCCGTGAGGGATATCTGAATTCCAAAATTACAGTTAAATTTGTTCAGAAATACAAATTGCACAAATGAATATCTCTGTCATTTTAATATCTCATAATTTATACCTAATATACAATAGAATCACCATTACTCTGTCTCACCTCCTGTCTGTCGACCAATCTGAAAGACTGGAGCAAATCAACAACAGGCAGATTTTAATATCTCATAATTTATACCTAATATACAATAGAATCACCATCACTCTGTCTCACCTCCTGTCTGTCGACCAATCTGAAAGACTGGAGCAAATCAACAACAGGCAGATTTTAATATCTCATAATTTATACCTAATATACAATAGAATCACCATCACTCTGTCTCACCTCCTGTCTGTCGACCAATCTGAAAGACTGGAGCAAATCAACAACAGGCAGATTTTAATATCTCATAATTTATACCTAATATACAATAGAATCACCATCACTCTGTCTCACCTCCTGTCTGTCGACCAATCTGAAAGACTGGAGCAAATCAACAACAGGCAGATTTTAATATCTCATAATTTATACCTAATATACAATAGAATCACCATCAATCACTCTGTCTCACCTCCTATCTGTCGACCAATCTGAAAGACTGGAGCAAATCAACAACAGGCAGATTTTAATATCTCATAATTTATACCTAATATACAATAGAATCACCATCACTCTGTCTCACCTCCTGTCTGTCGACCAATCTGAAAGACTGGAGCAAATCAACAACAGGCAGATTTTAATATCTCATAATTTATACCTAATATACAATAGAATCACCATCACTCTGTCTCACCTCCTGTCTGTCGACCAATCTGAAAGACAAATAAAGAAATAAAAATACATTTTTTTTGGGGGGAAATCACTTTTATTGCTCAGTATAGTCTCCCATAAGATCAACACACTTGGTCCAACGATCTTCCAACCTTTTTGTCCCATCACGGAAGTGACTTTCTGGAAGGCCTGCAAAATACTCCTCTACGACGGCTATAACCTCTTCGTTTGATGAAAAATTCTTTCCACGAAGGAATTTTTTGAGGTGTGAGAACAGCCAGAAGTCAGAGGGAGCTAAATCTGGCGAATAGGGTGGATGCTGCAATAATTCGTACCCCAATTCGTGTGAGCAGGTGCATTGTCTTGATGAAAAATGATTTTTTTCTTCTGCAAACCGGGTCTTTTTTCACAAATTTTTTCATCCAACTGGTCCAAAAGGTCACAATAATAATCAGAGTTGATTGTCTTACCAGTTTGGAGATAATCTATCAATAAAATTCCTTTTGCATCCCAAAAAACTGACGCTAACACCTTCTTGGCTGATTTCTGGACACGAACTCGCTTCGGAGCCAAAGTGCCTGGTTCAGACCACTCCTTAGCCTCTTGTTTTGATTCAGAATCATGGTTGTAGACCCAAGTCTCATCCATAGTGATGAATCGACGCAGAAAATCCTTTTTATCCTTTCGAAATTGCTCCAAATGTTGCTCAGAAAGTCGCATTCGAACATGTTTTTGTTGCATTGTTAGCAAATGCGGCACCCATTGTGCACACAGTTTTTTGAAACCCAAAACTTCAGCCAAAATATGCCATGCTGTTCCATGTGAGATGCCTATGGTGTCAGCTATCACATCCACAGTCGATCGATGATCTTCCAAAACCATATCCTGTATTTTCGCTATGATTTCTGGTGTTGATGCACTTTTTGGACGTCCTGAGCGTGGATCGTCTTCAACGCTTGTACGGCCACGCTTAAACTCCAAAACCCATCGGTGAACGGTTGGAAATGAAGAAGAAGACTCCTTTAATACTTGCATGGATCTCAGTAGCCGATAAACCTTCCAAAACAAAGAATTTAATCACTGCACGATATTCGGATTTTTCCATTGTTAAAAAATACACTGACACGTCAACTTCAAATGGCTTGTAAACAAAGAATGAATTGACAGATCGAAATGAAATTTTGAGTACGTTCTTATGAAAGATGAAATATTAAAATGGCGTAGAAATTTTGGTGTTTCTACTGCTCCATAGATGTCGCTTTCAAAACTTTTTGACTAACCTAGTAAGTGACAGGAATAATGATTGTTTTTTTTTTTACCATTTTTAGCTTATTTTTTTTATTGGAACTAATTCCCGTCTCACAGATTAAAATTTAAAAAAATTACCCGTGAGGGATATCTGAATTCCAAAATTACAGTTAAATTTGTTCAGAAATACAAATTGCACAAATGAATATCTCTGTCATTTTAATATCTCATAATTTATACCTAATATACAATAGAATCACCATTACTCTGTCTCACCTCCTGTCTGTCGACCAATCTGAAAGACTGGAGCAAATCAACAACAGGCAGATTTTAATATCTCATAATTTATACCTAATATACAATAGAATCACCATCACTCTGTCTCACCTCCTGTCTGTCGACCAATCTGAAAGACTGGAGCAAATCAACAACAGGCAGATTTTAATATCTCATAATTTATACCTAATATACAATAGAATCACCATCACTCTGTCTCACCTCCTGTCTGTCGACCAATCTGAAAGACTGGAGCAAATCAACAACAGGCAGATTTTAATATCTCATAATTTATACCTAATATACAATAGAATCACCATCACTCTGTCTCACCTCCTGTCTGTCGACCAATCTGAAAGACTGGAGCAAATCAACAACAGGCAGATTTTAATATCTCATAATTTATACCTAATATACAATAGAATCACCATCAATCACTCTGTCTCACCTCCTATCTGTCGACCAATCTGAAAGACTGGAGCAAATCAACAACAGGCAGATTTTAATATCTCATAATTTATACCTAATATACAATAGAATCACCATCACTCTGTCTCACCTCCTGTCTGTCGACCAATCTGAAAGACTGGAGCAAATCAACAACAGGCAGATTTTAATATCTCATAATTTATACCTAATATACAATAGAATCACCATCACTCTGTCTCACCTCCTGTCTGTCGACCAATCTGAAAGACTGGAGCAAATCAACAACAGGCAGATTTTAATATCTCATAATTTATACCTAATATACAATAGAATCACCATCACTCTGTCTCACCTCCTGTCTGTCGACCAATCTGAAAGACTGGAGCAAATCAACAACAGGCAGATTTTCAATAATGTGATCCCGTTGGTGGAGAGCGACATACAAAAAATACATTTGGTGGGCATTGCTTGGTTTTTCCCTACCTCAAAATTAGTGGTGCATTCTGAATAGGATCAAATATAGTGTAAGCTGCACTTCACATGATATACACAAGTGGGAACTGGCAGAATCACGTTTAAGTGAGAGCGGAGAGATTAAGACCATAGACCACATTGTAAACAACTGCCCACTGTATGAGTTTCCTAGAGTACAAGAACTACATAAACTTATACCTGTCAATGTGACGTGGCTGGAAAGGACATATTGTGTGTGAGGGCCACGCACAGCAGAAGAAAAAGTACTTTATATATTGTAATCAAAACCATACAAATCTAAAATTCAATGCATTGTATCGAGTGATTGCTTGATACTCGGTTGAGTTCTTGTTATTTATTATATGTAAACAATCATTCTGCGAATATTTGAGCTCGACTGAGCAAGTGACTTAGTGGTCTGCCACGTTTTATTCACATATAATCTAGGCATAAGAATCTTACCTACAATTGTCTAGATCAGAGGTCTCCAAAATTTTTAGCCTAAGGGCTACACTGACTCCTCCACTAAGTCCAAAGGGCCAAGACCTACCTAGCTCATCATACCAACATACTGTAGTTTTGAATTACGCGCAAATTTTTGTATTGGTCTCGTTTTTCAGATTTTGATGCAATTGCAAACGATATAAAGATTTTTCAAAATACTTTTAACGCCGATGTACGAGGGCGGTCCGATAAGTACTTAGCCTCACCGCCCGATGGCACCACTATCGCAAGAGCAATTTTTTATCGCGTAGTACATTCTCGTTGACAGCAACTGTGAAAATTTCAGCCGAATCGGACGCGTAGTTTTGTTTTGACCGCGTGTGGAAGCGAGCGTGTCCGCGGATTTGAGAAACATGGAAAAAGAGCAATATCGGTCGGTGATTCGATTCTTGTTTTTGAAAGGGAAATCGCTTGGATGCTGTGTACGGTGACTTTTCTCCTTCGATGGCGACCGTCAAAAATTGGTTTAACAAGTTTCAATGTGGTCGCACGTCGGTTTTTGATGAGCCACGCCCAGGTGCCCCGAAAACAACTATCACGGAGGATAACGTGACAAAAATCCACGATCTCGTATTGGCAGACCGCCGATTGAAGATGCGCGAGATAGCTGATACAGTAGGCATCTCAAAAGACCGCGTGGGTCATATCCTGCATGAAGTATTGGGCATGAGAAAGTGAAGTCCACTGTTTCGACTGTTCCTTGGTCTCGGGTGTGTACCAGTGTATCCATGTTTCGTCGACGGTCACGAAACGACCCAGAAACTCCTTCGGATTGCGCTTAAACATCGTCAAACACTGCTCTGAAGTGGTCTCACGGTTGCGCTTGTTGTTCGGAGTGAGCAAACGCGGCACCATGTGAAAAAACATTCTTCAAAATGAAATGTACCAAAAATATTTATAGATCCAAATTAACTGATGAGCATTTGAAGTCGCTGCTGATAATTTCCACTAGTAAACTTGATCCACAACTGCAAACAATTGTCAGTGGAAAGTTACAGCTACATAAATCTCATTAATCGTAATTATAATGTTGAATTTCATTATGTGATTTACCTATGTATTTCACTTATTATAAGTTTTTAGGATAAATCTCATATCATTAATTACAGTTAAAATGTTCAATTTCATTATGTACCTATGTCAGTTATTGTGTTTCTTAATTGGTCGTTAAATAAAAACATTGATTATTATTTTGTATGATTTACTTACAATGTAATCAAAATAAACTATGACGGGCCGGATACCGGGTATATCGCTACCGCGGGCCAGATTGGTGGTGCTCGCGGGCCGTAGTTTGGAGACCCCTGGTCTAGATGTAAATGATAAATCATGGTTTTATTTATTTTTCAAAACAGAAGCACCTGTGGTGGAAAAGATTCCAGAAGTGGTCTCAACAATGAACAACGACCATCCCAGAAATGAAGATACCGGCCTAGGAGGCAGTGGAAAAGTGTACCTCATTGCAGGGGGCGCTGCAGGGGGACTCGCAGTGCTTGGAGCTGTTATTTTAGGAATTATTATTTACAAAAAAAAACACGGTAAATTTAACTCTCTTAAACAATCCTCTACTTAAAATAATATCTGTACCCGAACAATAAAGAACTCTATTTATTTTTTCAAAATTGACTTTTTACATTCAATCAAAATGCTTTCTTTCATTCAATCAAAATAAATCATTTCTATAATATGGTGGATAACATGGATCTCTAAATGGATGAACAATATTCCTATTAATACACTTTTCTTTTTTTTTTCTCAAATTGAATAAATATAACATTAACCTGTTCACCGCGTTAAAAATCAAATTCCACGAATCCTGTGCGCGGCACAATTTCAGCGTTTTTTAATTTCTAAGTTTAAACACATATTTTGTTTAGAACCACTGATATTTGATTACAACACCAAGTAAACATGACACTTAAGTAATTTTCTGATAATAAATAATAGTCATTACTCTTAAGGAGACTCATTAAATAAAGGAGATAAACTAAACATTACGTAAAATAAACAAAGGAATGCTACGATCAAATCAATGCTTCATGACACTCACCCAATCAAATGCATATAGCACCAGTAATGTTTATTTACGTAAGAGAGACTTAGTAATGTTTATTTACGTAAGAGAGACTCATCGCAGGACTCGATCCGCGCGACAGGTCGTTAATGCTGGAAATATTGAGAAACCAAAAAAATTCGGCGCTCTGTTTATTCAACAATATCTCATAAACTAATATATTATTTGACAAGGTTTTCAGAGATGTCGCTAGAATAAAGATAATTTTAGTTCAATTTTTATTCCGGTTTTGTGTCATTTTTTTTAAGTATTTGTGATTTGAAACTTGGATTGTCGTCAGATCACAGGCGTTTGTGCTTCCCGCGGGAAACACGTTAAATCGTATTATTATTATATTACACATTCATTGTATACAGTAAAACATGGTGGGTATTGCCATGTGGATCTAACCAATCGGAAAAGGGTTAAACAAGTCTTAAGGGATAAAAATTAGACTAGAATTCAATTAAATTCAATTAATGAATTAAAAATTCTAGTTACCAACAAGAATCTAATCCTCAACCCGCTGGTTGAAAGATAGGCATTTTACTAACTAGGGTACAGAGTTCTGGCATTTTTCCCTATTTATACTAAGTTCGTGGTGTTTGGCCGGCAAGATCACGTCTTACATTGAAAGATGCTGATATAGAGAGAGTGAAAAAATTTAAATACCTCGGAAGTATCCTAGTGGAAGACCTCGACCCAGAAACCGAAGTCAAGTGCATAATTGAATCATCTCATGCGACTTTTAATACAATGATAAGCGTATTCTGCGATGATAATCTAAACTTGAAACTTCGACAACGGTTAGTCAAATGCTACGTTTGGTCAGTGTTATTGCATGGAGTAGAATCATGAACCCTCAAAGTAAGTAGTATGAACCGACTGGAAGCATTCGAAATGTGGATGCACCGGAGAATGCTACGGATACCCTGGACAGATATGGTCAGCAACACGAGGGTTCTTCAAAGAGCCAAAGTTGATAGAGAGTTGCTGACTAATATTAAAATCCGAAAGGTGCCCTACTTGGGTCGTATACTTAGAAGAACAAAGTACAAATTACTGCACCTGATCATCCAAGGCAAAATAGAAGGCCGAAGAGGTGTTGGCAGGAGGAAAATCTCCTGGCTCCGCAATATACGTGATTGGACTGGCATAAGGGGCGTTGGAAATCTTTTTCGGGCTGCCGGGGACAAAGATATCTATTCTCAAATGATATTTAATGTTGGAGGGACCTGACATGACACTGAGAAGAAGAAGATACTGAATAATTCAAGCAATCATTTAACATTTGAATATTGGCAACAGTGTTAATTGCTGATGTTTACCATGTTGTTTTTCTTGCTGATGTTTATCGTACTGTTGTCGTAGTGACAAGTACCCGTAGTGACAATTTTACATCGAAAAAGTGTAGTATTTAAATGGCCAAACTTTCAAGAGGACATCGAGCATGATTTATTTAAAAGTGAATAATTTTAAAATAGGGGTGACAGTCAAGAAAGGACATCACAAAAGTGTAGGTCCGAACAAGCATTAGCACAATATTTTCCTGTCTCCAACAATAAATAGCACTAGATATCCGACTTTCCACTTTTTGGCCACAGATATTCATTAATAATAAATGGTATTCTTTTCTATTTTTATCTTCTACTCATACACATAATATGTATTTTAATAAATAAACTGTCCATTTTAGATAATGCTCCTGACAAACAACGTGAAAGTGGAGTGGGGGCTGAAATGGGGAATGGATATCTACCCCCTTCTAATCCTCCCAAACCTGCCATCACAATCACATCCAACCCCTTGCACCCTGAGGTGAGGTCCGTTCACTTTCCTCTGCTTTATTATTTCTTTACTTTATTTATTATTTTATTACATGCAGTAGAACTTTGTGTATTCTAGTCTAACAAAAACTTTGGATTATCTGAAGCAGTAAATACTTTCAAGTCAATGATAGTACCGCATATGCCCGGCCTGCAGGGCATATGTGGTACTATCATTTTTCCCTTCTGTACATATATGTATATTAAAATAGTCTTTCTAATAAATTATTAAAATAAACTTCCTACAAAAGTCACATGTTCCACCTGACTCGAATAACAGTTATAATACTTCTCCATAAGAAAGATGACAATACATAACTTGAAAAGTATTACCCGACAAGTCTGAATTGTAAGAAGATGAAGAAGGCATTCACAGTTAAACATGCAACAAGACGATAGTAACATTTTAAGACTTTTGTAAAAGCACCCTCTAAACCAGTGTTTCCCAATGTTTTTTTGTGATATGCCCCACCTAAGCCTTTCTAAAATTCTTATGCCCCCCTACGTAACGGTGACGCGACAAAGCAATCAAAATACGACTAAACTCTGAACGAGTCAATTTTCGAATTGCCCCCCTGTGGGGTGTGGGCTCCACGTCGGAAAACACTACTCTAAATGATGCTGTATAAATTGTCCCATTTCCCTGTTGGGGATAGGCAGAAAAGACAGAGTGCAAATTTTTTCTATCTCAACACATATCCTTAGCCTCCTACACATCCGTACAACTTTTACAATTTGTAAGACTTTCTACGTTTCCTTCTTTCAAAATATAATTCACTTGATCCAATCATACTTGGTTTTCCTCTCACATGCCTTCCACTTACATTTGCACTTAAAATTTGTTTTTTTTACCATTAGTAAAATCAATTTTAAAAATACTAACCTGTGGCTACATTAGCAATGTTTGAGTTGGCCTGTCCACACCTGCTTTAAGTAAATGATGAACAATTAAAATCCATTTAGTATACAATTTATTTTTACAATGAAGTATGTCAAGTTTAAGAATATAATTCCAATTAGCAGAGTGCTACTGTATCTGAAATAATCATTATTTCTTTAACACATTCACTATGAATAAAGTCTTAACCTGAACACACCTGGCATGTCGTACGCACTGGGTGTATGTTTGTATGAACACATGAGGCGTGTCGTCAGCACTGAATGTGTTTAGTAAACTTTTCTTTACATTATTTTAATATTTTAATCTTTAATTATCACTTATTCTTCATAACAATTTATGCATTTATTTTTATTTAGTTCTTGAAATAACTTATTTTGCATTTGTAGTCTAGAATGTATAATAATTCATTTATTTCAATTATTTTTGGTATGTTGTTTTTCTATGATTAATATTTGCTTATTCTTTTAGTACTGTTATTTAGTATTTTAATAACTCTTTATATCAGAAAGATGTCATTATATGATATAAATTATATTTTTTTCAGGGTGAAAATGTAGACTTGGAAATGTCCTACATTTCAGCAAAAAATAATAACTGTTCCTCGCAGTCACCCCGAGCCTCTGCAGAGCTAGCAGCTGTTGTGAACACTTGCAGAGACGAACTTCGTAAGCAGAGTCCGATGTCTTCAATGTCAGCCAGAGAAAATTATGTTTAGTCCCTGACTTTTTATTTCAAGTTAAACCTTTTTATTATTAGTGCCTGCCTGACTTCGATAATTTAAATGTTTTCATTGACACTGTGACTGTGTTTTTAGTGTATATTTGTTTTCCTGTGTGATCTAGAATCATCGAAATGTGATATTTATCTAATGTTTTATTCATTTTCTCTTTTAAATGAATGTGTGCATTTAACATGCTTATTATGACTGGTAATTTCGGTTCATTCGAATAAGGGACACAACAAATTATATAGCTTATATTAAAATATGATTAATATTTATTTATTTTAGTGAGTGTGTTTTTCTGTAAAATTTTATTGTTTATAGAACTTCATTTTAATGTTTGATCAATATTTGTCCTAATACTATTATTAATTATATTTTAAATATATAATTAGAAACTTAATAAGACTATAATTAGACAAATTGTATTTAATAAGTGACTAATTATATTAATAAAAGCGGAAAATAATGTTTATTATATTAAATGAACTAAAACATATTGAAAAAAATATTGTACATAAAGATTTGAATCATGAAGATCTCATGGGTGAAATATTGTTTTTTTTTTATTAAATAAATATATTTATTATACAAATTCAGAACTTAAAATATTTTTTACAACATATTAAATGTATTTTTTTTATTTGCAACATTATACGGATTTCTCCCATTACATGATGTGGGTCTGATTTTTTTTATTCATATAAAGAATACTAGGGAAGATTCTTCTCACAGTGCTAGGCGGTGCCAAAAGTACATTCGCTGTGTCAATTGATCCAATATCTCTAAACTGCGAGTCACGTGTTTAGCTATCATATCGGTTCTGTAAGTTGACACATAGAATAGAGAATGATTTCTTGCATGGTTGTAATTGTCGGGAACATTAAACCTAAAAGTGCCTCTTGTATTGTGGGACAGTTGAAATTATATTGCAGTACTTTAAATACAGATAATACGATGGCCTTTTTGTTTCAAGTCTTCTATAATTGCATATTATGAAAAGTTTGATATGGTGTATCCTCTGTTCAATACCATAAATATCTCAGGAACTTTTTGATATGGTGTATCCTCTGTTCTATACCATAAATATCTCAGGAACTTTTTGATATGGTGTATCCTCTGTTCTATACCATAAATATCTCAGGAACTTTTTTATATTTGTTTCAGCATATATTTGTATTTTACTTGGCGGGTGGGAGTCCAAACTTCCAAGTCATATTATTAAGTCTCAAAATATTCTAATCATAAAACCTAGAAGTTTGAGTTAACCTATGTAAGAAGTTATAAGTTATCAAACCCATACAACATTTTAATAACCTATATTATAAGTTATCAAACCCATATAACATTTTAGTAAAAATGTAATTTAATATTGTAATTTGTTTTATCAAACACTCTTTATTCCACTTTATGTAACGTTATAACCCTACTGGTTTCAAGGTTTTCATCTCATCAGGGTAGCACAAACAAGACTTGTTTGCGCTTCCCTGATGATGAGGTAAAAACCTTGAAATCGTTAGGGTTATACCGTTACATAAAGTGGAATAAACAGTGTTTGATAAAAACAAATTACAATGTCTTTTTAAACCTCCACAATGTTAATAACTAGAAATAATTTAATATTATTTATGTGCAATTTCACTTCTCATTTATTATATTTCTTTTATCGAGTGCCCTTTTATATTAAAAGTATGCTAATATTGCATTGTTCGTACAACAAATGTAATAAGCATTGTACATTAAAATTTTATAAAAATATATGTTAAGAAGCGAGTTAATATAATTTGTATTTTATTCAAATAGTCTTTATGATTTCCAGTTCCATAGTGTATTATAGCTTTTTTGATATGGCATGAAAGATGTATTTCTCTATAATCATAATATTTTTTCAGTCCTATACAATGTAAGAGTGATTTGAATCTGATATGATTAAGGGAATTAGATATGAGTAACCCATGGTTAAACTGCGGTCAATATTGTTAAATGTTCTACCCATATCTTAGTGAGTATAATTTTACATATTGGTATTTAAGTAAAATTGTAGCAAGTATCTGATTGTGACCAAGTTTGTTTAGGTCTAGCATTATTTAAGGGGAATCCAGGGTGAACGACCTGATATATTTGACTTGAAAGTCTGTCAAATTTGGAAACAAACGCAATCCCTGTTGATTAAATTCATCCGTAAGCTGTTGAAATTGTGTGAATTCACTTTTATCTGTAAAATACATTTGTTTTCTATATTACTTTAGATAATTTTGTCAATATCCCAGTTCTTTTATATAAGATAAAAAGCTAAAAGATTTGTAAACATGTACTGTACCCATGGTAATTGTAAGCATTTTTTGTAGAATCCGTCCTGTAACCTATTGTAGTTATTTATAATGTGCTCTTTTGCCATCTTGAATATGAAACGAAGCTCAAATCAAGAAAACTCTTAGACTGACTAGACTGATTGACTGGAGAGTGCATTGATTTGCGCTTGTTTACCTGGAATACGTACTTAATTTACAGTTAGTAATTAATATTTAGGTTTAATTTTGATTTGCCCCATTGGTAATATGTTCCAAACTTGTGCCAATTACATATATTTCATAGAGTTAATTAAGGAACATATTCCTAGGTTAAATTTTTCATATATACTCATCCCTCTTTATATGAAAAATTGTTACGAGAAATTTTTAATCATATGATTTTGGTATTTGCTTCTAAGGCCGCCGTTACACGCTCAATCTGGATCGCAATCCGCGATCGCCGATCAATGATCGCGGTCAAGATTGACCGAGCTATTTAGTCATTTATTAAATTTCTAGAATTGATCTAAGGCAGCTATTAAGTGACAGTATAACAATATATGCAATGAAAAAACACCTGAAATAAAATTTTAAAAATTTAAAGCTGTAGTATGAATTTATAATTGTAAGCCTTAAAATATTCAAAATCAGTTACGTATTTTTCACCGTCGATTGAAAACAGTTGTGGTTCCATATTTTTCAAGAAAAGTAATTAAATGTTTCCCATCATTTTGAAAATATATTTTCATATCATAAACTGGTTTTAGGTGTATGTGTTTAAAAATGAATTTTAGATTAAAAGCATTACAAATTGAGTATTGTTTGTAGCTTTTTAAAAATTCTTGCATATTGAGGGATAGTTGAATATTACTTTTAATTTTGTTAAAAAAATACTTACTATTTAGTGAAATCTCTGATTATCAATGTCCAATTTGCTCAGTATTTTCCCTTATAATAATAATATTTATTGCTTATATTAAATTATGTCCCTTAAATATTTATTTTGTATTTTATTTTTTGAAATTATTTAGATGTTTGATCTAATATTTATAAACACCATAGATATTTTGAAAACTATCCAAGCAAGTAGACATAACCAAAAGAGTTATATAAATGTACTAAAAAAATATGTATTGTAATATTTTGAATCAATAGTTAGACAAATCTTTTTGAAGTAAATATTAGTTTTTTTTGTCTGTCCTATCAAGTTTGCCGGAAAATGTTTATGCCCTTTTACTAGGACGGTATCAATATTATAAAAATATATTTGGAAACTCTGAATCATGTGAAAAAATAATAGGTTTTAAAAAGTATATACCATATTTTACGGACTATAAGACGCACCTTAATTTTTAGGCAATTTAAAAAAAAAAAATATTTTTATTATTAGATTGCAAAGCCAGACTAAAAAAATTTCTTAGTTTATAAAACCGAACTGACATTTAAAATCCCTGAAAATCGTCATCTGAACTTTCTTCTTCTTCTTCCTCTTCATCACCATGCTGCCAGTTGAATCCAATGTTGCCAGATAGAGATAGGTCACGGCGTCGAATATATGGCCATTTTTAAGACTGGCGGGAATTTTAAATCAAATACTGGACATTTTTATATTAATTTCGAGTATAAGACGCACCTGAATTTTGGAGGCAATTTTTTGAAGAAAAAAGTACATCTTATAGTTCTTAAAATACGGTATGGACCAGTAAAATTGCCAGTAAAATTTTAAATGCTCATAAAATCAGATCAATTAATAGAGATACTAAGTTAGACAACAAAGTCAATATGTTCTTAATATCAGTTAGAACTTCGAAATTCCCCGAATCAACATTTTTGGTACTGCTTTTGCACATTAAGATAATATTAATTAACAGTATTGTGAAATACATTGACTGTTAATTAATTGGGATTGATGAGTTTTGTACATTTTGCTGGCAAAATATTTATAAAAAAAAAATTGAATCATTGTACTCATTCTAGTTTAGAAAAGTAAAATAAAATCAAATTATACCCGTTATTTGAATATATTCAAACTCTACAGATGTGTTTTAATAATTAATTAAGTAGCCTAAACTTGCCTTATTTAATTAAATATTTTCATGTTAGAAGTGAAAAAAAATTTACATTTGATACTGTGTTATGTTTGTTAAGGAAAAGACATTGACTCAGTAAAATCAAGTCTTTTTTTTATATAATTTGTGTAAATGCAATACCACAAAGTATTAGTAAAAAATTCAAACCTTTGGAATTTTCAGGATTTTCCTAGCATTTATAGTGCTGATCAATATATTTATTTCATTAAGGCTAAGGCCACACCGAAGTGCATCGCTTAGTGCTAAGCTCGATGCTACGTGACTAATAGACTAGGTGACTAATAGTCACATAGCGTGCAGTGTGGCCATTGCGATAGTATGGTGTGCATTGGTTTGCTAGAATATGTCACCTAGCTCGCAGCGTAACTCTAAGCACCAAGCAAGGCTCCTACCTGTGTGGCCATAGCCTTAGGGTTGATGTTAACAAAATATTTTTAATATTAAGTTTAGAGAAGACGGATCATATATAGCTAATAGATACATCATATATAGCTAATAGATACAAACAAAATACAGTAATACTTCCTTTTACGTGGTTAATCGATTCCAGGAAAACACCAAATAAATGGAACCATTTAATGCTATGTAAAATGTGGGATCTTTTATATAATATATTTCCAGATATTCTATTCTTACTAACAATAGTTAGAAAAAAAGTTATTTGTTTAAATTTCAATCATTTTAATTAGTTACTGATGACAAACAAAACATTTTTATTTATAACTTACAATTGGCTATACCTATTCAAAATTACTATGGCTTTATGAGTCTTCCATTGTTCCTCTTGCAATACAATGTTGCCAATGATATCAAAATAATACGATGTTGCCAACAGCAATAAAATATCAATTTAGAAGCCAAATTATTACTTCATAGATGTCACTATTATGGATTTAAAATTTCAACTAGAATCAACTGTTTATTTTTATTTTACATTTTTTACAGGTTTGACTCAATAATGTAAAAAAACAAGAAAAATTCAAATATTAAGTCTAAATATGGCATAATGCTGAACAGGAACAATGTTACTCATGCTTCCATATGAATTAACTCTGAGTTTAATCCTGAATTTATCCACTGAGATATATAAAACATCGATATCACAAAATTCATTCAACAAGGTCATTCTGTGTGCACGTAACTGATGATGTTCTTAACAGGTCATTTTATGAATATAGCACCAAGTAAATTCACATAAAGGATGTTCATATTGTATTTAAAAAAATTAGAGTAGCAAAACATCAATCAAATCAAATGGTTAATTAGCAAAATAAAATGGTACCGAATAATATATATGACATATAAAAATGGTACCAAATAATATATATGACATACAAAAATGGTACCGAATGATATATATGACATAAAAAAAAAATTGATCAGCTTTGAAATTTTATTAAATCAACTAGTTTCTTGTAACAAAAACAAATTGTTTCATTCATAATATCAAAAAATCTGTTTCTTCCATAGTATTGCATTTACACTGGTAATGATATATTTACTGAAAAATGTTTTTAGATTAATTAATTATCAAAAAACTTGTACAGTATATAGTAAGTTAGCTCAAATAATTATCTTTCATAATATTTATGATATTCACAGTATTTTATACATACATACCATCACGCCGTTTTCCAGTTGGTGTAGGCAGAGAGGACAGTGCCAGACTTTCCTATCACAACACACATATTTTTCCTCTTTTATATCCATACACCTCATACAATTCTTGCAATTTGTCTAAGTTTTTACATTTATTTCTTCCTTTATCACGCCTGGTCTTCCTCTATCACGCCTTCCATTCATATTTACACTGTATATTTGTTTTGTTAGTCTTTCTTCATTCATTCATTCTACATGCCCAAACTGTTTTGGAGTGTTCATCTTCATCTCAATACATCAGCCTTAAGTTAAGGTATTTTTTTCAGTGCACTCATTTCTTTAGTATTTCGTTCTTTCAGTCTTCGTATGTTCATGTTTCACTCTCATATATCAAAGTTGGTACTAAAATATAGTTATGGACTATCATGTCAGCAGATTCTGTATTTTATAGTATTTTAAAATTATATAAACAAAGAACATAAAAAAAATTGAATCTCATAAATATTTATTTGACGAATGTACAAAATAAACAGAAAGTTTACTTGCCAGTTCATAATATTTAAATATGATTTAAACAATATTTGCGTGAATTGTAGTTTATTCAGAGTAATAAATTACAATGAAAATAAATTGAATTTTTATCAAGAGCTAATAATTTCGTATTGATTAAAACTGGCCTTTGTGAAAAACTTTTATCCATAATTGCATAATTAAAAAAAACTGTAATTGTTTCACTTTAGATTCAGTTATAATTTGAAAAAAATATCTTATAATTGTATTATATTACAGTTTTGTTTTATACAGTACAACTTGATCTTTTCCAACCAACCAGAAAGATGTTAAGGAGGTCTAAAGTGAAAACCAAACTTAAATCAATTTTTTTTTAAATCTGAGTTTCAACAGAAATCTTTTGCATAACCCCCAGCTTAGAAGACAGTTGTTTTACCAACTAAGCCACGGAGGTCTTCATATATCTTGATATATAAAGTGAGTTATGTTTTGACAAAATAATTAATATGGTTTAAAGGATGAATGTGAGCTAGTATTATTATTAGCCCAATTTGTTAAGTAGAGTAAAAAAAGATCACATAAATTTTTTTTGAACATGTTGAATGGATGAATGATAAATGATTGACTCAATAAATCTACAAATACACATGATCGAGAATCATAGTGGAGGAAGACTGAGAAAAATATTGTTGAATCAAGTGCATATTTTGAAAGAAGGAAAGGTAAAGAGTAAGAGAAAGAAAAAGAATTATGAAAAAAGATGTATGGATATGGAGTGGATGAAGAAAATATGTGATGCTATAAAGGTTTGGTGCTCTGTCCCCTTTGCCTGCCCCAACGGTGAAATAGTGTGATGGTATATATTAATATAATATGTGTAATAAATAATGAAAAAAGGATTTATTTTTCTCACTATTTAAAAACAAAACAATATGTATTCAATAAAAATGAACGCACTAAAAAATGTTTTAAATTTTTAAGAAGTACATATACTCGTACTTTGAGTATTTTGATAAACAGCAGTTTGATTTTTGTATTAAAAATTATTTTAATAAATATGGAAAATAAGGCAGCAGATACTAATAAATAATTTATTGTCATAAAAAAGTCATTTCCTAAAAATAAAAAAATACATTTTCAAAACTAGATGTTTCATAACATAGGGTCCGTTTCTTTATGTTGAACTGCAAAAAGGATTCTGATGACTGCTTCATTTCAGGAAAATTGTATGCATTTTGAACTAAAAAATCTATTTTTTATATACATATATCTAAAAAGTGTCCAGATTGGTGAAATACAATTTTTCTAATGTTCTCCTTGACTCACTTGTTGAATATAAAACGTGTGTGTGACTCACTTGTTGAATATAAAATGTGTGTGTGACTCACTTGTTGAATATAAAATGTGTGTGTGACTCATTTGTTGAATATAACATTAAAATAACAAGAAAATTAGTCGAGGTTTTCAAAAACACGGTTAAAAATTATGTAGTCCATAATATATAAAACATTTTTTACATTAAAGACAGTCAAAAAAATAGAAAATAAATATTTGTTAATGATTCCAACAGTTCAAGGGGCAAATGGACCACAAGTACTTCTTTCTTATCAAAAGAGCAAGACTCTTGACTTTTACATTGATATTATGAGTCAAGTTAATGTATAGTCTCCGACTAATTCTCAGACAATACATTTAGCAGTTTGACTCAAATATATAAATGACAAAGATCAAATGCTGCCATTTATGAGGTCTTAAACTCCTCTTTCTTTAGAACCATTCTTACTTTGACATAATTACGTATCTTTGTACTGTCGATTTGTTTCAAATGTATGACATAAATAATTTTTATATTAAAACTGACCTTTTTGACTTATTACTTACATACCAAGACCTGTTATTTATGTCTTTATATCCAAATACAGGTATCTCTTGTTATACACGATCCTGTTTTACGTAATATTAATTTAATCCATATTCAATAAAATTAAGGAAAACAATATAACAGACCGATTTGAATTTTGTAATCACTCTATGAGTGATGAACTTGTGTTTATAGCGTACTTGATTCACGTGCAGTGTACATATTCAGTGCCACTCATAAAGTTAAAAAAAATTCTGTCTATCGACACACACTTGACAATTTTTTTTAAATCAACTACCCATAGATCCAGAATCTTCAAGACAGCAGGAGAACGATGTCAGATCTGCCAAACTCAATTGAAAGGAATAAACTATGTAGGTATTCTGATTGAAAATAAAAATAATAATTGTTTTTTTTTACCATTTTTAGGTTTGTAAACAATCTATATATCGCTCAGATTAAAATCAATTAATTAATTTTACGCATTTTTTAGTTATGCGATTTTTCCTAGAGCCAATTAATTGCGTAAAGTAAGGGATATCTGTATGCCATGATTAAAATTAGATACCCTGACTAATTTAAGCTGGTAGCTATAGAATAATAATGTATTGTTTATTACTTTTCAACAAAAAAAATATATTTATTACATCCTTAACAATAAAGCGCTTTAATATTAATTAAGATGAATTATGTAATTAATAAGTTAACAACAATTTTGTAAGATTTTTTTATAATTTTTTTAATTAAAATAATTAATGAATTGGATTGTAAATAATAGATTTAATTTAAATTAAATTTTTAGTATTATGTTTTTGACAATGTATGTTTTGTTGTGGAAAAATGTTCTGATAAGCAATGATCAGGCTGTGTTTGATGAAAAATGAGTTAATTCTGATATGTGTATCCTTTAAAAGACTAACTTTTATAATAGAAATTCCGATTGTTTTACAAACCAAGAATTTTGTATTTGAAACTATACTTAATAAATATTTGATTACAACATTTAGGTCTTTTTTTATTTAAAAAAAATCCTTTAACATTTCCTAATCTTTATTAAGTCTCGAGTGCAATGCAGATCAATATCAGCAATCATTCCATTCCATACCTATTTACCTCACAGCACATTATTTCAAATATTTTAATTATATAATAAATAAATTACTTTGTTATTTCACTAATTATATTAATTCTGAGCAACACGTGTTTCTTCCTCATATTCCGAGGCTTTCTTCAAGTGGAAAGCCCGAAGAGAGCCTCTAATTCTGGTTCTTGGTATTTTCGTTAGTCGAGATTTTCTGTTGCCATTAGCGAATTGACAGCCTAGTGTGCTCACCCCATTTAATACCAAAGTAATTGTTATAATACATACCATCACATTTCTCTGTCGGGGTAGGCAGAGAGGACAAAGTGCCCTACTTTCAACTCAACACGCATCCTAAGCCTCTTACACCCATACACCTTCAATGATTTTTCTGACTTTCCACATTTTCCAGAATGTCATTCACATGATCCAACCATACTTTCCTTGGTCTTCCTCTCACATTTGCACTATATATCTGTTTTGTTAATTTTCCTTCATTAATTAGCTCGACATGCCCAAACGATCTCAATGTACTCTTCTTAATTTTCCTTAACACATCCCTTAAGTTCACATTCATCACTTCATTCTGTATTCTTTCATACATTGTTATTTCATATATTCTTCTAAATGCATGCATTTCTACGGTTTCATTTAGTTTTATCCACATCCCCTTTTCATTATAATATTGATAAAAAAATTGACAATGATATTTGATAATTTCTTCATTATGTTAGGCACCCTTTAGAAGGTCGATCGCAATCCGCGATCAAAATCAACGATCACGGATTGACGGATTGTGCGATTACATTAGACGATCAATTCGATTTCCTTCAGTCCACACACTGCAGCCGCTGCGTCAACATCTTTCTCAACTCAAAATGGACGTAGATGAAGTAAACGCTGTTGTAGCCCTAGTTATGGGCCTAACTTTGAAAAGGCGAGTTCGAAGGAAACATTGGATTAAACAGTGGCTACGAAAGAGAGAATTGTATACACATTTAAATCTACTAAAAGAAATACGATTAACTGCTGAAAAAGAAGACTATAAAAATTACTTCAGGATGAGTGGAAAATGTTTTGATGAGTTGTTAGAAATGGTAACCCCATACATATCTAAACAAGATACTTGTATGAGAAAAAGTATAACACTTGAAGAAAAATTAGCAGTAACATTGCGTTATCTTGCTACAGGCAGAAATATTGAAGACCTTAAATTTTCTGCTATCATGTCTCCTGCATCTATCAGTGAATCAATTAGGGATACATGTCGAGCTGTTATTTATGTGCTCAAGGATTATATAAAAATAAGTAAAAAACTGTTCTATTTAACTTAGGTTTATTTGTAATTTTAATGAGTAGGTAACAATTTAAAAAATAATCAAATTACATACTAGTAGTGGCTTCAAGGTATAATTTAATTAGCATCCGATTTAAATTGTGAAAACGAGTCTACGGTATAATATCCTTCTGTTCTGGACCTTCGTGAGAGGTCGGCATAGTAGTGGTGTCTGTATCAGACTTTGACGTTATTATTTTTTGCGATGCAGGTCCTGTTTGGTATGTAAATGGCTGGAGTAGACTTAACATTCAAAGGAGTGGATGTAGGAATAGAAATGAAGGGAGAATGTGTGAGTAATGTGGAGGGTGCAGGTGAAGGAGTCTCTGAAGAATACTGTATATGCGTGGGAACAGGTGGTGTCAGATCTGAGTGATGTGAATACATAGGAGACGACGACGCGTAGGATGAATATGGTGACATTGTTATATTTGTACTGGATTCGTTAATTTTCACAGAAAATCAGTGAAGATTTCCCAATTTGCCTCAAATAAAATATCCTGTATCGCCTTTTCTGCAAATAATCTTTGTTTGGGATGCAATTTTTCTATATTTTCCGCCTAAACAAATCCCAGTGAATTATTCGTAGTTTTTTTTATCGGTCGTTGCAATTGCGAGGTTTTCTGCAAAAGAAATAAGCACGCCCGATCTATTAACTCGTTTTGCTTAGAATATACTGTCTTTGGCTTTTTAATACTTGAATCTTTAAACGGAGGTAGAATTTCATCGACCGAAGAAAAAGATGATTCCGCCGTTGGCTTGACTGATCCTGTTGTATTTTCTCCAATACTTTCGTCATGGCTCAAATCAAGTTCTGCAGAGTGTGGATCCTGAAATTCAGTTCATATTTTTAATTATTTGATGGAAAGTGTATAAACGTTTATTTGTTTCAGATGCCAACGTGTGCCGAAGAATGGAAAAAAATTGCACATGAATTTGGAGAAATATACCAATTTTGTAATTGCTGTGGCGCCATAGATGGCCAACATGTTAGCATAAAGAAACCTGCTGAATCAGGATCTATGTGTTATAATTTCAAAGGTTTCTATAGCATAGTGCTTATGGCACTAGTAAATGCAAAAAGAGTTCATAATGATTGATGTAGGAACCAACGGTCGGGTTTCCGATGGAAGGGGGGGGGGGTATTATTCTACACAAAATTTTGGGAATCATATCAACCAAACACTCTTAATTTGCTACAAACTTCGGCACTACCAAATACAGCGCAAGTATTTCCATACGTCTTTATATCTGACGAAGCGTTTGCGTTGGACCCCAATTTAATGAAGCCCTTCGCTCAAAATTCATTGAATGAAAATCGCAGTCTTTAACTACCGTCTCTCACGTGCGTGTTCAGTAGTGGAATGTGCTTACGGTATACTTAATTCAAAGTTTGGTGTTCTACAAAAAGATATAGCTTTTGAGCCCAACACAGCCTCACTCATAGTAACGACCTGTTGCTACTTGCACAATTATTTGATGAGAAATGCTACAAACTCTTATTTGTCTTTAAATGAAGGTGACAAAGAAGAAATGAATATCAATAGATTACAGGACTTACAAAGTACACAAAATCGAAACCCAACATATGATGCAAAAATTATAAGAGAAAACTTTTATAATTATTTTTGTAATGAAGGTATAATATAAATATGTTTGTATGCATTAAATAAAATGTAGGTAGTCAGCAATACGCTTAACTATTGTACATACTTATATTAGGTCCTTACATATGAAATTGGCGTTTTGCCGTACTGGCAACTTTGATCTCAAATATCTTCTCTTTGGTTAGGAATTTCAAATTCAAATTTATACAGCTATTTACTCAAGTATTTGTGTTTCGAAAATTATAATTCATTTGTTTTTTCCTCAATTGTTTTTTTTCTTTGCGTCACTCAGTTTACAAAATGGAAAACTTGAAATATCGCGTTATTTACGAGTACGAGTTCCACCGTGGCACCAGTGCTGCAGAAACGGCTCGAAGGATTAATGATGTGTATGGCGACGGTGCCGCAAAAGAAAACACAGTGCGTTTTTGGTTCCAACGTTTTCGTTCTGGAAATTTCGACCTGCAGAACAAGCCCGGTGGACGGCCGGAGACCAAAGTTGATAATGAAGAATTGAAGGCTATTGTGGAAGCGGATCCATCGCAA
The DNA here is from genome assembly GCA_949825065.1 of Odontocerum albicorne. Taxonomy (NCBI): domain Eukaryota; kingdom Metazoa; phylum Arthropoda; class Insecta; order Trichoptera; family Odontoceridae; genus Odontocerum; species Odontocerum albicorne. The sequence goes on along the minus strand of OX463852.1, from coordinate 10,632,327 downwards.
ACCACGTCCGAGTTAGCTGCAGGCTGCGGTGTTAGTGATAAAACTGTTTTAATCCACTTGAAGCAAATTGGGAAGGTGAAAAAGCTTGAAAGGTGGGTACCTCACGAATTGAGTGAAGCAAATCAACAAACGCGCGTTGACTGCTGCGTTGCATTACTCAACCGGCACAATAATGAAGGGATTTTGAATCGAATCATTACCTGTGATGAAAAGTGGATCCTGTATGATAATCGGAAGCGCTCATCGCAATGGCTGAACCCTGCCGAACCAGCCGAACCATGCCCCAAGCGAAAATTGACTCCAAAAAAGTTACTTGTGAGCGTTTGGTGGACTAGTGCTGGTGTCGTTCACTACAGCTTTCTTAAATCTGGCCAGACGATTACGGCAGATGTCTATTGTCAGCAACTGCAAACCATGATGGAAAAGCTAGCTGCTAAACAACCGAGGCTGGTTAATCGCTCTAGGCCACTGCTGCTTCATGATAACGCTAGACCACACACTGCACAACAGACGGCTACCAAATTAGAAGAGCTTCAATTGGAATGTCTAAGACATCCACCGTACTCTCCGGACCTTGCCCCAACAGATTACTATTTTTTTCGAAATTTGGATAACTTCTTGCAAGGGAAAAAATTCAACTCCGATGGGGCAGTCCAAACCGACTTCAAAGATTTTATTGATTCCCGTCCGAATGGTTTTTTTAGTAAAGGGATCGATGAACTACCTATGAGATGGCAAAAGTGCATAGATAGCAATGGTACATACTTTGATTAAATAAATATATTATATTAAAAAAAAATCAACTTAATGTTCCTCCCAAACAAAACGCCAATTTCATATGTAAGGACCTAATATCATGTGCAAACAGGTGTAGTGACCATTTATTTCTCAACTTAAAACCCTCCAGTGATTTCACACTTAGGTACAGTCAACTGCAGCTAAAATTATACAATTTGTCAAATTTCTAGAAACTGATTTGGACCTTATTCACTATGCATCAAGTCCAAATTGCATCGAAGAAACTTGACATATTGTATACATTTAGCTGTGACATATTGAAACTTGACATATTGTATACATGTAACTGTACACTTAAAACATTAAACACATAACCTATTGTTGACCGTATCTACATAATTTATAAGTTAAGGATTGTAAAATATACCTACCTATAATTTTATTTAAAAGCAAATTATGAAGATAATGCAATAAAGTATCTACCTACTTATTTACTTATTTTTATTTCACTTTCATGACGGTAGTAAAAAGGAAAACAGAAATACAAAATGTAAACTCCTTACCTGATGAAAGTAATTCGGCTTCTCTGTCTTGTATAAAAAAAACTTAGCTGCATAAATGATTTTGACTTCGGTGTATAAACGTCGTCCGCACCAGCCCCAGATCTTTTTGAATTTGTAATCTCTTTAATTCTCTCCTATAATTCGATCTCAGATAAAAAGAAATTCTCACGTCAACGGTTACTTGCGGCTTTATTTTCTTGAAAATTCCCAATAACTTTTGATGCCCTGCTTGCCGTTTGTATTTATTTGAATAATACGAGTATTTGTGCTGAGCATTCCAGAGCTCAAGGAGAATTTCAAGTCCGATCAAAAAAATCTCTTCTAAAGTAGGCAAGGATCTTGAATCTGTTAGAATCACTGCAGCCGGCGGCGGCGTTGACGGTGGAGAGCATGCGTCCATCTACATCGGTGCGCAAGCATTGACTGACGCGATCAAGATCTTAGGCGCCCTTAGGCGCCCGTTACACGGTCAATCTGGATCGCAATCCGTGATCGCCGATCAATGATCGCGGTCAAGATTGACCGTGTAATGAGCGGATTGATGGATTGATCAATCGGATCGCAATCCGTGATCGCCGATTTGGATCGCGGATTGCGATCCAGATTGAGCGTGTAATGGGCGCCTTACACGGTCAATCTGGATCGCAATCCGCGGTCCAAATCGGCGATCACGGATTGCGATCCGATTGATCAATCCATCAATCCGCTCATTACACGGTCAATCTTGACCGCGATCATTGATCGGCGATCACGGATTGCGATCCAGATTGACCGTGTAACGGGCGCCTTAGGCGCCCGTTAGGCGCCCGTTACACGGTCAATCTGGATCGCAATCCGTGATCGCCGATCAATGATCGCGGTCAAGATTGACCGTGTAATGAGCGGATTGATGGATTGATCAATCGGATCGCAATCCGTGATCGCCGATTTGGATCGCGGATTGCGATCCAGATTGAGCGTGTAACGGGCGCCTTAGGCCGCCGTTACACGGTCAATCTGGATCGCAATCCGTGATCGCAATCAACGATCGCGATCCAGATTGACCGTGTAAGAAGCGGATTGATGGATTGATCAATCAGATCGCAAAATATCTGGATATTTTGAAATCACGCTTGCGATCCGCTGCTCGCGATCGGGATTGTTCGTGTAAGGTCGTGTAAGATCGCGTCAGTCAACGCTTGCGCACCGATAGAGATGGACGTATGCTCTCTATTGGGAATTTTAAAGAAAATAAAGCCGCAAGCGGCTGAATTGACGATAAATAAACAAGTTGACGTGAGAAAAAAAAATGTCTGAGATCGAATTATAGGAGAGAATTTAAAAAAATTACAAATTCAAGCTTCACTGATAGATGCAGGAGACATGATAGCAGAAAATTTAAGGTCTTCAATATTTCTGCCTGTAGCAAGATAACGCAATGTTACTGCTAATTTTTCTTCAGGTGTTATACTTTTTCTCATACAAGTATCTTGTTTAGATATGTATGGGGTTACCATTTCTAACAACTCATCAAAACATTTTCCACTCATCCTGAAGTATTTTTTATAGTCTTCTTTTTCAGCAGTTAATCGTATTTCTTTTAATAGATTTAAATGGGTAGCCTATACAATTCTCTCTTTCGTAGCCACTGTTTAATCCAATGTTTCCTTCGAACTCGCCTTTTCAAAGTTAAGCCCATAACTAGGGCTACAACAGCGTTTACTTCATCTACCTCCATTTTGAGTTGAGAAAGATGTTGACGCAGCGGCTGCAGTGTGTGGACTGAAGGAAATCGGATTGATCGTCTAATGTAGTCGCGCGATCCGTCAATCCGTGATCGTTGATTTTGATCGCGGATTTCGATCCAGATTGACCGTTTAAAGAGTGCCTTACGCGATTGATCCAGATCGCAAGCGTGATTTCAAAATATCTGGATATTTTGTGATCTGATGTATCAATCCGTCAATTCCCTTCTTACACAATCAATCTGGATCGCGGTCATTGATTTTGATCGCAGATCGCGATCCAGATTGCTATATAGAAGTTAGCTGCGATCCGGATTGCTATATCTGTTATACTTGTATCATGCTCGTGAACCACAATATAGAAATATGGTTAACTTAAACTCTGAACGAGTCAATTTTCGAATTGCCCTCCTGTGGGACGTGGGCCCACGTTGGGAAACACGGGTCTAAAGGGTACCTTATAAGCAGCCAGTCGTGACCGTTGAGTTGGGCGAGATGGACGTGGAAGATGTTATAATTGTTTACCTTTTGTCTCGTAAGAAACGCAAAGCAAAAATAAGGCATTGGATTCATCATTTACTTCTGGAGCGGCACTCAAAGGGCTTATTTCAAAATTATTTTAAGGATCTTCGAAACTACTCGGATCATTTTTTTAACTATGCAAGAATGTCAGTGCAATCATTTGATAACCTTTTGGAAAATATTAAAAAATCAATTATGGGTACTAATAGTCCTATGAGAGCGTGTATAACTCCAGAAGAAAAATTGATAATTACTTTGAGGTGTGTACACAAAACAAAAACTTCTGGAGTTATACATGCTCTCATAGGACTATTAGTACCCATAATTGATTTTTTAATATTTTACAATAGGTTATCAAATTATTGCACTGACATTCTTGTATAGTTAAAAAACTGATCCGAGTAGTTTCGAAGATCCTTAAAATAATTTTGAAATAAGCCCTTTGCGTGCCGCTCCAGAAGTAAATGATGAATCCAATGCCTTATTTTTGCTTTGCGTTTCTTACGAGACAAAAGGTAAACAATTATAACATCTTCCATGTCCATCTCGCTCGATTCAACTGTCGACCATCGGCTGGCTGCTCCAAATTTCGGCTGCCGCAGCCAGGCTGCCTAGTGCGCGGGCGCCCTAATATGACACAAATTGACATTACTTTCAACAAAATCTCCAGGAAAAATATTTCCAGATAGTTAGATTTCTCAATTCTATGATTATGAATGGATATCGTGGGCTTGTATGGAATAAAAATCTTTAAGGCATAATTTAATCATAAAATACTAATTGGACAAGCTACATAATATATACTTTTGCATATACAATATTGATCCACGCTGTTTAGATATTTCAAACGAAAAAAGTGTTTTGTGGGTTGGTTGCTTTTTGTTTAATTATATGCTCATATGTGAAAATCGTAAACATTTTATTTCACAATACTACTTCATCACGATTACCGACCATTTGACATATTATGGCTAGACAGATTCTCATTTGAACACATACTTGCACATTGCCGGATTGCTGATTACATAAATAAAGTGTGAATCGACTTTAGCATACCACAACGATCAATTGCAACGGCCAACTTTTACTTACCAGTGAGTGATTGTTAATTAAATCCGGAAAAAAAACTTCACAATTCCTAACGAATGTTCAAATTTGACTTGACATATTGTCAAAAATGCGTATGAAATGATATCGTTTAAGCATGACTCAAGCACGTTAAGCTACTAAAGTATGTATTATCTCTGCACTGAAGGTTGTCACATTATACTTTTCGAAAAAAAAAATTGAAGTTCGTAAACGTAAAAAACAAAGAGCTGGCATGTTTTACGCATAGGCAACTCGACAAAGTTCCATTTGATTTAAATAAACACCAACTGTCACGCAGCTTGAATTTGGAGATTTTGAAAACAAAAATTGTGTAAAAAAAATTAAAGATATTGCTTTTTGATAAAAAGTTTTTAACACGTTCAAATTAATTTAGATGCGTTGGAGATATCACATTAGTGTATGTAGTTATAATTTGGATATATTATTTCACTCACATCTTTTTGAATAAAGGAGCATCAATGAAAATCGTCAAACTAAAAAGACCAATCAGCATAAATATGTGAACATATTTTTCGTTATTGTTATATTTGAAATAATTCTTCGTAATCACATGTATAACGATTATTAAATAAGTAAAAAAAAAACAATCAACTACTTTCCTTGCGGGGAAAAAATATATTACTTGGCAACACAACAATCGTTTTTCAAAATTCAAATTGTTTTAAATTTGCGCCCAACCGTTTTACTGACTTTTGTTTGCGACGTTTGTGTTGTGTGAAATATACTTGTCATAACTTGTTTTCAGTGTTGTGTTTTTTAAAAGACTTGTTATAAATTTGGATACAATTGTTAAATGATTATATAGTAAGTTTTATTGATAAAAATGGATCCTTTAAGCAAATTACCCAAGGTAAACACTAAAGTGTGGCAAGCATCGAGAAGTAATTTGTTGAAGAATATTCCGGGCTTAGCGGGATCAAAAGATTCATTTTCTGGTTTAAAGAGACCACAAACGAATTTGAGAAGAAGTAAGTCTTTTTCAGATTTACAAGGACTTGTCAGAAGGCCGATATCCGATAGAAATGGGTTAGAAATACATCCTTTACTACCAAAACCAAGCGCTTTGAAAAGCAGTCATTCCTTGTCTATATCTCAAAATAAAGAGAATAAACCGATATCCAGAAACATAATGGCATTGAAACGAGCTGCTGGTACTCCGGGAAATCCACCGTCAGCCGCAAAACAGCCGAGGAATGGTAATATATCTTCGAATAATTTGACAACTCAAACGAAGCCAATTTCTAGCAAAAAAATACCTTTATACGATTATAAAGCTCGTTTTAATGACCTTCTCGAGAAACATAAACCGATGAAGGCAGAATATTTAGATTTGAAACGTAATCATGATACAATTTCCGAAGAATTGTTAGAATTGAGAGCCCAATGGGAGAATTATTCCAAAACGCTCGAGGATTACAAAAGGAACGCTGAAAGTGACCGTAGTACTATAATGAAATTGGTTTCTGAAAATAGAGATTTGTTACATAAATACGATAGTGTGACCAAACACCGGGATCAACTTAATGAACAGTTAAATGAAGTTATGGCTGAGCTAAGTTCTATCAAACAGGAATTGAAAGAAACTTCAGAGAAATTATACAGAAGCGAAGATGTCAATCGGGAACAGGAAGTGGTGAGTTATATTAATGTTGAAATCTCTCTTTCAGACACTTTTCTAAATTTATTTAGTGACATTCATAAGCTACTTGTTATAAAAAAAAAACTGATTTTGAAGACATTATCATAAAGCATTTAAAAGTTGTCAGACTGTTAATATAAACTGATTTGTTTCTACCTTATAGCAATGAAATATACGAGTACTCAAAACTGAAAGTATCAAAATCTTCAAAGATAATCCACATATTTTGGTGTCAACTTTGGATGTATGGGAGTGAATCGTGGATGTGGAAAAGACTTAGTTTAGCTAAATAAATTCTGCAGAATGCTTGCATTGAGAAAAATACATGGATTGAAAATGTATGACACAATACGGAATAAAGTGATATGCATATGAACTTAGGGCTGATGTGTTAAGTAAGATTGCGTTGAGATGGTTTGAGCATGCGGAACGAATGAATGAAGAAAGACTAACAAAACAGATATATGTATAGTGCAAATGTGAGTAGAATGCGTGGTTGAGGAAAATCAAAAGAAAGTATAGCTGGATCAAGTGAATGATAATTGAAGAGTAAAACTCATAAACCCAAGAGCCAAAAAATACGTAAAGAGTTATAAGAAAAAAACTGTGCGGAATTTGAGTAAACTCTTGTGGATATGTGCCCAGTGACATATTTGGTTGTAAAACATAATCACTTTTAGTTTGAATTCACATATATGTCATTTATGGGTATATTGTCGCTTGTTGATAGACTGTTTTTCCATAAAAAAAATCAAAATATGGTTGTTATGTGGTTTATGAGTTTTACTCTTCAATTCTAAAAGAAGTAAATGTAGAAAGTTAGAGAAATCGTAGAAGTTGAATGAAAAGTGCATAAGGCCAAGGATGTGTGTCGAGATAGGAACGTATGGCACTCTGTCCTCTCTGACTACCCTGATAGGGTATATGGCGTGATGCTATGTATGTGCATATTTAACTAAAAGATTGCAAACTTGAACCCGCAACGACTCAACCTTGACTTGACAACTTGAACCAACAACGGGGAAAAACGACTCAAAAGATCGCAAAAATTTCTTTACAGCTGTATCTCTTTATAACATTATTAATATTTTATGAAATATCAAAAACTGCATTGAATTTCGATCGTGAAATTTATGATCAACAAATGATACCATTTAATCACAGGCCTTGCCTAGTCAAGTGGTTCTCTATATCCTCAAAATGGAGAGTTTTTAACATTTTGTAGTTGTACTCTCCAGTTTGCCTTTTGATAATAAAAATACTATAATAAATGTCTTTTGAGATTCAAGTGTGTTAATAAGCTTCATTTGGAATCTTGGATTCGTTTTCTCGTAGGTTCTGGATAGGTTTCAATTCAGATCTTTTTTTCCATACTTATATTGTGTTTGCCTAAAATTTATTCTTTTTATATACAATGTAATATTATCCTAGAATACGGAGTTAAAGTATATTGTTGCGATAAATAATGAAAATCGCTTGAGATTTTTAGATCCCCTCGAGCAGTCATAAGAATGCTCTTAGGTTGATATCCATTAACACCCCTCTCTAAATCTCCTTTGTTATTAGGGTCCGTCCATTTCAAGTGTTCCTGAAAAAAAAATTGTTGCTTGACCATTTTATAATCAAATGATTTTTTGTATGTGGATTCCAACATGATTACAGAGTACAAACATAATATTTTTTATTTTTTTCTAACTCCGATTATAACTATATTACTCAGAACTGGTAAACCCTAGATTAATAATGCTGTAGAAATGCGTCCATTGAGAAGAATACATGGAGTGACAACGTATGATAGAATATGTAATGAAGTGATAAAGAATAAATGTGAACTTAAGGCTGATGTGTATAAGATGAAGAATAAATGAATGAAGAATGTCTAAGAAAAGAGGTATACAGTGCAGATGTGAGTGAAAGGCGTGTGAGAGGAAGACCAAAGAAAGTATGGTTGGATCAAGTGAGTGGTATTCTGAATGAAGGAAACGTAGAAAATCAGAGAAATTGTAGAGGTTGTATGGGTGTGGAAGACGCTAAGGATGTGTGTCGAATTAGGAAAGTATGGTGCTCTGTCCTCTCTGCCTATTCTGACAGGGAAATTACGTGATGGTATGTATGTATTTATAAATCTCGACACCTCATATAATTTTTTCAATCATATTATGGACATCAAAATATTCATGTTTTAAAACCATGTCTTTAACACTTCCCTTACTGTGCTAAAAAATTACGCCAGTTACGGTGTTGGACACTGAGGGTACACTAAAAATGTATGTTTTAAATTAAAATTATGCAAAATCTATTAGTTTTTTTTTTTAATTAGCTATAAACATCATTTTATTGTGTAATAAAATGTCGAATAATATAAAATAAGTGTAAGAAATGATAAAATAATAGTTGAAACAGAGAAGTGACATTTCTATACAAATATAATTTTCCCACTGCGTCGTTCGGTCTGCGCAACGTTCAGAATGCGCATGACTGAAAAGAGGTCTCCAACCTTTTAACACTTCCCTTACTGTGCTAAAAAATTACGCCAGTAACGGCGTTGGACACTGAGGGTACACTAAACATGTATGTTTCAAATTAAAATTATGCAAAATCTGCAAGGTTATTTTTTGTTATTAGCTATAAACATCATTTTATTATGTAATAAAATATCGAATAATATAAAATAAAGGTAAGAAATGATAAAATAAGAGCTAAAACAGAAAGGCATTTCTATAAGAATATTATTTTTACGCTGCGTCGTTCGGTCTGCGCAACATTCAGAATGCGCATGCGTGATAAGAGATTTCCAGCCTTTTAATTTTTTTTCATAAAATTATACAATAAAATGTAGCGTGTATTTTTTTGGCAATAAAACCATAATTCGAATAAAGACAATAAATAACATATAAACAAAATATAAAATGAATATAGAAATTCAAAAATCAAGGTTTTAGGGCGAGAAATTTATATAGTATAAACAAACACGAAATTCAAAATTATATATAAACAAACATGAAATTCAAATCAATAAAATATATGCAATTTGGAAAATATAAACACTACAGAAAATTTGAAAATAGGACAAACATATCATATAATCAAAGTTTAATCCTGTGGAGAAAGTTATCGCAATTGGGGCATGAAACCACTTTTTTTTTTACTATATTCTACGTACTAAACACGCAGGTGTTTGACAAATATTGCAGAATAGCCTGGTTTTTTTTCTCGAATGTTTTTAATAAAACCCACAACTTCCTCTTTTGAGGACCTCACGGGGTGCCAACAGGGTATTATTTACTAATGTTTCGGATATTGACTCGCCACAATATGTTAAAACTGTATTAAAAGCATCTTGTTGTTGCTATTTTTCCTTTTTAAGATATTGGGCATTGCCAATTCCAAACTTAACTCTCTTGTGAAATGTTTTCGGTGGTATTAATTATTTTGTTTCCACTCTGGATATTTGTCTATCCATAAGAGGTATGCATTCAATGCAGCCATATCTATAATTTCCATAAAAAGACGGAAAGGCCATCTTCTCGTTGACCTTGAGCAAGAGTACTCTCAAGTAATTTGGTCTCCCGTATCTACTCCAATTTTCGTATTATTATAATGATGTATAATTACTATAGTGGCTTTTGTTTTTCTGAATAATCAATTTCTGCATCATTGAATTGAGTGGATAATAATAATACTGCTTTATTTTTTGTGGTACACACGAAACAAGTATTTTATTTTCAGCTACTATGGATTGTTTTCTCTCTAGACGGTATAAATTCAAGCGAGATTACTCTTTTATTTTTTCGAAGCGTGCCAGTTAGAGTTAAACCTTTTAATAAAAGATTATCGGCTAATTTGATGGAGGTTATAAAAATACCTGTGGTTATCCTCCTGTTCGTGCCATACTGCGGTTGAACCATTTCTATAACTACTCAGTTACCTTGATTTATCTCTCTCTACGATTATTTATCATACCAGAATAAGCCTGTAAATTTGTTATGCGTCATATGCCGCCGCAGTCGGCAGCAACCCAGATGTTGATGCCATATTTACCAAGTTTAGACTTCATGTACACGCGAAATGAACAATTCTCTCTAAAGTTTGGCAAACGTTCATCTACAGTTATATTCGAAGATGGAGAATAATTGCTTTTGCACATATCCATAAACATTTTTGAAATCCACTTAATTGGTTCTAATTTATCTGAAAAAACCCTGATATCTCTCTTCTCGGGTTTCTTTATCATCAAAACGAATATGACTGTAAATATAGATGAATCTATCTCGAGACAGAGCTGTTGTGAAAAATGACTGGCAAAAGGGACTTTCACTTATCCACAATTCACTCAAAGATAGCTTTCGTGTTCGATTTCTGCCAGGTGCGAGCAATATTCCAATGAATTCATATAACTCGTCTTTTGATATTGGTTGGTTCTTTTCTGAATGAATTCGATTTAAATGACTATTTGTTTCTTAAACATCACTTTTACCACCTCTTCATTTACAAACAGACAACACATATCTTTTATGGAATGTACATTTATACTTGAATTTCTCAGTCCAGAATCTTCGATGAGAATATTTGATACCCGACCGATGCCTCGAAGATTGAGGTGGTACTCGTAATGAACTCCATTCGAATCCATGTTTTGATGTAAATAATATTTCTTCGTCTTCTTCACTCGTCTCCAAATCAGAATATACTTCATCCTGTACCTCGACAAAATCTTCTGATTCTGATATATTGCCTGTCGCCTTAAATTCCAAATCGCTATCATCGCCGTCGATATTTCCCGCCATCTCAATTATTATATTTTTGAAAATGAAATAATAAATAAAATGTACATTTATTATAAAAAGAGTAATGGTACAATATAACATACCAGATAAAAAATGATAATAGAAAAAACATACCAGATAAAAATAAAAAATAACAATCAGGATTATAAAACTGGTGACGACCCCTGGAACGGGCGCTATACGAACTGTCAAAAAAGAATGAGTGTTTGACATTTCGTCAATTCGCGATTTAAAATCATTAATTTCTGTTGAATTAACTATGAATGTTTTGTTTCCTAATGACATCATTCAAATCATAGAGGTTTCGATGAGGAATACATAAAGTATGAAGACCCTGCAAGCAGTATATTTCGAGAAATTAAATAAAATATAAGTCACGATCACTCGCTATCCATCACCGTACGGCAAGTGTTAATAAACATAATTATACGGAAAATTAGAAGATATTTTAGAGATTGTTCTATTGAACTTCTAATTTTATTACTAGTACTCGTATATAGAAGCAGTATGAAAGCCAACTTTGTTAAATAACTTAGTAGAAGTAGTGCACCTCATCCTAAGAATAACTGTTAAGTAGCACTATTACTGCCTGTTACTTAGAAGAGTAGCAGGCTACTTTCAATTTATTAATTTTTAAACCTACTTTCAAAAAGTAGCTATGCTACTTCTTCAATGTAGCTTTAACAACTCTGATGAATGCTAATTATATCTTAATCAAGTTGTTATTTATAAAATGTAACACCAAAAAGAAAATAAAACACAACAATTACAGTACTTTTGATTTTGTGTCTATGAATTGTCAAAATTTTGAACTGGGTCAACGTAACAGCAGTCACTAGACTTTGTTTCAAGATTCTGTTCTTTTCCTTGGATTGTTATGGAATTTATTTTAAGAGAGTTTTACATGGTATCTCTATTTAATATGTGCTTTGATTTAAATAAAATTGCTGACAAAGTTCTGGGCAGTCAGAATGCTCAAGATCCTATAACACTTAACTGTTGCAGAAAAGTTAATTTCAGTAAGTGCAATGTAATGATTTTTATGAACATTATTTATATTTTAGCTAATAGCAAAACAGGCAGATGACATAAATGAGCTGCAAGAGTCAACGCAGCGCCTACACTGGGAGAGACGTACGTTGCACAATAAACTGCAGGACATGAAGGGCAATATTCGTGTCATCTGTCGTGTGCGCCCGGCACTGGCTGCAGGGCGTGCTGTGGCTGCCATGACTTTCCCCGATGCTTGCACCATCGAACTGGAACGAGTGGAACCCGGCGCTCTGAAGAGACTCTCCAAGCACGATTTTAAGGTATAATTCGACATATATTTGTGAAAAATTATAAATCTGGCATTGTGCGTTTCAAGTAGAATGTGCTATAGTGCAGAGGTCTTCCAACTTATTGAGTGGAGGGCCACATTAGTTTGAAATACTTAGCAAGGTCAGTGCTTCTCAGACTTTTTAAATTTTAGCCTGAATTAGTAAGAAAAATACAACTACAAATGCAGACAAGTAATGAGAATTATTCTTGTTATTTGTTTTGTAATTTTTCTTGACGTGACCCAGTAACAAACTGTTAAACACATCACTGGTCTAGGAACTTTGAGCAGTTTGAGTAACACTACTTTGGGACACGACTGGAGAACAAAACAGGGTTCCTAAGTATGGTAAACTACATTTAAATGATCCATAAAACACTTTCTGCACTAAGCACAGTAAAACTATGATTCAAGGGATTTTGGACAGAATTCCATAACCGGTACTTCCCTATGATATATTTTGCCCATACTCCTTTTGAAGGCAATATATCTTATAATTTTAGTATATGCATTAGTTTGGTTTCAATGATTTGATTTCATAAAGACATTTTAGAGATCTTTTCCATCCATTATTTAAAGAAAATAAATATTTTTTTATTGCAGTTTGATCGTGTGTTTGGTCCAACAAGCAGTCAGGAAGATGTATGGGATGAGGTATCTTGTTTAGTGCAAAGCGCCTTGGATGGATATAATGTGTGCATTTTTGCCTATGGACAAACTGGATCAGGTAATTTAATTTTCATAGATGTAGTAACATAAGTGATTTAATTATTTTTTCTGCTTTTATTTATCATTTTCTGTTTTATCATTTTTATTTATCCCTTAACCCAAGAATAACTATTATGAAAAGAACCATCGACAGAAAATATATGATGACTTTTGGATCAAGACCGCATATGGGCCTTTCTAGAAGGATTTCTCTTGTTCTTAATGGATTTGCACAGAGATTTTGCATGGTTTTGAACAAGTCACTGTTTAATGGCTCTCAAACAAACGATGAGGCTGTGTTTGAAAACGACAAGCTCTCGTTCTCATTCTGCTGTGGACCTGCTCGAGGGACGAACAATATTGATATTCCTCGTGATTTCTCTGGCATGCTGGATAGCAAACCTCGCCACCATGATGCCAAGAGTAATAACGACTGGAGAATGCATGAAATTCTCCAGTCCACTATGCCGCTTACCCTATCCTATGGATTTGTTCGCCTGCTGTTAGCACATGTGGTGCAAGCTTTGAGAGGATAATAGTTTCTGACCTTCCGCATTGACTTAGCATCTGTAAATGGATGACCCTATCTAAGACCCATGGAACTTGTTTATTCTTTTATAAACTATCCGTTAAGAATAAAGATTACGCAAAATTTTGATACTTCTGTTAAAAGAGTCAAAACATAGAGTAAACTAAGCTAAATATGACCCCGGTATCAATTGGCGCCCAACGTTGGTCGTTGGAAATAAACCAATTAGGGGACAATTTTATTTTTTTAATTCTCTAGGGTCAGTGCTAGTGGTCTAATAGTAATCACATTTGTTAAGTTACCTGGGTCCTAAAGTCAATTCCTGCCTGATTCAACTGATTTTATTTTAAGACATTATTTCCTTTTGAATTTATATTTAACTTGTTGAGGTGCCATCTCCTATCCGAGGTTGGTCAACATCAAACTTATTGATTTGACTAACATGTGCTGCAGAAAATTATAAGTTTATTTTAACTGATTTTTACCAAGTTAAAATTATCTAATCCTTTGAGTAATAAGTTGAAAATTGATTATTATTATCAGGAAAAACTTACACAATGGAAGGAACAAACCAGATGCCGGGAGTGATTCCTCGCAGCTGCACCATGCTCTTCGAGTCCATCAAGCAACTCTCTAGATCTGGGTGAGCCCCAATATTCATTAAGCACAGATGCTAAATATATTTTACAAGATTTTCACGTTCTTTAGTTATGTTTTTTAACATTGAATTTAAAAATTAAGGTCACAAAACTGAGTAGTCAAAAATCAATTGATTGCAATTTGCCGAGTTCTAATCTTGCTTTTATCATTTAAAATTTTCCAGTCCGCCAGAAGCCATGGAACTATTCAGTTAGATTTCTTTGCACTGATTTGTTACTGTCCACATGTTGATCATATTTTTCAAATTCAGTGCATATACTCGTATAACCTGAATTTTTTAATAAAGCACTATCATCTCCATATGCACACTTTTATCTCTGATCGTTAACAATTCAGCATTTGATTCTATCGTGATGACTTCAGCACTATTTAGTGACATTGAGCTACGAAGAATACATAGATTATTTCTCAAATTCTGCGAAATTTCTTTATCTTATATTGTAAGTGCTGATTCTAAAAAACGCTTTGCCAAAGTCCTTGTAGTACTTGAAATCGTGACAGAATGTCCAAGGTATCGTTTCTTTTTAAATCTTATGTATGTTTACAAAGACATTGAGGGTTAAACTCAGTAACCCTAAAGCCTAGGGAAAACTCCAAGGATGGTTGATCTTAGTGTTTCTTACATTTAATATCTACCTCTTATAGACTACCGAAAAATACTCCTTGAAAAGGTAGAGGCCAATCATTTCCTTGCTCTGTGACCCCTACTGGAAAGTTTTATATCAATATTCAAAAATATTGATTTGGAATAATATTTACAGTTGGCAGTACTCGGTGCACGCTTCTTTCTTGGAGATCTACAATGAGCAGCTATATGACCTGCTGCAGCCTGCCCGTGACCCTCGGGAACTGGATATACGTATGGCTGACGCCAAGGGTACTGATGTTTACGTCACCAACTTGACTGAACAGGTAAACATATTTCCATCCTGCAGTTCATGATATATTGTTAGTTGATATTTAGCCTAAAATATTTTTTTTTTTACAAAGAATATATATTGAAGTTATAAATATCCTGAAAAATGAGGTAAAAATATGTTTGTGTATATAACAAGAAATTGTATTTAAACTGATTTTTTTCTATTTGTATGGTACTCTTCAACATATCCGAACTGGTGATTCGGACTGTGACCAGGAGACAACATTGTATTAGGCTCTATTCATCAAGTCTTTAGGTTTAGAACCACTGAAGTAGGCATGGACATTGCGGTTCGTCATCCCTCTTGTTGGCAATACAAACATCAGTTTTTACCTTACAGAAGTGATTGTATTCATATATTTTTTGGTAAAAGTATATTACTGTACTTAAAGTTTTTTTCATCTTGGAATATTTTTGTCTCTGCATGGCCAGTCAAAATACTCCAATGTTCAGAATGACCTTGACTATCCCATTTGCAAAGGAAACAAGAAAACTTTGTGTAGCCTGTCTGTAATCCAAGCAAAATACCTGTTACTTTTAGATCACCACATAGTAACCACTTTTGATTCTCGTCTTTTATTTTATTCAAAATAATTTCCGATTCAGTATTTGCTTCTTTGATGTCAACAGAATGTGCAACATATAGAAATAGATGCATATATATATTTTAATTATGTTAAAGAACACCTTCATGACTTCTTTTGGATGAATCAATAAACAATATCCACTTATTAAACGTCTATTCAATACCCAATATAGATATTACACTTTCTACATCTATGATATAGAAAGTATAATATCTATATTGGGTATTGAATCATCTTTGACAAAAAAAACTCGGAAAATTATCTCTTTTTCTATACCGATAAAAAGTGGTATTTGTTACTAATATTATTTTTCTTTAAATCTAGATTCCATAATTTCTGTTTGTTCTTGAGACAATTACAAGTCTCCAACCAAATTGTTTAGTTCACCTTGTTTTAGAGGTTTAGGCTGTTCCTCGGTTTCTGCTGCAAATAAATCTTTTTGAGATTGATCCTCAATCGGATTCTGATGTCGATGATTGTATTTTCGATCCAAATATATCTCATGGTATAGAAATTGATACATCAAGTCTATGTGGTATTGATCTTATAGAACAGGAGAGTGCGGTCCCGGATTAACGGGATTTTGTTGTAGTTGTAATTTTAAACAGTAGCCAATTTGAAAAAGCTTTCTACATAACACAATATGCAATTTTTTTTCCCAGGAAGTGCACTCTGCTGAAGACCTGTTGAGGTTAGCAGCCCGGGCACAGATGCACCGTCAGACGGCTGCGACAGCAGGCAATGAGCGCTCGTCCCGCTCGCACTCTGTGGCGCGCATCCGCTTGGTGGGCACGCATGCGGCTAAATCTTTGTCACTGTGCGCTCGCCTCTGCCTTGTGGATCTGGCTGGCAGCGAAAGTGCCAAGCTCACGCAAAGAATCAACGAGACCAAGAACATCAACAGGAGTTTATCAGAATTAGGACAGGTATATTATAAACAATGTAAAAATTCATCTTTTACAGAGGTAACCAAAATTACACTAAATGTAATTTCGGTTACTATATACTATATTTTGGTTACTATATATTATACTATATTTTGATTACTATATACTATATTTTGGTTACTATATTAGTTACATAGTTGCATCTTTCAACAAGTACCTCTTATGCTCATTCTTTTTTTTAATATAAAAGAGAGGAAATTAAAATTTTAAAATTAAACATGATTTAATTATTAGGTGTACAAATAAGTTTCCGCCGTTTTTTATAAAAAAATGGGCATTTATTGTGAAAGAACGGAACCTCATGTTTTATTCGAAGTAGTACCCATCGCTTGCCACTACTTTTCCCCATCTTTCTGTCAGCATACGAATACCGCGTCAGTCATCATCATCATCTTTTGAGGCTATCCACGAATCGACTCAATTTTTGGTATCTTCATATGATGTGAAGTGCTGCTCAGACAGGCCATGCGTCATCGATCAAAACAAGTGGTAATCAGAAGGAGCAATGTCTGGTGAATACAGCGGGTGGGGTAAAACTTCTTACTTGAGTGTTTCCAAATAGGTTTTGACCGGTGCCGCAACATGTGGACTAGCATTATCATGCAGGAGAATAATTTTGTCGTGTCTGGCGTAGTAGTGGGCGCGCTTTTCCTCGAGTGCTCGACTCAATCTCATCAATTATGTTCGGTAGACAGCCCCAGCAATGGTTTCATTCGGTTTGAGCAACTCATAATACACGACACCAAGCTGATCCCACCAAATACACAACAAGAGTTTTTTTCCATGAATATTTGGCTTAGCCGTAGATGTTGAAGCATGACCAGGGGATCCCCATGATTTCTTCCTTTTTGGATTATCATAATGGATGCATTTTTCATCACCAGTGACTATATGGTGCAGAAAACCCTTTCGTTTATGCCTGGCAAGCAGCATTTCACATGTGGAAAATTGGCATTCAAAGTTTCTCCGTGTCAGTTCATATGAATCCCAATTTCTTTGTTTTTGAATCATTCCCAATGATTTCAACCCATGTGAAATTGCTTGTTGAGTCACTCCTAATGTAAGTGCAAGTTCTTCTTGCGTTTGGCATGAATCTTGATCCAATAATACTTCCAATTCCGCGTCTTCGTACACTTTCGGCCTTCCGCTACGTTCTTTGTCTTCGATGTCAAATTCACCGTTCTTAAACTTTTGAAACCACTCACGACAACTTCTCTCACTTAAGGCAGCCTCACCATATGCTTCTACAAGCAATCGATGCACCTCAGCTGCAGATTTATTCAAATTGAAGAAGTAAATCAAAAGTTCCCGCAAATGACGCTTATTCGGCTCAAAACTTGACATTTTCGAACACAAAAAAATATGTTATACTGATAAAAATTCACTAATATTTCAAGGTCATGTTGTTGACAGATGTCCAACCTTACGATAATGACATTTTACATCTGACAATTTTAACCATAACTTACTGGTGGCGCCAACTTTTGTCAAACGGCGGTGACTTATTTGTACACCCAATATAATTTTTTTTATATAAAATATGAACAATCTACAAAATTTAAAACAAGAAAAGAGATGATAAACAATATTATGAAACGTTCATACATTCATATTGTATATACTACATCGTTTCTCTGTTGGGGTAGGCATAAAGGATAGTGTCAGACTTCTTATCGTAACACGTCTTTTGCCTCCACTACATAAATATGCCGGTGAGTTTGCTGGTGTGCAACGGCTCGCTCACTTCAATAGAAAAAAGAGGAAAGGAACAAAAATTCTACGGCACAGCTTCGCTTTCCAACTAATTGATGTTGGAATGGCGAGGAGTTCCTCGAATACTAGACCCAGCAACGATGACTCCTTGTTATACACCTATTTTTCTAGAATATTTTACATTTCCTTTCAAAATATCATTCACTTGATCCAACCATACCTTTCTTGGCGTTCCTCTTGAGGCCTTCCATTCGTTCTGTATTTTGTTGTACATTGTATCTTGCCTTTATTCTGTAAGGTCTATTGTTTATTGTACAGAGGATGGAATTTTTGATCTATCAGGATTTATGATCAAGAGAAACTTCATGTAATTGTTTTATGATCAACATACTTCTCTCATATGGTGCAATCCTCAAATGACACATTTGAGGCTGACGACAGTTTACCATGTACGATTCGGTTGAAAAGAATGATTTTCCATCTCTTGTTTACCTCTAATAAGGATTGTCTATGGCTTGGGTCATTTCATCATTGTTAGTTCGATGGCATCTACTGTGGACATAAACCTCTTTATTATCATTCCATTTCTCTCAGTCAGCCGCAATTCTTCTCCAACCTGCACCAGAAATGCAGACAGTTTTATCAGTCTATCTATATTGGTCTTCCAAGATTTCTTTGCCCTTTTCTGGGTCTCCAGTCCAACGCCTTGTGTCTCCAACTTTTATCGTTTCTTATACATATGTGTCATGCCCATAAATTAAGATAGAAGGTAATCAGCTTTGCAACTGGTAGACTAATGAATGCGTGTGAACTAAGAGTGTTATGTTTTATTTCAAATATACAATTTTCTATTCAACAGGTTATTTTGGCTCTTCAACAAAAACAAGAGCACATACCATTCCGAAATAGCAAATTAACCCGGTTGCTGGAACCGCAGCTTGGAGGAGCAGCCAAGGCCCTGTTGGTGGCGGCAGCCGCCCCCTACGACGACTGCTCGCACGAGTCCCTCAGTACATTGAGATTTGCCACCAAGGTGGGCCACTGCTCCACGGCTACTGCTAGGAGGAATATAGCTTTGGCTACTCCACAAGTCGCACAAGCGAACACTTCTTCAACATTTTGAGTAACTTTTTTCTAACTGTGCAAAGGACAATTGTTGCCACTTTTGCATGGCTTCCAAGACAAATATATAGCTCTGGCTACTTCACTCATAGAACAAAAGTCACATCTTTAACTTTTGAGTTGTGTTTTTTCTAAGTGCAAAGTATAATATTAAAAGTAACACAAAAATCAGCTACATATTGACAGTTCCTACATTGTGGAATGCTATTTTGGTTACTGCAAGATGCCTAAATTTAAAAACCTTTGGACATTTGAACTGTACAAAGTCTGATTAATACTGGTTCAGATTGTCTTTATCTGATGTATAATAACAAATACGTTACATTTTATGAACATTGTAATGACATTTTTTAACTAGAATGATTTAAAACATCAATTTATGTCCAGAAAGTGATTACAATATGCCAATGATAGTAATATATTATTTGCATCTCTTTCACTCGAGAATAATTTAATTTTCATTCATTATAGCTTTAGTAATAAAATATATCTCGGTACTGTTCTTTCTTCTTATATGATACTTGACTCATTCATTTAATTTTAATTAATACATTTGAAAGGGCTACAGTATGGTTGAATTGAGCCTTCACAAAAGCAAACTCTAAAGGTGCAATTCGACTAAGGCAACACTGAACGACACGAGGCATGCAACATGTTTCCTAGTGTTGCCTGTTCCTAGGTGTGCGATTATGTGTCACAAATTTTAACAATGTCGCATGCGAATTTTGACTCCCCGAGTCATTATGTATTTACAATCGAGGCGGCTGCATATTTGGTAATAGTTTTGAATCGTAGAAAAAAAGAAAGCCACGGTGTTGGAGAAGAGAATTATATGTTGATAGTCAAGAAGCTCAGAATGATGAAAAGCTGAACGCAAATTCTTGATTTTTTTTTCACATCGATTACAGTGCAATCGTATTTACTCGCTAACTGCTTCAGTTTATCATTTTTTATCCTGTTGTCTTTATAATCACTAATTTTATTATTCCATAACTCTGGTGAATTATGATAATCTTCAATAAACAAGGTAGTTTTATCAATATTCCACTCAATGTCGCACGCTACAAGCCGCACCGATCCGCTGATGATCGGTTTGAAACGCTGAAACATGTCGAAAGGTTACGCATGCGTCCCGGCAACAACAATCAACATGTAGCATGCTTCTTGTCGCTTCGTGTTCCTTTGATTGAAAGACTGCGTGTAGCATGCGTCAATGCCGCATGCTACATGTTGCCTAAATGTTGCCTCAGTGGAATTGCGCCTTAAGTCACCTGATAGTACAAGATATGGCACAATACATAAACACTCCAAAGCTTAGTCTGCAATAGGATCACAGACAAATCAAAGTTTAACTATTGAGTAGTAATCACTTGATAGATTTTTCTTTTTTTTTAAAAAAAGCCAAAAGTTAGAAACACGACAATATTTTTCTCATGTGTTTTCCAATATAACTTGGTAAATCAATATGAATAGTCAAATTTCAAATATCCGTCAAAACACTCATTTGCACACGCTTTTGCTTGTAATGTAACAACTGACAAAATTTGACAGATGTATTTGTTCATACAACTACGCACGATTGTGTATATACAAGTTTGTGTTATCAGTAATATTTTTTACATTTTTTATGTCCATTTTTACTAGTTTTTTACTGAAAGCAGTGCATTGAAATTACTGTTAATGTCACAATGCACAAATGCAATCTTTATTATCCCAAACAATTGCGTATCAAATTACTGTTTTGAGGAAAAAATTGTGTAATGCAATAAGATGTACAAAAAAACCACTGTCTTTCATGACGGATAGATTCATCGACTAATATATGCTTTTATTAATAATTTATATCAAATTCATCGGAAATATTATAAACAAAACGTCCTCACAACGAATACTGTGCTGTTTTCTGCCGAGTGAACATCTTGAGAGGTATTATTGCCATAAGTCATTTACAAACATTTTGGTTTCATACAACATTGAAAATGATTTATTTAATGGAAAAAATATATTAAAAGAACAATATGCTTGATATTTGAGACAAGCTCCATACCATTTCACATTTGCTATGTGTTAAAAACTATTTACCCATAGGTTGCAAATACTCTTTTATTTTGGTTTAATAATGAAATTTCGAATATGTCGCAATAAAGAAAAGTTGGTTTTAATAATAAAATGAATATGATTTAATTTAAATTTAATAAGAAAAATGGAAATAAATTTTGTGACATAAAATTTTTTAAAAGTTGACTAGCACAAAGCTTTAATAAGGATAGTCGTTGCGAATGTTGGTTAAAAAATAAGTAAAAGAAATACTTGTGTTATCTGAGAGTGAGTAGCACATAGCGGGATTCGAACCAGCAACCTTTGGGTCAGAATGTCAGCACAATAATCTCACAACTGAGCATGTTTTTTTTATCATATTTAAAAA
Organism: Odontocerum albicorne; assembly: GCA_949825065.1. Lineage (NCBI taxonomy): Eukaryota > Metazoa > Arthropoda > Insecta > Trichoptera > Odontoceridae > Odontocerum > Odontocerum albicorne. The sequence goes on along the minus strand of OX463852.1, from coordinate 10,610,313 downwards.
TATTTTGATTGTGATTATATGCATAAATTTCTTTTTAGGATATTCGACATAAATTTTATCTTTAATTAAGATGTATATACACTAAAATATGAATTATTAAATTGTAGTAAATGAAGTAATTACTCATTCAAATGAAAATATCCAGGCTAGTCAAGCGTCCGATGCAGATATTGTCTGAGGAAAATCCGAAACTTGATCGAACATTCATTAACTCTAATTTGTATTGTCTAATGTGGTGCACTACAATTGCAGTCATATTCTTTTCTTTATCCCCATTTATTCATTATGTATTCACACCACATGTTCAACCCCACCTTTCTGTGAAGATCAAATCCCGGCACTTGTCTAGTTGGGTCGTCAATCAGTTCCTGTTCATTATAATTGATTTTGGATTTATGCTCGACACCACTTATTGGGATTTTTCTATAAGTAGCTGGTACCAGGAAGGTTTTGGAGACAACAAATGCATAGGTGGAATACCCTGAAGTTGTAGGAACAGTAGGGAGTTTCCATATTTGTTACATTTTAGAAACTCTTAAATGGTTCCCGTAATTAAAATGCTTGGTCTAACTGGGGAGAAAATTGCAGAAACGCATATGTTGCAGTTTTGAATTTTAAGTTTAAACACTTTTGAGTTCTTATAACTGTCTTACATTTTGTAGATAATTATATTAATAGTTTAATTAGCTTACTTGGGTGAAGTATTTACTTTATTTAGTAAAGAAATTTTCAAACCAAATATTTTTTTAAATTATTTATATGCACAATTTATTTAAATAATGAGTTAGTTACTGATTCAAATAATCCTTTGTCAGAGGCAAGGTGAAATTTTATTTTAGAATTAATTTTTTGCAATACTGAGTTTGAATGTCAATGGGGTCGAATAAGAGATAAGATTGTAAATTTTTTGTCCAGCATTCTACAACTTTGAAAACCACGAATGATATTGCATCGGTAAATTTAACCCTTTGCACTTGAGGGTGCCAAAGTATCGCAATTATTGAAAAACTCTCGAGCTGCTACAATTAGTTTGACGCTCATTTCTGTAGCAAATAGTGGTGTTGTTGTATGTGTCTTTAAATTTTTATTTGCAATCTTATTTTTTGCAGTTTTTACTAGCAGGTATTTAGATATTTATTAAAAAAATATATACATATTAAATCAAAAGATTTTTTTATCAATATTGTTTCTAGTGACTGGTATACATATAAAAATAATCTTCGAGTGCAGTGTTAAATAAGAAGAAATATTGACTTGCTTTAAAATATTTTATAAATTGATATACATAATATCATCACAGCATGATTATTTGTATGAGCAACATTTGATGGTAATAATGATGTTAATAAATTGGTCATACTATCGAATGACTTGAGAAGAATTTATTATTGTTTTTAGAACTTGGCAAATGTATATAAATGCATTGATGTATGGACAAACACCGTAGTTGGATGTATATATGCAAATAGGACCCAAACTATGTTTTGTCCGTTTTTAGGTCACTTAGGAAACATGACGTCACTTTGTATGGCATGATTTTTTTAGAAGGAATTTAGCAGTGTAATAAACATTTTTTTGGTTTGATATTTTCACACATTAAATATAGGTATGTTTTTTTCAATATTTTCAATAAAATTATAAACTGTTTTGTAGGTTAGGTGGGTAATTTTGCATGTTTGTATGGAAAAATTGTAATAGAAAATTTTTGTATGAAAAATTTGTATTTTTTCTGTGAATAAAATGTGTTTTGTTTAACTTTATTGTCTTGAGTTGTGGTTTTAATATTTGTTGAAAAAGTTCAAAACAAATAGAAAAAATAGTTTAATTAGGAATGTATCACATAATTATCTTTTATAGAGTTGCATTTATAATTTATTTAATTTACTTTTTTTTTTAGAAAATTCCAAGGATCATATTATGTACTATTTTCACAAAATGTCAAAAAATGTTCAACATTTCATAATTGGCATAAAGTAATTTGGAATTTTTTGAAAACTTGATAAAATGTGTTTATTTTTTAATTTTAAACGTAATACAACAAAAATTTAAGAATTTTCAAAAGAATCAAAAAATAAAATTTGTCAAAAATGTCAGAAAATAACTTTTAAAAACTCACTTAAAAATATCAAAATATGTCGTAACATTTTTAATAAAATTCCATAACCGACATAAATTCTTATGATGACAATAAATAATTGAATCAAATTCAATATTCAAGACAGTAAATCTAATCCATACTATAAAAGATGTCAATAAATATTTTTTAGAAAGAAAAGAAAAACAGTGACGTGATTCATTATGGCAACATCAGATTGAATTTTCACAGTGAACATTGTGCATGTTGCAGACTGGAAATTTTAATCTGGAAATTTTAATTTTATGATATAAAATTTCTATGTTAAAAATCGGATTATTTTCGTTTTCAGTTAAAATATTATATACCTCAATATAATATTTTTATGAAAACTACAAGATAAATCTAAGAACTCCTACTTAAGATGTGCTCGTTAAAGACCTAATTAAGAAGTTAAACTTTACCTTGAAACCTTCAAATTCTTCACTCGAAATGTTGTAATTGGCTGGTCCTTAAAAATACTATAATAGGATTTCTTTGTATGATTTATCACCTGTTCAAAATCATCTGCTTAGTTTGATGTATTACCAAAACTGTCATGTTCATTTAATATATTTTTAAAACGTCATTATAAACAAGAAAATTGTTTAAGTGGATATTTTTTTTACTTGGTACATAAATAAATACGAGAGTTAGATATTTCATGCAAATTTGTGTCCATTCAAAGTGATGACGGTGCGATCTTCACACTAACAGCATGCAAGATTTTGAGCTGAATTGATTTTTTTAGAAATACTTTCATATAAAATTTCAGTAAGACTTACAAATTCACCGTGCAAATGAATGACATTAATCCTGTCAAATACGTGAAATAAAATTGATAAAAATATTCATATTAATCCAGTCTGTCTCAAAACACCCAAAAATATTTTCTCCCGTTAATGTAAATTTTATAAGAAATATTGATTTCTGAACAAAGTTTTTCTCAACTTTTCTATTTACCGTATTTTACGGACTATAATTCGCTATGGACTATAAGAGGCACCTTAATTTTTAGGCAATTTAAAAAAAAAATAACATTTTTACCATTTTTATTATTAGATTGCAAAGCCAGACTAAAACAAAATTCTTAGTTTATAAAACCGAACTGACCTTTAAAATCCCTGAAAATCGTTATCTGAACTTTCTTCTTCTTCTTCTTCCTCTTCATCGTTGTCCTAACTAGCTACTAACAAAAATATTGTACTGTTACCGATAACACAAATCACTTTCAATTCAAGTTTGCTGGCACCGTAGACTGCAATGACGCATCATAGGCTAGACAATGTTCTGGGTTTGTGATGGCGGGGCGGGAGGGAGACAGTGTTAGCGAGCTTGTGAATCCCCGCAACTCATGTTCGTCGCATCGGTGCACTGCTGCTGCCATTTGAATCCAATGTTGCCAAATAGAGATAGGTTTCCCGCGGCATCGAATATATGGCCATTTTTAAGACTGGCGGGAATTTCAAATCAAACACTACATTTTTATATTAATTTCGAGTATAAGACGCACCTGAATTTTGGAGGCAATTTTTTGAAGAAAAAAGTGCGTCTTATAGTCCGTAAAATACGGTATGTGTGTATTTAAATTTAGCAAAATATTTTTTATTGATATTGATAATTTTCCTGGAGTGGTGACATGCATATTTGTAGGATCAGTTTGTTTTCAACATTACAGTATAAAAGGGGAAAACAAGAAAATTTTAATAAACGTCACCACCAATTATATTCTCAATCCTTCAATAATGGAATTTTTTGCATTATTTCCTATGTTGTTTCAGATCTACTCAGTTGTAATATATTTATGTTAGTATGTGTAGTTAGTTGTGTTTAATATACATTTATAAATTAACAATATTTTGTCATGTATTAAGAAGACTTACAAATTCATTGTGGAAATAAATGATTGACTAATATTTGAAATTCTTTTACTATCCAAAATATTCATATTAATTGAAGTGCATGGGCAAGCGGTAATACACTGGACTTGCGTACGAAAGGTCGCCGGTTCAAACTCCAAACTGTGCTACTCCCCTCGAATGACACAGGCATTTTTTCCACCTAGTTGGAGGTATCTATGGTTTCTGTCATATCTATTACTAGTAGTAATTAGTAGAATAATGAAGTGATATTGTTAAATATTATAAGATTATTCATATTAAATTTGCTGTCCATTAACTGACCCGTAATATAAGCCTGAACATTCATGAATAGATCACATGGCAGACATTCATCCATAGATGTTGAAACCTCTCAGTCTATTGGAAACACTAAGGTTCATACTATCACAAATAGGATAATATTAAAAAACATACAAATAGGATAATATTAAAAAACCTAAACATATTGATTTAACTGGTTCGAGTTATAAAGAATCTAGAGAAACATGAAAATTTAAATAAAAAAATAAATAGTTAATTGCAATATTATGTAAATTGAAAACAAAATTAAATATTCAAAAGAAATCAATTTTGTATTGATATCACAATATATTTTACAATAGAACACTTTTTATTGTATTTTGTATATTACTAAGTTCTCCCAATAGACCAGAGAGATTTGAAAGTATGCATGGTCAAACTGCGGGCCGCGAGGTATTTTTAATAAATACGAGTAATGAAAAAACAACAATAAGACATAATTATTTAATAAAAATTTTATAAGTACATATTTTTTCATTATGTTTAGGGTGAGCCCTCATACTCTGAGGATGTTGGGTATGACTCTACAACTTGGTTGTAGGAAGAATATTTGAACTGATTTGAATGAGGCGAATTTGCTTCTAAATTAGAGATATTTTATTTCATATTTGTGCTGTTTATTCAAGAAGTAATAATTATTATTTATTGCAATAAAGAGGTCACAGTAGTGTAGGTAGTCAAGTGCTGGAGTATGGACTTTGGAGTATCATTTGCAGCATGTTGCCTCAGGCATATACACAGTTTGATACACCTATAATTTTAAAAAAAATACATATGCGTCCCATGAGATTTGACCCAATCAAATCTTTTTGAACCACATACCAAAACCTACCGGTTTTGGTATGTGGTTCAAAAAGGTTGGCTTTAAAGGGATTGAATATAGAAAAAACAAGAGCAGAATTTTGTTTTAAGTTACCATTGTTACGAAGGTAACTTAAAACAAAATTCTAATATTCAGGCACAAGTGTTATATTCCGCTACTATCTTGTGTGTGTTTTTATATCCATTTAAGCAATTCAAATTTTATTTTATAATATTTCTGCTTTCTAATAAAAAAAATAGCTTTATATTCTGAGATAGTAAGTAATATTGAAGACTGAACTGAGACTGAACACATGTTAGGAACATCAGATATGGACATTAGAATGACAAAAACTCAATCAAAAACTTACTAAGGACAAATCCATTGATATATTTGGCTTTATCATAACAACAGATGGGGAGGTGCTCCAGAATGTACAAAACAATAAAAATTGACCAGAACAAATGGAGAAAAATTATTTTCGATAGAAGGCTAGAACTACAAGACTAATCAGGTCTGCTATACTACATGGAGTCGAGTGTTAGCCTTTAAAGAAAAAAGAGGAACAACTGCTTCATGTCACGGAGATGCGCATGCTACAGTAGTCACTGTGCATCACTAGATTGGACAAGATTCCGAAATGAACAAATTCATGGAACAATCAATGTCGTCAATAGTATATAAAGCCCGGGAAGCACGATAACTTTGGCCACGAATTTGGATCTCCCAAATAGACGCAGAGGGAGACCCAAGATCAGCCTACATAGAAAGTGGAGGAAGACATGACAATTCTCGAACTATTGTCGAGTGATGGAGGATAAAGGTCCAAGCAGACGATCTCAAATAGATAGGATTAAGGCAAAGGAAAAGAAGTAATATTATAGACAGAACAAAACATGCTCACAAATAATGTGTAATATAATATAAAAATGAAACTTAGCACTGGTGTGGTCTAACACATCTCCCAAACCCATTGAGGATGTAGCCTGTCTTGCAGAAGCAACCCCGAACACATCTCTTTTTACATGTAGATCTCTTATTCACGCAGGTGGGAGGACAAGCGGGCCCACAGGTCCTGTACTCTGTGTGAGGTCGGGGGCATTTTTTTGCTGGAACCATACATAAAAATATCCCATTTGATTTTAGAGGAACTCTAAATACGAAATTTTGGAGAGGGAATAAAAAAAATTTATGTTTAAAATTCAACGGTCAAGACATGTCAAGCAATTTATTACGCCAACTGTAAAATATGAAGAGTCCTCAGATCTGAATGCATTTTTCATATCGCTGTGTCAACAGTTGACACAGCGATATGAAAAATGCATTCAGCTCAATTTTCTTTCCATTCTTCTGTGTAGATGGTTAAACATGATATATCGTTCAGATTTATCACTATACAGTAATTTCTTCCAACCAACCAGCAACATTTACTGAATATTTTAGTGAAGGTGTACAGTAGTAATAGTTTATGTTTACTATTCATATTGATTTCCCTGAACTGAAATAAACTGAAGCTTTTCATCTCTGTAACTTTTGCAATTTGAGGTGCAACAGGAAAACAAACATATTTTTCTCCCTCTTTTCTGAGCACTTCATGAATAGATGAATCATTTTCCATACATTCTAGCAACGCCAGTGATTATTTTCTTGTCTTTTAAGATTTTTTTAGCTTTTCAATTATTGCAAGCACTTTACGAATTCTCTTTGAGTCTCTTGTTTTCTCTTTGAGTTTTCTCGTCTAAGTCACCAACATCACTAGTCTTGGATTTTGGAGGTATTATTACGGTAAATAAGGGTTATTTGGATATAAACACTGAGATACCGGGAACGATATCATCACATCGAGAGATAAAACACAATTAATCTCATGGGTGGATTGAGATGAATCTGCAGGTAGTCCTGCCTACATTGTTGGCTTTAATTTGGCGTGACATTTAAAATATATTTCACGAAAGGTCAACCGTGAATAATGGATACTACTGTATGATTATTATCGTCTACCATTAATCTTTGTGCCAAACACTAATCCATTTAATTTCAAATTAATACTTTACGCCATTGATTCCCAAGGGGATAATATTGATTTTAATTTTTATGGGGTGTTGAGGTAAACAGAATTATTAGGGGGATATTAGGACTTTCAAGGGGATCTTTGTGGTATTTATTTCTATAGTTAAAAAATCTATAGATCACTTGTAAATGTCATTTGTCACACAATTTGCATATTATCCAGTTCTTTGGAAAATGGTTAAGTTTTTGTTAACAACTTTCCAACCTCCTATCTCTTTGAAACAGGATTTAGTGCAGTAAGTCTAAGGTATTTAAAAAATTAGAAATTGAAAGTTATAGAGATTTGAGATTTTTTATCACAAAATTGCAATCAAATAAACAAGAACCCGTGAAGTATTGTACAAGGCTTACATTAATTGAGTTTAATATTTTTATGTTTATTAAAGATTTTATAATGCTTTTAGTTAATAATAGTTTTATGACTAGCAAAATTTATCAATATGTAAAACGAAATAAATAAACCAAAGTTTTAGTATCGTAAAAACTGAAAAAATATATATTATGTAAAATTTTATACTATGGAGGCTTTGACTTATCCTAAGATGCTCCAAGTGGGGTTAGTAAAAAAAAAGGTTAAGAAACCCTGTAAAGTGAAATAATTACTCACGACACTGTTTAGGTGTGAGGCACTTCCCCTGGTGCAGTAGATATCCCTCCTCGCAGAAGCAGCCGGCCACGCAATGCTCATCACACTGCCCCATCCTTTTGGAGCATGTGGGTGGGCAGGCAGAGCCGCAGGACCTGTACACCTGATGCTCTTTACTGCATCTTTTGGCTGTGTAACATAAAACAATTGTTTTCCCTTAACCTTACAGACATACTTCTATTACTAATTTGTTTGTAACTTGCTAACCACCATCCCCCATTATGTAATTGAAAATTTATCCCCTTTTACGTTTCGGATGATGATGTATTTTGCGCCACACAAACAAACCACTACAGTTTACATCTTGTTTTCTTCTCTGCAAATGCATCTACGATATCATTGATTTCATATTCAGTGATTATTTTTTCAAATATTATTATAACTTTTTTATGGATTTTTGGGCGCCCTCTTTGGCTTGCTGCCCCTACGCACATGCCTCAGTTTTTCTGTTAGGAAACACGGCTCTGCTGTGAGTATCTGAATAAACTTATGAGTTTTAAAAATCATAATTATAAACATACTCGTATATGGGGAGTAGTTCCCAGCTAATAAAAAACATAAGTATATCTACTTTAAAAAGATTACACAAAATTTATAGGCTTCGCAAATTGAAATCTCAAAAGAAATTGACAAAATAACTTACGGCAATATTCAGGTAGGATGCATTTCCCCTGATCATCTTTCACATATCCTGGTTTACATACACATCCATTTATGATGCAAATTTTTCGACAAGGTAATGGTTTCAAGTTATCCTTGTTATCGCATGTTATTGGACATGGGTCTCCACAAGGTTTGCGTTCCGCATTCTCATCAGGACAAGCGGGTAATTCTTAAAATTTAATATGATTAAGTTTTTTTCAACTATGAACTCATCGTGAACATAAAATATCTAATACATTACATACAATAATAAAATTTCAATTTATTTACTAAATTTTAGATCATTTTGAAAGAGATAATAATTTATGTACCCCATCAAAGAAAAAACTTACTATTTTGACCCGACTATAAGGGGAAGTTTTTATTCAAAATATCAATAGGAGAATGGGATGGAATAAAAAATTCACTACTGCATGATGACTAAGACGGCTTTATGACCCCTAATACTTCAATTTAACTCATTCTCACAACACTTTTTAATTAGCTTGTTCAACAGACAGCATTGTGTCCAAACTGCCGGCACATTGCTAGTTATGGAAATCTAATGAGTAACCATACTGAAACACGACAAGCTTGAAAATATCAAGGTTAAGATTCTAATTTCAAGGTTATGGTAATGCGTGCTGCAGAAGCTATCTACAAATTTGTCTAAAAAAGATATTCCGAGTGCCTAAGAAAGGATATTTTGAGTCAATTGACAAAAAGATAGTTGAGTATATTATGGAAATATGCAGAAGAGGGTTCTCTATGACAAGAAAAACATTGAAGCTTGTAAAATTGCAAGAAAATAAACTATAGCAAACTGATTTTAAAGCCAACTTGGGTTTGATCCTTGGTATTGGTTTGAAATGAGTTGAGTCTGTAGCACTGTGTGATTTAAGTGCAGAAATTATCAATTGAATTTGAAGAAAAACTTTTAATATTTCAAAGACATGTTATTGATTTTAGAAAAAAACATTAATATCCATTACATTTGATGCACTATGCTGACCAAACCCCCAGTATTTTTTACATCCCTACAAATTTAACAGTTAACACGAAGGAAGAAAATAAAACTGGGAATGCAAAATCAAGAGTGACGTAATGTTAACAGTATTAGGCACAAAACTTCCACTTTGTTATTTTGAAACCTTACCTAAAGATAAATTACCAAATGGAATTATTGAATGGATGATTGAACGAAAACAATTCTTGTTATTGTTTGGATAAAAACAGTTCGGAGAAAACAAATTAAATTCAGCAAAAATAGAAGCTTGATGTATTCAGAGGTCACCTGACAGACATTATCTATGACAGAATTAGAAAATCAAAACAGATTTGGTGGAATGACTTCGCAACTACAAGTTTTAGATGTGGTTGTGAATAAACCTTTTAAAGATTACTTTTAGAAACAGTATTCGAACTGGTGGCTTTTTATTAGTCATATCTATACACCCTCTGTGGAAAAGACATCTGTCACTGCTCTGTGTGAGTGGATCATGTATACCTGATACCAAATTTCTACTGAGATTATCATGAAATTTGTTAATGAAGATGCTAAACAAATTCTGCCTGGATTTTTTATTTCTAGTTTTAATGTTTTATTTCTTTTTTACATATAAAATAAACTATGTTTTTTTTATTGCAAATATCATATTTAATTAGTGAAATTATCAAATTTGTAATTATGCAAATGTTACATTTTTTTTTCATTGAAAATGCATTTTTAAAACGGGAGTTTTCTTCTACCGGACGTATACTTCACAGAAATTTTATTTGTAATATTATGTTTTTGTAATTATTATTGTATATTGTTGTATTGTAATGTATCATCTGTGTTTTACCATTGCTTGTGACTACCATAACATATATGACCTGCACATATTGTAATAAAATGTGCCTTTTGCGGTGGCATTCACAAGTAATCACCATGGATCGGACACCCCCTATGCGCAGACAGCGCATGGTATGAATGACGCTTGCAAGCCGTGACGGCATACACGATCGAATCAAGGGGCTTATGATGGACTACACATAAGAAACGAGAAAAGAAAGAATGTATTCTCATCTTTTGGAATGTCTACTATGTTTTTATTTCGACAAACTTGTACCTGCTAAAGAGGAATCTCTTCGCTCTGCTCTTTACTAAAAACATATGAAGCGAACCGGAATCTCCGAGGATCGAGCGACTCCATCCACTTATTTTAGTCTTTGCACCGGTGCTGTACACTTCTTATAATCAGTGTACCCCTATAGTCAGGCCAGTACTGTAATCACTTTTGCTCACGCGACATTTATTAACAACCAGAATTCTACAGTTTATATATTTACACAAAGATAAATACCACAATCCTCTCTTTTGATACAAATTCCATTATCATTCCTGACATAGCCAGTTAAGCAGTCACACCCTCCAGGGCAGGGGAAAGGAGGCAGACAAAGTTTCTGGGGTTCCCCACTTAGAATGGATTGACATGTTTCAGGACAAGGGTTTGCACACAGTCGATATATCTCATTGGGACCAGGACATGTCTCTGTAATATTTAACAAATGGATTAATTATTAATAAAAATCAAAAGAGATTGATATTTAAAAAAAAAATTATAAAATTTATGAAATCAAACTGCTGTTATTTCCAAAAAAGTCATAGGGAAAAACTTTGAATGAACTTTAAACAGCATCAATTTTTCTTCATTAACATGAACATCCAAACTAACGCTTTATAAGAAAAATATTATAGAAAGGATATATATTTACATTCTTAAGATAAAATCATATCAAAACTTTTAAGGAACGTTTTTTTCTAATAAAACACGAGAAAGCTTACTCACTCAATGAACAATTTTCAATAAAACACAAGACAGCTTTCTCACTCAATGGACAATTTTCAATGGGCTTTCAGGATGAATGACGAGTGGAAGGGATTTATGTAAGCTCGTGAGTGTGGGTTTCTTCTTGTTGTTTTAATTTTGGTTGTTTTTGTATTTGTGTTTCTGTGTATTTTTTTTTTTTTTTTGTTTTAATTTTTGTTTTGATTTTAATTTTTATTCTTATGATTGTGTGCGGTATAGTGTGGGATGAATATTTTTGGTCTTTCTGGAGTGATGATGTGTGAGGAGTCGAATTTCGCAAGATGTTTCCAGTTGTAGTTGAGTGTCACTGTCAGGTTGATGAGAGCGTGCAACGGGGTTTTGTTTTTGTTTAATCAAAAATCGGAAAGAAGTATCGATTTATTTTTTCATGCTAAATATCCTCAGTGAGATACAGGCAAAAGCCTAGTTTACTGGGGACACGACAAATGAAAGGCAACAAACCCAGATCCATTAAAATTGTATGTCCAAATCAAATTATCCGTTGTTTTTCTCAAATTGTGTATATTTCTTGTCATAATAAAATAAAACACGAGATAGCTTACTCACTCAATGGACAATTTTCAAGAAGAATACAGTTCTCTGTCCCGTTTCTTACGTATCCTGGATTACATACACATTTTCCACGAAAACAGTTGGTTTTGCAATCTGGCACTACAATAGGATTATCACAAGTCCCTTCGCATGGTACTGGGCAATCAGCTAAGTAAGAATTATTTGTGCAACCTGCAGATGAAATACACTTGTAAGTTACAAATTACCAATACGCATGAAAAAATTGTTATATTCTCATCGTCGTTGCTTGGCCTCGTAGTCAAGAATCCCCTCACTATTCCAATGTCAATTCAGATGGAAAGCAAAGCTGTTCTGTGGAGTTTTTGTTTCTTTCTTATTTTCTTTTCTTTTAAATGAGTGAGCCATTGTACACCAGCAAACTCACTGGCCACACTGTTGTACTGGATCCAATTATATACAAAAGTAAGAAAATCGGAGCACACCAACATGTTTTTTTATTTTTTTGAAGAAATATATATAACCGAAGTCATAGGTATCATTATACCCCTCAATACTAGGTGGAAAAAATGCTTGTGTCGAGAGGAATAACACAGTGCAGGAGCACGAACCAGCGACCTTACACACCTAAATCCAGTGTGTTACCGTGCGGCTATGCACCCCAAAGGAAGATTATCATAGATGGAATATCTCCAGTGACTTAAGAGAATGAACTATAAAGTTTTTGTATTAAAAATTTTATATAGCACCTTCTATTATATTCTGCTGTTCTTGGAGAGAAGAAATTGCCACATAGCAATACCTCTCCAGGTTATACTGTATACAAGGAAAGTGCAAAACAATACAATATTCCAGCTGACTATTCTGGTATAGTTTTTCCTCCATTCCCATTTTTGTTTAATCCGTTTCTCTGCTTAGGTCTTTATGGGGACATCTGTCATCAAAAGCTTTTGTAGTGCTGCGACTGTGGTCTGATGATAATCATGGGTAAGCTGCTAATCTTGCCCAAAGTTCCTTCTTCATCCCCTTACGGGCGTGTTATAGACCAGTGGTTCTTTTTAAAAGGTCATCAAGGTCATAAAATTAATAATAAAAAATTCATGAACATTACTTATTTATAAATAAAAATTACAGATTTAAAAAAAAATGGGAATGTAGGAGATTGCACCCCGCCTCGACTGCGTTGTCAACAGCAATTCACCAAACTTTGATCAAATGTTTCATATTTGACGGAGCACTTGTAACATCCTCAGAGTACTGGTTAAGAACCACTGTTATAGACAAAAAGAAATAATCTGCTATCAAATATAAATCTCTTTTATAAAATTCATTCTGAATAAAGTCACCTCATAGTAAACAATATACGAGTACAGTTATTAAAGGATAACCAACAGTTAAATAAGGAAGTTTATCCATTTGAAAATTTGCTAGAATAACTAAATTGTATGAATTTTGTATAATAAATTGTATAAATTCTCACAGTTATTAGGTGATACACATTCTCCATTGATTCTGGCAAACCCAGGAGCACAGTCGCAGCGGGGTCGGCAAGGGAAGCCCCCTGGAGGAGGGGGAGGGCAGCTGCGGAGGAATCCAAAGTAAAAAGCACAATCTGGTTCAAATGAACAGTATCTTGGACATGGGTTATAAATCTCATTTGGTTTCCCACATGGAGAAGATGCTGAAAAAAATAAATTCATAATAAAAATATACAACAGAGAAGACTTTCGTTCTTTTGATATACATAAAAAATCAACATGAATGATTCATTAGAAAAGAGGAGAGGAATATGATGTCTTCGAGATGTAGTGTTGGAAGCAGATGGTCCATTCCATATCCTATGAACCTCAAGGTGCACCAATGCTCTTTCATCCAAGAATCAGAGATTAACAAAAGATTTTGAACAACTTGAAAGAAAATAATCTTTATATACAGTACCCGGCGGTAAGTAATACACATCGAGCTTAAGAAAGAGACTCTCAGCCATAATTGGCTAACTTCGGCTTTGTAGAGCGTCGTCTCTGTCATTCATGTGTATGAATGACAGAGACGACGTGTGTGTTCCATTGTGAGACTGTTAGCGCATCGTGCGACAGAGACGACGCTCTACAAAGCCGAAGTTAGCCGATTATGGCCGACAGTCTCTTTCTTAAGCCCGATGTGTACTACTTACCGCCGGGTACTGTACTTATTAAAGTCTCTCTAGAAGTTGGTGATTAAGTGGAAAATTGAGAGAAAACAAGCATGAGTCCTATAAGATAGATGAACAAAATAAAAGAGTTAACTCTTTAAATGGTGAATTCAATATTCATGGCCCATGACTGGGAAAAATGTAGATAAATGATGCATCAAGTTCCAATTAGAATAGAGAACCATGACACTGTATTGAGCATGCAATGAAGAAGAAGAAAGATCGCCTAAAGTACTTTTTTAACATTTATATTTAAAGCAATAATTAGGAGATGAATGAAGCAAGATCTACAATTTGACATAACTTCATATTAATTTGTTTTTATCAAACACTGTATAACCCTTCCGGTTTCAAGGGAGTCTTCAGGAGATGAGGTGAAAGCCTTGAAGATGAGGTGAGAACCTTGAAACCGGTAGGGTTATACCGTTCCAAAAAGTGGAATAAACAGTGTTTGATAAGAAAAAATTACAATGTCTTTAAACTTCCACAACGTTAATGCCTAAACTATAAAGAATATAATTCATATTACTTACTGCAATCGCTTTGGAGAACACACTTCCCATTTCCATCTCTAAAATAATTGGGTTTGCAGACACATCGTCTTTTGTAGCAAGGAATTGTACAGTTGGGCAGAGAGAGGGGCTTGAGACATAGGTTTTCACATTGCATAGGACAAGTCTGCACTGTTTCATTTGGATCCTCACAACCTGGAAATTTAATTTGAATTTTAAAATGAAAAAAAAACACTAAATATAATAAATATACACTGTGGCGTAATTAACAGGCAGTAGGTGACCCGGACATAGAGTCCATTCTGAATAGGATCAGATGCAAAGCCACAATGCATATACAAGGGCGGTCCGATAAGTACTTAGCCTCACCGCCCGATAGCACCACTATCGCAAGAGAAATTTTTTATCGCGTAGTACATTCTCATTGACAGCTACTGTCAAAAATTCAGCCGAATCAGATGCGTAGTTTTGTTTTGACCACGTGTGGAAGCGAGCATGTCCGCGGATTTGAGAAAAATGGAAAAAGAGCAATATCGGTCAGTGATTCGATTCTTGTTTTTGAAAGGGAAATCGCACAGCGAAATCAAAGAGCGCTTGGATGCTGTGTACGGTGACTCTTCTCCTTCAATGGCGACCGTCGAAAATTGCTTTAACGAGTTTCAACGTGGTCGCACTTCGATTTTTGATGAGCCACGCCCAGGTGCCCCGAAAACGGCTACCACGGAGGATAACGTGACAAAAATCCATGATCTCGTATTGGCAGACCGCCGATTCAAGGTGCGCGAGATAGCTGAGACAGTAGGCATCTCAAACGACCGCGTGAGTCATATCCTGCATGAAGAATTGGGCATGAGAAAGCTGTCGGCGCGATGGGTGTCATATATGCACAAGTGAGGCCTAACTGAGTCACTTTTCTGTGAGTATGGAAAGATTCAAACCATGGACCACATCGTAAACAACTGCCCACTGATGCATTTTATGGATACTAGAAAAAGTTATACAATCTAAAATAGGATGCTGTGACCTGTCTGGAGAAGATACATTGCGTGTGACGGCCACAGACAGAATAAGAGAAAAACTGAATTTGAAAAATTGTATTTAAAGCCTTACAAATGCTATTTATTATAAAGGAAGCTGCAACCAAGATCATGAACTACTAAATAATGTGTCTGTGAACTACTGAAGAATGTGTCTGCACATTGCATGAAGCACTTATTAATTTATATTTATGTGTCTTTATTTTTATTATTTTGTGTAATTATTTTTTAATTGATATATAATTAATATTTTCTTTTGCTTTTATAACTATCTTAAAATACATTTTACTAGTCTAGTCTATGGATGGTTATTACTCATCTTTTTTTAAAACCTGGCGAGCTTATTGCCATACGGCAATCTTTTCCAACCAACCAGAAGAAGTTTTAATGGGCCCTAAGTGAAAACCAAACTGGAATCCCATTTAAAAAAAATCTGGGTTCCAGCGGGGATCGAACCCGCAACCTCCGAATCGGCAGACATGCGTCTTACCACCAGGCCACGTCATCGTTGTATGGCTCTGATTTTTAGAGCCAATTAAATCGGATTAATCAAATGCGGTTATTTGAAATGCGTTATACTTGAGAAAATGTAGGATGGTCCCTGTGACATTTGAAATGTCATGTCCCAAAGGGATGGGGTAAAATCGTTTTTTTTTTACAAATCAAATAGTTTTTTATAAATCGAAAAATGCTTTTTCTCTAAACTGACGTTTTAGTTCCTAATTTTCATTTTACTCACTTTCTAATGTGTTGTATGATTTATATCTATCTTTAAATAGGATAAGATCCACTATGAATTAATACTAATTACGAACATTTAATTTTAGGTATAAAAAAATCGATAATCCAATTATCGTATACCCCATCCCTAGCCAATGCAGACTAATATAGTGACTTTTGACAAACGTCACCAAATATTATTTGATTTTAACAAACTGTCACATTTCTGCTAATGTGTAACAAGATGTATTAATTTGTCATTATTGTTAGTTTGATGTAATGTATTTACCTAACCTAAATAACTTGCTATTTATTAGAATCGAGGCTTATATTAAAGTTGATAAAATAATTAAAATTACTGAACGTCGTTACAAGGCTCTATCGGGGCAAATTTGTGAACTGTCACAGGTACCATGCTACATTTTCTCAATTATAGACAATAAATTATTATTAAACTGAATTTAAGTCTCATTCACCTGCTGAATAATAATTTCATTAAAACTTATAGAACTAATGGATGCAAGTAGAAATAAATATGATAGATATAAATCAGATTAAAATTTCACTTACATAAATCTGGTAGAACACATTTCCCACCCTTTTTCAAATATCCCGGTGCACATGCGCAGCCAGGAGTGCAAGGGCCATCCTGGATAGGAAAAGGAATGGGAAAAGGAGACCCATCCAGATAGTATTGGCAGGTTTCTGTTATGGTTTCAGTCAAATTGAGACACGGAGTCCATCTTTCATTTTCTTTACATAGTAAATTAGCTGTAATTAATACATGTTTTGATTTTTAATTACTTTGAAGGTATTACATTACCTTTCTATCTACTAAATATTTTAAATATATTAATGGAAATGACAATGAACTTGCCAAATAACCAATATAGGGGAACAACAGTGGACAAACACTGTCATTCAATGATATCCAATAGTACAAGCCCGAGAAGATGCCTCAAAACTCGCTGGATTGACAACAAAAAATAGAAAAGATAGAAACGTCGCAAGGAGGCCTTTATTCGGTGGGGGATAGATTAGTATCTATTATTATTGTAACAGGAAATTTTTATTATTAATTATAGGCAGCATGAATGCTGTTAATATGTATATCAAATTTGACAAAAAAACATCCCTAAACAGCACTTCTGGGTTTATGTGTAAGAACTTGTCCAGAAAGTTTTGAAACTAGTTCAATATCACAGCACTTACTACACTATTGAGCATTTTGTTCCAAGATTTCACTACTCGGTTAGCAAAACAACATTTCCTTGGATTATTGTGGAATTTCGTTTTGGAAAGTTTTGACTGACATCCTCTCAAATTTTGTTTTGGTTAAAAGAAAAATGTTGGCAGAGCTCTGAGCAATCATAATGACTGAATAATATCGTATAACATTCAATCTAGTGTCCACAATTTCGTCTTTGTTGCAGAAATGAACTGAAATTAATTAGTAAATGATTTTCTACATAATTATTACTTTATATGTATTTTCGTGCAAAAAGAGTTGAAATCAGACAGTTTCATAAATGTAAAAAAGACATAAACAGAACAAACTTTGCTCATTCAATAAACCTTCTACCAAATAACCAAGTGGACACTATAATTGAGAAAAATACATACAGAAGAAACCTTTGAATTTTATTACATAATATACTCATAAAAATACTTTATCCTCAATGTATTTTATTTAAAGTTTTTCTTTTTTTTTTAAATTAAATGATTGAGGATGAATGTTAACATAAAGCTGATGTTTTAAACAAGATGAAGTAGAGTAGACTGAGATGGTTTGAGCATGTACAATAGAACTAATAAATAAAGAAAGACTAACAAAACAAATCTACAGTGCAAATGTGAGTGGAAGGGTGGTAGAAGAAGACCAAGGAAAGTACGGTTGGATGAATTGAAAGTTGTTTTTAAAGAAGGAAATATAAAAAGTCAAAAAAATCGTAGAAGTTGTATGAGAAAGCGTATGGATGGGAAAGAAATGCCGCAATATGCAAGTCTAGTGCTCTCTCCTACCCTGAAAAGGGGACAGTATGATAGTACTTATTTATAAACTATGTATACTGAATTTCTGCAAGTTGAAAAGATTATGGTAGAAAATTACTTATTGCGATTATTATAGGTTTACTCACAGCAGGAAGAAGAGTTGACACATTTCATATTAGGTCCTAAAACATATCCCGGCTTGCAGGTGCAACCTCGGGGAGCACAGGTACGGTTGCAAGGGGCAGGGGAGGTGCCTCTTAAGACGTCCTCACAGGTCGGGGGGCAGGGATTGGGGCAGTCCACTACTACCGCATTTGTATCATTGCACTCGGGAACTGAGAAAGAGAATTACCATTGTAATTATTAAGTTATGATTGTAATGATACTATTAAAAAATATCTTTGAACACGTGAATATTTTGAGATGTTTCTATTTGAAGTAAATCTAATTACTAGTATGTTCTGTAGATAATAAGGTGATGCACCCATCAGATATTTGTATGAATTTGTACAACTGGAGAACATACCTAGAAGCCATCTAACTTTCCAATTCCTCTCTTGATGATTGCCTGAACTGAAGAGTGAATCAGCAGCTGTTGCAAAACTAAATATTCTACAGCAGGGACATCATCCAGTCTTCCTAGATATTCTAAATATTCTACAGCAGGGACATCATCCAGTCTTCCTAGATATTCTAAATATTCTACAGCAGGGACATCATCCAGTCTTCCTAGATATTCTAAATATTCTACAGCAGGGACATCATCCAGTCTTCCTAGATATTCTAAATATTCTACAGCAGGGACATCATCCAGTCTTCCTAGATATTCTAAATATTCTACAGCAGGGACATCATCCAGTCTTCCTAGATATTCTAAATATTCTACAGCAGGGACATCATCCAGTCTTCCTAGATATTCTAAATATTCTACAGCAGGGACATCATCCAGTCTTCCTAGATATTCTAAATATTCTACAGCAGGGACATCATCCAGTCTTCCTAGATATTCTAAATATTCTACAGCAGGAACATCATCCAGTCTTCCTAGATATCTGTCTACAAAATCATAATCCTTCCTAAACTTTTCTATAGGTCTGAGGCTTGGACTCCCTTTAGGACAGGGGCGCTCAGATTGAAATAATAAGTGTTCTGTAACTAACGTTCCTTTGATATCGATGCATGGCACTGCATGTCCTCTGCATACTTTTCATAGGATGCCACGTAATTACAAAGTGCCAAACGCGAGCATGAATTAAGATGTTCGTCACTGAGCTGATTACGATATTTAGATTTAATTATTTCCATTTCGGAAAACGCAGACTCGCACAAATAAGTTGACCCAAACAATGCTGTTAACAGACAGGCAATTTGTTTTAAACATGCTTTCGACGTCTTTGATGTTTGTGTCTCGGATGGTTGAGACGCGTTTGGTAACTGGACGAGATATGGTAGAGCTATCTCAACCCAAATAACTTCTATCAGATAGATGATAATTTAATATTTAATTTTCGTTACTCTATATTAACAAATATTAGGTTAAAATAATTGTTAAAAAATATTTAGTGTACTTTTTATAAATTGAATGTCAGAAATTTCAAAAATATAATATGTAATTGATCAACTTAAAAACCTCCCGCGATCGACCGTTTGAGCACCCCTGCTTTAGGAGATTCTTTTGGAACCAGGAAATATTCCACCATTGTTTCTTTCCATCCTTCAGATCTACTATACTAATCATGTCACAAATGTCTCGGTCCTGAAATGATCCAATTGTAAACCTATAAAGAATACAGTTGTAGTGGCAAAATTGAGGTATACTGAACATGTGATATGTATGGGCAATATAACAGACTTTCAAAACGTGTCTTTTATGAGGATGTAATGGACAAGCAAAAGGTTGGTGGATAGAGGAAGCTCTATAAGAATGGTCTCAGGTGTAACTGACTTTGTGTCAACATGACCAGGCACCTCAATGGGATCCACATGTCTGTGACATCTGTGGAAGTTAGTATTCATCTAGGTCCTAGAGTGCTAAAAGTGTTCCGTAATCGGTTCCAAGCATTCAAAATATCTTGTTCGCAAAATGTCTTGGCGTGTCATAGGTTACCCATCACTGATCTAGGATTATGCTGTTCTCTCACAGATTAACAGTTAGAGATTGATGAGGGGATAACGGTGACGATTTGAAAAAAATATAATGGACAACCATTCATTTTATATTTTCTTAAAAGAGTCTTTAAATCTTCTACACTTTAATATTGTAAATATCAAGAATAAAATAAAATAAGCATTGTTTTTTCCTACGTACTGTGATTTGGGATAAACATTTTCACAGTAACAGAGCAAAAGTTGCACTAAATGTTTTATCAAAAAAGACGATGAAATAAATCTATATTTCTACTAGTAGAGCTGTTTTTATAGCTAAGCGATTGCAGACAATTGTCTGTAATAGCTCAATGCAGAGGGTCACTTCTCAGCAAAAAGAAAGTTGAAAGTACAAATTCTGCTTACAGTTAAATAGTTTTATTTCATTGTCTTTTGGAGTGAGGCATTTAGAGTAACGTTTTAAAAAAATCAAGTTTAGCAATATCATTTTGCCATCAATGTAAATGAATAAAACAACAATTTCAAAGTTCCACTTTATACAAGTATCGACTAAAAGAAACTTTTATGAAACAGTATTCTCGAATCTTATAAAAAAATCAGTCTTATAAACCAACTTACAGCAATCTTCCACCGCAACACAGACATTGCTGGTATACCTGACGTACCCAGGTCTGCAGTCACAGCCTCCTGTACAAAACGGATTAAATGTGGTGGTGGTATTTGGGCTTGAAGAACACGCCGGTGATGGACTAGCACCACTGGCAATTGCACTGCAACTGAGAGTGCATCGATCTTTGCAAGGCTTAAAGACTTCATTCACTCCGGTGCATGTTGTATCTGAATAAAAAAACAATAAACTCATTATATAAAAGAACTCTAAAATTGCAACGGAGTTCTATATTACACCTGTATTGGATGCACATATATACGTCACAAAGATTAATAATGCAAAATAATTGAATTCTCGTATGAAAAATGGGGTTTTTACAATTCAAAATTCATTCAAAATGAAAAATATTGACGCAAAAGATTGAAATTTCGCCAAATTAGGGAATCGGGACCAAAAATACGAAAACACGTTGAACAAATAATAATTCATTGTTTTGTACATATATTCGTACGCCTGGTTGTCAATGGCAGTTTATAGAATGAAAAGTTTGAAATTATTTTCTATTCCCAAGAAATGTTCATACATATTAAGCAGGTTTATATCATAAATACCGCAAAGCGTTTCTATCACACCTTTGTCTTGATTCATTGATAATTCTAGCATTTATGTACGAAAAATGGGGTTTTGGCTATATTAAAAATTCTTTCAAACTGAAAAATATTGACGCAAAAGATTGAAATATCGCAAAATTAGAGGTTTGGGACCAAAAACACGATAACACGTGAAACAAATAACATTTCTGACGCAATTTTGTACATACAGAGTGTCCCAAAGGGCAACGTCAAGCCGGTATCGAAGAAGAGGCCAGCTTATGAGGGCTCAGAATTAAAAAAAAAATTTTGAAAAAGCCTTATACTTTTCGAGTTATAGGCATTTCTTTGAAAATTGTAAAAGTAGCTACCCTGAGCCGAATGTTTGTATATTGTGACTAAAAATTGCCATATTTTATGATTTTAATGGTTGAATCGCAATCCTAGATAGACCTGCTATTAGTCGGAGTCAGATATAAAACAAAAAAAAATTGCACGTTTGAAAAAAAAATTGTTTTTGTCCGATCGTAAAAAATAATATTTTTTATCAGCCAACTTTAACTCATCATACTGTAAAAATAATGTACTACGCTAACCTGACAAGTTACATCAAAAGTTGGCCTGTTTAGTCAGGATTTTAAAATAGTACAATACATATCTACTACTCCTTAAAAAATAATTTTAAAACATTAATTTCTGAAATTAAAGATCGAATTCAAAAATTTTGAGCGAGACAAACGATACTGCGCTTGCACTAGTTAGAGTAATAAAGCTAGTTTCGCCATTTTTGATATGTAATATCTAGTTCCTGTCAAAAATGGTGTGTTACTCTAACTCGTTCATGCGCCATATCGTTTGTCTCGCTAAAATATTTTGAAGTCGATCTTTAATTTCAGAAATTAATGTTTTAAAATTATTTTACAATTTTCGAAGAAATGCCTATAACTCGAAAAGTATAAGGTTTTTAAAAAAAAAAAAAAAATTCTGAACCCTCATAAGCTGTCCTCTTCCTCGATACCGGTTTGACGTTGCCCTTTGGGACATCCTGTATATTCGTAAACTTGGACGCCAATGGCAGTTTTTCGAGTGAAAAGTGGGTAATTTCAGCCTATTTTTATGAAATATTAAAACATATTTAGCAGATTTGCACATTTCATATCATAATTATCGTCAATGCGTTTCTATCACACATGTGTCTTGATTCATTGATAACTCTAACATTTTTGTACAAAAAACATTTTTTCCAAATTCATTCAAACGTAAAAATCTTGACGCTCAAGATTGAAATATCGCAAAATTAGAGCTTTGGGACCAAAAACACGAAAACACCTGGAACAAATAACATTTTTGCCGTGATTTTGTACATATATTCGTAGACTTGGACGCCAATGGCAGTTTTTAGAGTGAAAAGTGGGTGGTTTTAGCCTATTTCTATGAAATATTAAAACATATTCAGCAGATTTGGACATTTCATATCATAATTAACGTGAACGCGTTTCTATCACACATGTGTCTTGATTCATTGATAATTCTAGCATTTTTGTACAAAAAATACATTTTCAGAAAAATCGCAAAATCAGAGGTTTGGGACCAAACACATGAAAACACGTGGAACAAATAATAATTATGCTGCTATTTTGTGCATATATTCGTAGACTTGGACCCCAATGGCAGTTTTTCGAGACAAAAGTGGGTACTTTTAGCCTATTTCTATGAAATATTCTAACATATTTAGCAGATTTGGACATTTCATATCATAATTATCGTCAATGCGTTTCTATCACACATGTGTCTTGATTCATTGATAATTCTAACATTTTTGTACAATTAATATTTTTTCCAAAGTCATTCAAATGTAAAAATCTTGAGGCCCAAGATTGAAATATCGCAAAATTAGAGGGTTGGCACCAAAAACACGATAACACGTGAAACAAATAACATTTGTGTCGCAATTTTGTACATACAGCGTGTCCCAAAGGGCAACGTCAAGCCGGTATCGAGGAAAAGGACAGCTTATGAGGGCTCAGAATTAAAAAAAAATTTTGACAAATCCTTATACTTTTCGAGTTATAGGCATTTCTTCGAAAATTGTAAAAGTAGCTTCCCTGAGCCGAATGTTTGTATATTGTGACTAAAAATTGCCATATTTTATGATTTTAATGGTTGAATCGCAATCCTAGATAGACCTGCTAGTAGTCGAAGTCAGATATAAAACAAAAAAAAATTGCACGTTTGAAAAAAAAATTGTTTTATCCGATCGTAAAAAATAATATTTTTTATCAGCCAACTTTAACTCATCATATTGTAAAAATAATGTACTACGCTAACCTGGCAAGTTACATCAAAAGTTGGCCTGTTTAGTCAGGATTTCAAAATGGTACAATACATATCTACTACTCTTTTAAAAATAATTTTAAAACATTAATTTCAGAAATTAAAGATCTGTAACGATGGTCGCTATCAATGTAGCATGTGTCCTATTAGGATGTGCTGATGATTTTGATATCGACATCGTTATCTTCGTTTTTAGCTGATTCTGCGTTACTTCTCGTGCAGAGTCACCAATATAGCGGATTGCTTATGTTTAACTGTTGTGATGATTTTGATTGATATTTGTTTACTTATAAACTCAGGAATGCGGATGGATAAAAACGAAAGTGACAACAAGCGATAAATAATAAGTCTTGACAGTTGAATGTACGACAATAAAAGTATGTTTATTTCGCAGAGTGCGGACAATTTATACCAGTGAATGAATACATGGGGTATATATATCTGCCTTGCTCTATCACATGAACGGGCGGTAGGTTAATTATTTATATTTGGAGATGGCTAGCCAATTTGCGCGCTGTAAATAGTAAATATTGTCGTTGTTCGTAGTGTGTAACAATCATTGAATTCTTGATCGGTCAATGACCCTGTATGTTTATGATCAACAATAATTAATTTAATTTATTTGTGTTTTAACAATTCACTCGTTATTTTTGACAATTCATTTAGGTAGGTATACAGGCAGGTACAGATCGAATTCAAAAATTTTGAGCGAGACAAACGATACTGCGCTTGCACTATTTAGAGTAATAAAGCTAGTGTCGCCATTTTCGATATGTAATATCTAGTTCCTGTCAAAAATGGTGTCTTATTTGGACGCCAATGGCAGTTTTTCGAGTGAAAAGTGGGTACTTTTAGCCTATTTCTATGAAATATTTTAACATATTTAGCAGCTTTGGACATTTCATATCATAATTATCGTCAATGCGTTTCTATCACACATGTGTCTTGATTCATTGATAATTCTGGAATTTTGTACAAAAAATATTTATTCAGTAATCCAAATTCATTCAAACGGAAAAATCTTGACGCAAAAGATTGAAATATCGCAGAATTAGAGCTTTGGGACAAAAAACACCTGGAACAAATAACATTTCTGTCGTGATTTTGTACATATATTCGCAGACTTGGACGCCAATGGAGGTTTTGTGAGTGAAAAGTGGGTACTTTTAGCCTATTTCTATGAAATATTCTAACATATTTAGCAGATTTGGACATTTCATATCATAATGAACGTCAATGCATTTCTTTCACACATGTGTCTTGATTCATTGATAATTCTAGCATTTTTGTACAAAAAATATATTTTCAGTAGTCCAAATTCATTCAAACGGAAAAATCTTGACGCAAAAGATTGAAATATTGCAAAATTGAGTTTTGGGGCCAAAAACACGAAAACACCTGGAACAAATAACATTTCTGTAGTGATTTTGTACATATATTCGCAGACTTGGACGCCAATGGAGGTTTTGTGAGTGAAAAGTGGGTACTTTAAGCCTATTTCTATGAAATATTCTAACATTCATTCATTCATTCATTATTGCACATGAAGAGAAACACACACAATTTGAGAAAAACAACCGATTATTTGATTTGTACATACAATTTTAATGGATCTGGAATTGTTGCCTTTCATTTGTCGTATCCCCAGTAAACTAGGCTTTTGCCTGTATATCACTGAGGATATTTATCATGAAAAAAATAAATCGATACTTCTTTCCGATTTTTGATTACACAATAACAAAATCCCGTTGCACGCTCTCATCAACCTGACAGTGACACTCAACTACAACTGGAAATATCTTGCGAAATTCAACTCACACATCATCACTCCAGAAAGACCAAAAATATTCATCCCACACTATACCGCACATAATCATAAGATTAAAAATTAAAATCAAAACAAAAAAAAAATACACAGAAACACAAATACAAAAACAACCAAAATTAAATAAACAAGTAGAAACCCACGCTCACGAGCACACATAAATCCCTTCCACTCGTCATTCATCCTGAAAGTACTCAAAATTTTGTAGCAATAACAACCACGCTCCGATCGACTGTCTAAATGGTTTTCCTACCTTTAACAAATTTGGACATTTTTAACATATTTAGCAGATTTGGACATTTCATATCAAAATTAACGTCAATGCGTTTCTATCACACACGTGTCTTGATTCATTGATAATTCTAGCATTTTCGTACAAAAAATATTTATTCAGTAATCCAAATTCATTCAAACGGAAAAATTTTCACGGAAAAGATATAAATATCGCAAAATTAGAGCGTTGTGACCAAAAACACCTGGAACAAATAACATTTTTGCCGTGATTTTGTACATATATTCGTAGACTTGGACGCCAATGGCAGTTTTTTGAGTGAAAAGTGGGTACTTTTAGCCTATTTCTATGAAATATTCTAACATATTTAGCAGATTTAGACATTTCATATCATAATTAACTTAAATGCGTTTCTATCACACATGTGTCTTGATTCATTGCTAATTCTAACATTTTTGTACCAAAAACATTTTTTCCAAATTCATTCAAACGGAAAAATCTTGACGCAAAAGATTGAAATATCGCAAAATTAGAGCTTTAGGACCAAAAAAACTAAAACACCTGGAACAAATAACATTTCTGTCGTGATTTTGTACATATATTCGCAGACTTGGACGCCAATGGATGTTTTGTGAGTGAAAAGTGGGTACTTTTAGCCTATTTCTATGAAATATTCTAACATATTTAGCAGATTTGGACATTTTATATTCTATACTATATTTGGACATTTTATATTCTATATACTTGATTCATTGATAATTCTAACATTTATGTACAAAAATTTTTTTTTCCAAATTCATTCAAACGTAAAAATCTTGACGCCCATGATTGAAATATCGATAAATTAGAGCTTTGGGACCAAAAACACGAAAACACCTGGAACAAATAACATTTTTGTCGTGATTTTGTACATATACTATATTCATACACTTGGACGCTAATGACAGTTTTTCCAGGGAAAAGTGGGTACTTTTAGCCTATTTCTATGAAATATTCTAACATATTTAGTAGATTTGGACATTTCTTATCATAATTAACGTCAATGCGTTTCTATCACAAATGTGTCTTGATTCATTGATAATTCTAAAATTTTTGTACAAAAAACATTTTTTCCAAATTCATTCAAACGTAAAAATCTTGACGCAAAAGATTGAAATATCGCAAAATTAGAGCTTTGGGACCAAAAACACCAAAACACCTGGAACAAATAACATTTCTGTCGTGATTTTGTACATATATTGGCAGACTTGGACGCCAATGGCAGTTTTTCGAGTTAAAAGTGGGTATTTTTAGCCTTTTTCTATGAAATATTTTAACCTATATAGCAGATTTGGACATTTCATGTCATAATAACGTCAATGCGTTTCTATCACACATGTGTCTTGATTCATTGATAATTCTAGCTTTTTTGTACAAAAAATATATTTTCAGTAGTCCAAATTCATTCAAACGGAAAAATCTTGACGCAAAAGATTGAAATATCGCAAAATTAGAGCTTTGGGACCAAAAACACCAAAACACCTGGAACAAATAACATTTCTGTCGTGATTTTGTACATATATTGGCAGACTTGGACGCCAATGGCAGTTTTTCGAGTTAAAAGTGGGTATTTTTAGCCTTTTTCTATGAAATATTTTAACATATATAGCAGATTTGGACATTTCATGTCATAATAACGTCAATGCGTTTCTATCACACATGTGTCTTGATTCATTGATAATTCTAGCATTTTTGTACAAAAAATATTTTTACAGTAATCCAAATTCATTCAAACTGAAAAATCTTCACGGAAAAAATTGAAATATAGCCAAATTAGAGCAATGGGACCAAAAATCGAAAACTACTAGAACAAAATAACATTTCTGTCGTGATTTTGTACATATATTCGCAGATTTGGTCGCCAATGGCGGTTTTTTGAGTGAAAAGTGGGTACTTTTAGCCTATTTCTATGAAATATTCTAACATATTTAGCAGATTTGGACATTTCATATCATAATTAACGTCAATGCGTTTCTTTCACGCATGTGTCTTGATTCATTGATAATTCTAGCTTTTTTGTACAAAAAATATTTTTTCAGTAGTCCAAATTCATTCAAACGGAAAAATCTTGACGCAAAAGATTGAAATATCGCAAAATTAGAGCTTTGGGACCAAAAACACCAAAACACCTGGAACAAATAACATTTCTGTCGTGATTTTGTACATATATTGGCAGACTTGGACGCCAATGGCAGTTTTTCGAGTTAAAAGTGGGTATTTTTAGCCTTTTTCTATGAAATATTTTAACATATATAGCAGATTTGGACATTTCATGTCATAATAACGTCAATGCGTTTCTATCACACATGTGTCTTGATTCATTGATAATTCTAGCATTTTTGTACAAAAAATATTTTTACAGTAATCCAAATTCATTCAAACTGAAAAATCTTCACGGAAAAAATTGAAATATAGCCAAATTAGAGCAATGGGACCAAAAACACGAAAACTACTAGAACAAAATAACATTTCTGTCGTGATTTTGTACATATATTCGCAGATTTGGTCGCCAATGGCGGTTTTTTGAGTGAAAAGTGGGTACTTTTAGCCTATTTCTATGAAATATTCTAACATATTTAGCAGATTTGGACATTTCATATCATAATTAACGTCAATGCGTTTCTTTCACGCATGTGTCTTGATTCATTGATAATTCTAGCTTTTTTGTACAAAAAATATTTTTTCAGTAATCCAAATTCATTCAAACGGAAAAATCGACGCAAAAGATTGAAATATCGCAAAATCAGAGCTTTGGGACCAAAAACACGAAAACACCTGGAACAAATAACATTTCTGTCGTGATTTTGTACATATATTTGCAGACTTGGACGCCAATGGCAGTTTTTCGAGTTAAAAGTGGGTACTTTTAGCCTATTTCTATGAAATATTCTAACATATTTAGCAGATTTGGACATTTCATATCATAATTAACGTCAATGCGTTTCTATCACACATGTGTCTTGATTCATTGATAATTCTAGCATTTTTGTACAAAAAATATTTTTTCAGTAATCCAAATTCATTCAAACGGAAAAATCTTGACGCAAAAGATTGAAATATCGCAAAATTAGAGCTTTGGGTCCAAAAACAACGGGAAAAAATATTTCTGTCGTAATTTTGTACATATATTCGAAGACTTGGACGCCAATGGCAGTTTTTCGAGTGAAAAGTGGGTACTTTTAGCTTATTTCTATGAAATATTCTAACATATTTAGCGGATTTGGACATTTCATATCATAATTAACGTCAATGCGTTTCTTTCACACATGTATCTTGATTCATTGATAATTCAAGCATTTTTGTACAAAAAATATTTTTACAGTAATCCAAATTCATTCAAACTGAAAAATCTTCACGGAAAAAATTGAAATATAGCCAAATTAGAGCAATGGGACCAAAAACACGAAAACTACTAGAAAAAAATAACATTTCTGTCGTGATTTTGTACATATATTCGCAGATTTGGACGCCAATGGCGGTTTTTTGAGTGAAAAGTGGGTACTTTTAGCCTATTTCTATGAAATATTCTAACATATTTAGCAGATTTGGACATTTCATATCATAATTAACGTCAATGCGTTTCTTTCACGCATGTGTCTTGATTCATTGATAATTCTAGATTTTTTGTACAAAAAATATTTTTTCAGTAATCCAAATTCATTCAAACTGCAAAATCTTCACGGAAAAGATTGAAATATAGCAAAATTAGAGCTTTGGGACCAAAAACACGAAACACCTGGAACAAATAACATTTCTGTCGTAATTTTGTACATATATTCGTTGACTTGGACGCCAATGACAGTTTTTCGAGTGAAAAGTGGGTATTTTAGCCTATTTCTATGAAATATTTTAACATGTATAGCTGATTTGGACATTTCATGTCATAATAACGTCAATGCGTTTCTATCACACATGTGTCTTGATTTTTTGATAATTCTAGCATTTTTGTACGAAAAATATATTTTCAGTAGTCCAAATTCATTCAAACGGAAAAATCTTGACGCAAAAGATTGAAATATCGCAAAATTAGAGCTTTGGGACCAAAAACACCAAAACACCTGGAACAAATAACATTTCTGTCGTGATTTTGTACATATATTGGCAGACTTGGACGCCAATGGCAGTTTTTCGAGTTAAAAGTGGGTATTTTGAGCCTTTTTCTATGAAATATTTTAACCTATATAGCAGATTTGGACATTTCATGTCATAATAACGTCAATGCGTTTCTATCACACATGTGTCTTGATTCATTGATAATTCTAGCTTTTTTGTACAAAAAATATATTTTCAGTAGTCCAAATTCATTCAAACGGAAAAATCTTGACGCAAAAGATTGAAATATCGCAAAATTAGAGCTTTGGGACCAAAAACACCAAAACACCTGGAACAAATAACATTTCTGTCGTGATTTTGTACATATATTGGCAGACTTGGACGCCAATGGCAGTTTTTCGAGTTAAAAGTGGGTATTTTTAGCCTTTTTCTATGAAATATTTTAACATATATAGCAGATTTGGACATTTCATGTCATAATAACGTCAATGCGTTTCTATCACACATGTGTCTTGATTCATTGATAATTCTAGCATTTTTGTACAAAAAATATTTTTACAGTAATCCAAATTCATTCAAACTGAAAAATCTTCACGGAAAAAATTGAAATATAGCCAAATTAGAGCAATGGGACCAAAAATCGAAAACTACTAGAACAAAATAACATTTCTGTCGTGATTTTGTACATATATTCGCAGATTTGGTCGCCAATGGCGGTTTTTTGAGTGAAAAGTGGGTACTTTTAGCCTATTTCTATGAAATATTCTAACATATTTAGCAGATTTGGACATTTCATATCATAATTAACGTCAATGCGTTTCTTTCACGCATGTGTCTTGATTCATTGATAATTCTAGCTTTTTTGTACAAAAAATATTTTTTCAGTAGTTCAAATTCATTCAAACGGAAAAATCTTGACGCAAAAGATTGAAATATCGCAAAATTAGAGCTTTGGGACCAAAAACACCAAAACACCTGGAACAAATAACATTTCTGTCGTGATTTTGTACATATATTGGCAGACTTGGACGCCAATGGCAGTTTTTCGAGTTAAAAGTGGGTATTTTTAGCCTTTTTCTATGAAATATTTTAACATATATAGCAGATTTGGACATTTCATGTCATAATAACGTCAATGCGTTTCTATCACACATGTGTCTTGATTCATTGATAATTCTAGCATTTTTGTACAAAAAATATTTTTACAGTAATCCAAATTCATTCAAACTGAAAAATCTTCACGGAAAAAATTTAAATATAGCCAAATTAGAGCAATGGGACCAAAAACACGAAAACTACTAGAACAAAATAACATTTCTGTCGTGATTTTGTACATATATTCGCAGATTTGGTCGCCAATGGCGGTTTTTTGAGTGAAAAGTGGGTACTTTTAGCCTATTTCTATGAAATATTCTAACATATTTAGCAGATTTGGACATTTCATATCATAATTAACGTCAATGCGTTTCTTTCACGCATGTGTCTTGATTCATTGATAATTCTAGCTTTTTTGTACAAAAAATATTTTTTCAGTAATCCAAATTCATTCAAACGGAAAAATCGACGCAAAAGATTGAAATATCGCAAAATTAGAGCTTTGGGACCAAAAACACGAAAACACCTGGAACAAATAACATTTCTGTCGTGATTTTGTACATATATTTGCAGACTTGGACGCCAATGGCAGTTTTTCGAGTTAAAAGTGGGTACTTTTAGCCTATTTCTATGAAATATTCTAACATATTTAGCAGATTTGGACATTTCATATCATAATTAACGTCAATGCGTTTCTATCACACATGTGTCTTGATTCATTGATAATTATAGCATTTTTGTACAAAAAATATTTTTTCAGTAATCCAAATTCATTCAAACGGAAAAATCTTGGCGCAAAAGATTGAAATATCGCAAAATTAGAGCTTTGGGACCAAAAACAACGGGAAAAAATATTTCTGTCGTAATTTTGTACATGTATTCGAAGACTTGGACGCCAATGGCAGTTTTTCGAGTGAAAAGTGGGTACTTTTAGCTTATTTCTATGAAATATTCTAACATATTTAGCGGATTTGGACATTTCATATCATAATTGACGTCAATGCGTTTCTTTCACACATGTTTCTTGACTCATTGATAATTCTAGCATTTTTGTACAAAAAATATTTTTACAGTAATCCAAATTCATTCAAACTGAAAAATATTCACGGAAAAAATTGAAATATAGCCAAATTAGAGCAATGGGACCAAAAACACGAAAACTACTAGAAAAAAATAACATTTCTGTCGTGATTTTGTACATATATTCGCAGATTTGGACGCCAATGGCGGTTTTTTGATTGAAAAGTGGGTACTTTTAGCCTATTTCTATGAAATATTCTAACATATTTAGCAGATTTGGACATTTCATATCATAATTAACGTCAATGCGTTTCTTTCACGCATGTGTCTTGATTCATTGATAATTCTAGATTTTTTGTACAAAAAATATATTTTCAGTAATCCAAATTCATTCAAACTGAAAAATCTTCACGGAAAAGATTGAAATATAGCAAAATTAGAGCTTTGGGACCAAAAACACGAAACACCTGGAACAAATAACATTTCTGTCGTAATTTTGTACATATATTCGTAGACTTGGACGCCAATGACAGTTTTTCGAGTGAAAAGTGGGTATTTTTAGCCTATTTCTATGAAATATTTTAACATATATAGCTGATTTGGACATTTCATGTCATAATAACGTCAATGCGTTTCTATCACACATGTGTCTTGATTTATTGATAATTCTAGCATTTTTGTACGAAAAATATTTTTTCAGTAGTCCAAATTCATTCAAACGGAAAAATCTTGACGCAAAAGATTGAAATATCGCAAAATTAGAGCTTTGGGACCAAAAACACGAAAACACCTGAAACAAATAACATTTTTCTCGTGATTTTGTACATATATTCGTAGACTTGGACGCCAAAGGCAGTTTTTCGAGTGAAAAGTGGGTACTTTTAGCCTATTTCTATGAAATATTAAAACATATTTAGCAGATTTGCACATTTCATATCATAATTATCGTCAATGCGTTTCTATCACACATGTGTTTTGATTCATTGATAATTCTAGCATTTTTGTACAAAAAATAATTTTTCAGTAATCCAAATTCATTCAAACGGAAAAATCTTGACGCTCAAGATTAAAATATCGCAAAATTAGAGCTTTGGGACCAAAAAGACGAAAACAACTGGAACAAATAACATTTCTGTCGTGATTTTGTACTTATATTCGTAGACTTGGACGTAAATGTCAGTTTTTCGAGTGAAAAGTGGGTAATTTCAGCCTATTTCTATGAAATATTAAAACATATTCAGCAGATTTGGACATTTCATATCATAATTAACGTGAACGCGTTTCTATCACACATGTGTCTTGATTCATTGATAATTCTAGCATTTTTGTACAAAAAATACATTTTCAGAAAAATCGCAAAATCAGAGGTTTGGGACCAAACACATGAAAACACGTGGAACAAATAATAATTATGCTGCTATTTTGTGCATATATTCGTAGACTTGGACCCCAATGGCAGTTTTTCGAGACAAAAGTGGGTACTTTTAGCCTATTTCTATGAAATATTCTAACATATTTAGCAGATTTGGACATTTCATATCATAATGAACGTCAGTGCGTTTCTTTTCCACATGTGTCTTGATTCATTGATAATTCTAACCTTTTTGTACAAAAATCATTTTTTCCAAATTCATTCAAACGTAAAAATCTTAATACCCAAGATTGAAATATCGCAAAATTACAGCTTTGGGACCAAAAACACGAAAACACCTAGAACAAGTATCATTTCTGTCGTAATTTTGTACATATATTCGATGACTTGGACGTTAATGTCAGTTTTTCGAGTGAAAAGTGGGTAATTTCAGCCTATTTCCATGAAATATTAAAACTGTCTTCTGTCGTGATTTTGTACATATATTTGCAGACTTGGACGCCAATGGCAGTTTTTCGAGTTAAAAGTGGGTATTTTTAGCCTTTTTCTATGAAATATTTTAACATATATAGCAGATTTGGACATTTCATGTCATAATAACGTCAATGCGTTTCTATCACACATGTGTCTTGATTCATTGATAATTCTAGCATTTTTGTACAAAAAATATTTTTACAGTAATCCAAATTCATTCAAACTGAAAAATTTTCACGGAAAAAATTGAAATATAGCC
Organism: Odontocerum albicorne; assembly: GCA_949825065.1. Lineage (NCBI taxonomy): Eukaryota > Metazoa > Arthropoda > Insecta > Trichoptera > Odontoceridae > Odontocerum > Odontocerum albicorne. The sequence continues at coordinate 10,575,995 of OX463852.1, read as the reverse complement.
AAATTAGAGCAATGGGACCAAAAACACGAAAACTACTAGAAAAAAATAACATTTCTGTCGTGATTTTGTACATATATTCGCAGATTTGGACGCCAATGACGGTTTTTTGATTGAAAAGTGGGTACTTTTAGCCTATTTCTATGAAATATTCTAACATATTTAGCAGATTTGGACATTTCATATCATAATTAACGTTAATGCGTTTCTTTCACGCATGTGTCTTGATTCATTGATAATTCTAGATTTTTTGTACAAAAAATATTTTTTCAGTAATCCAAATTCATTCAAACTGAAAAATCTTCACGGAAAAGATTGAAATATAGCAAAGTTAGAGCTTTGGGACCAAAAACACGAAACACCTGGAACAAATAACATTTCTGTCGTAATTTTGTACATATATTCGTAGACTTGGACGCCAATGACAGTTTTTCGAGTGAAAAGTGGGTATTTTTAGCCTATTTCTATGAAATATTTTAACATATATAGCTGATTTGGACATTTCATGTCATAATAACGTCAATGCCTTTCTATCACACATGTGTCTTGATTTATTGATAATTCTAGCATTTTTGTACGAAAAATATTTTTTCAGTAGTCCAAATTCATTCAAACGGAAAAATCTTGACGTAAAAGATTGAAATATCGCAAAATTAGAGCTTTGGGACCAAAAACACGAAAACACCTGAAACAAATAACATTTTTCTCGTGATTTTGTACATATATTCGTAGACTTGGACGCCAAAGGCAGTTTTTCGAGTGAAAAGTGGGTACTTTTAGCCTATTTCTATGAAATATTAAAACATATTTAGCAGATTTGCACATTTCATATCATAATTATCGTCAATGCGTTTCTATTACATGTGTTTTGATTCATTGATAATTCTAGCATTTTTGTACAAAAAATAATTTTTCAGTAATCCAAATTCATTCAAACGGAAAAATCTTGACGCTCAAGATTAAAATATCGCAAAATTAGAGCTTTGGGACCAAAAAGACGAAAACAACTGGAACAAATAACATTTCTGTCGTGATTTTGTACTTATATTCGTAGACTTGGACGTAAATGTCAGTTTTTCGAGTGAAAAGTGGGTAATTTCAGCCTATTTCTATGAAATATTAAAACATATTCAGCAGATTTGGACATTTCATATCATAATTAACGTGAATGCGTTTCTATCACACATGTGTGTTGATTCATTGATAATTCTAGCATTTTTGTACAAAAAATACATTTTCAGAAAAATCGCAAAATCAGAGGTTTGGGACCAAACACATGAAAACACGTGGAACAAATAATAATTATGCTGCTATTTTGTGCATATATTCGTAGACTTGGACCCCAATGGCAGTTTTTCGAGACAAAAGTGGGTACTTTTAGCCTATTTCTATGAAATATTCTAACATATTTAGCAGATTTGGACATTTCATATCATAATGAACGTCAGTGCGTTTCTTTTCCACATGTGTCTTGATTCATTGATAATTCTAACCTTTTTGTACAAAAATCATTTTTTCCAAATTCATTCAAACGTAAAAATCTTAATACCCAAGATTGAAATATCGCAAAATTACAGCTTTGGGACCAAAAACACGAAAACACCTAGAACAAGTATCATTTCTGTCGTAATTTTGTACATATATTCGATGACTTGGACGTTAATGTCAGTTTTTCGAGTGAAAAGTGGGTAATTTCAGCCTATTTCCATGAAATATTAAAACTGTCTTCTGTCGTGATTTTGTACATATATTTGCAGACTTGGACGCCAATGGCAGTTTTTCGAGTTAAAAGTGGGTATTTTTAGCCTTTTTCTATGAAATATTTTAACATATATAGCAGATTTGGACATTTCATGTCATAATAACGTCAATGCGTTTCTATCACACATGTGTCTTGATTCATTGATAATTCTAGCATTTTTGTACAAAAAATATTTTTACAGTAATCCAAATTCATTCAAACTGAAAAATTTTCACGGAAAAAATTGAAATATAGCCAAATTAGAGCAATGGGACCAAAAACACGAAAACTACTAGAAAAAACTAACATTTCTGTCGTGATTTTGTACATATATTCGCAGATTTGGACGCCAATGGCGGTTTTTTGAGTGAAAAGTGGGTACTTTTAGTCTATTTCTATGAAATATTCTAACTTATTTAGCAGATTTGGACATTTCATATCATAATTAACGTCAATGCGTTTCTTTCACGCATGTGTCTTGATTCATTGATAATTCTAGCTTTTTTGTACAAAAAATATATTTTCAGTAGTCCAAATTCATTCAAACGGAAAAATCTTGACGCAAAAGATTGAAATATCGCAAAATTAGAGCTTTGGGACCAAAAACACGAAAACACCTGGAACAAAAAACATTTCTGTCGTGATTTTGAACATATATTGGCAGACTTGGACGCCAATGGCAGTTTTTCGAGTTAAAAGTGGGTATTTTTAGCCTTTTTCTATGAAATATTTTAACATATATAGCAGATTTGGACATTTCATGTCATAATAACGTCAATGCGTTTCTATCACACATGTGTCTTGATTCATTGATAATTCTAGCATTTTTGTACAAAAAATATTTTTACAGTAATCCAAATTCATTCAAACTGAAAAATCTTCACGGAAAAAATTGAAATATAGCCAAATTAGAGCAATGGGACCAAAAACACGAAAACTACTAGAAAAAAATAACATTTCTGTCGTGATTTTGTACATATATTGGCAGACTTGGACGCCAATGGCAGTTTTTCGAGTTAAAAGTGGGTATTTTTAGCCTTTTTCTATGAAATATTTTAACATATATAGCAGATTTGGACATTTCATGTCATAATAACGTCAATGCGTTTCTATCACACATGTGTCTTGATTCATTGATAATTCTAGCATTTTTGTACAAAAAATATTTTTACAGTAATCCAAATTCATTCAAACTGAAAAATCTTCACGGAAAAAATTGAAATATAGCCAAATTAGAGCAATGGGACCAAAAACACGAAAACTACTAGAAAAAAATAACATTTCTGTCGTGATTTTGTACATATATTCGCAGATTTGGTCGCCAATGGCGGTTTTTTGAGTGAAAAGTGGGTACTTTTAGCCTATTTTTATGAAATATTCTAACATATTTAGCAGATTTGGACATTTCATATCATAATTAACGTCAATGCGTTTCTTTCACGCATGTGTCTTGATTCATTGATAATTATAGCTTTTTTGTACAAAAAATATTTTTTCAGTAATCCAAATTCATTCAAACGGAAAAATCTTGACGCAAAAGATTGAAATATCGCAAAATTAGAGCTTTGGGACCAAAAACACGAAAACACCTGGAACAAATAACATTTCTGTCGTGATTTTGTACATATATTTGCAGACTTGGACGCCAATGGCAGTTTTTCGAGTTAAAAGTGGGTACTTTTAGCCTATTTCTATGAAATATTCTAACATATTTAGCAGATTTGGACATTTCATATCATAATTAACGTCAATGCGTTTCTATCACACATGTGTCTTGATTCATTGATAATTCTAGCATTTTTGTACAAAAAATATTTTTTCAGTAATCCAAATTCATTCAAACGGAAAAATCTTGACGCAAAAGATTGAAATATCGCAAAATTAGAGCTTTGGGACCAAAAACAACGGGAAAAAATATTTCTGTCGTAATTTTGTACATATATTCGAAGACTTGGACGCCAATGGCAGTTTTTCGAGTGAAAAGTGGGTACTTTTAGCTTATTTCTATGAAATATTCTAACATATTTAGCGGATTTGGACATTTCATATCATAATTAACGTCAATGCGTTTCTTTCACACATGTATCTTGATTCATTGATAATTCAAGCATTTTTGTACAAAAAATATTTTTACAGTAATCCAAATTCATTCAAACTGAAAAATCTTCACGGAAAAAATTGAAATATAGCCAAATTAGAGCAATTGGACCAAAAACACGAAAACTACTAGAAAAAAATAACATTTCTGTCGTGATTTTGTACATATATTCGCTGATTTGGACGCCAATGGCGGTTTTTTGAGTGAAAAGTGGGTACTTTTAGCCTATTTCTATGAAATATTCTAACATATTTAGCAGATTTTGACATTTCATATCATAATTAACGTCAATGCGTTTCTTTCACGCATGTGTCTTGATTCATTGATAATTCTAGATTTTTTGTACAAAAAATATTTTTTCAGTAATCCAAATTCATTCAAACTGAAAAATCTTCACGGAAAAGATTGAAATATAGCAAAATTAGAGCTTTGGGACCAAAAACACGAAACACCTGGAACAAATAACATTTCTGTCGTAATTTTGTACACATATTCGTAGACTTGGACGCCAATGACAGTTTTTCGAGTGAAAAGTGGGTATTTTAGCCTATTTCTTTGAAATATTTTAACATGTATAGCTGATTTGGACATTTCATGTCATAATAACGTCAATGCGTTTCTATCACACATGTGTCTTGATTTTTTGATAATTCTAGCATTTTTGTACGAAAAATATATTTTCAGTAGTCCAAATTCATTCAAAAGGAAAAATCTTGACGCAAAAGATTGAAATATCGCAAAATTAGAGCTTTGGGACCAAAAACACCAAAACACCTGGAACAAATAACATTTCTGTCGTGATTTTGTACATATATTCGTAGACTTGGACGCCAATGGCAGTTTTTCGAGTGAAAAGTGGGTACTTTTAGCTTATTTCCATGAAATATGCTAACATATTTAGAGGATTTGGACGTTTCATATCATAATTAACGTCAATGCGTTTCTATCACACATGTGTCTTGATTCATTGATAATTCTAGCTTTTTTGTACAAAAAATATATTTTCAGTAGTCCAAATTCATTCAAACGGAAAAATCTTGACGCAAAAGATTGAAATATCGCAAAATTAGAGCTTTGGGACCAAAAACACGAAAACACCTGGAACAAATAACATTTCTGTCGTGATTTTGTACATATATTGGCAGACTTGGACGCCAATGGCAGTTTTTCGAGTTAAAAGTGGGTATTTTTAGCCTTTTTCTATGAAATATTTTAACATATATAGCAGATTTGGACATTTCATGTCATAATAACGTCAATGCGTTTCTATCACACATGTGTCTTGATTCATTGATAATTCTAGCATTTTTGTGCAAAAAATATTTTTACAGTAATCCAAATTCATTCAAACTGAAAAATCTTCACGGAAAAAATTGAAATATAGCCAAATTAGAGCAATGGGACCAAAAACACGAAAACTACTAGAACAAAATAACATTTCTGTCGTGATTTTGTACATATATTCGCAGATTTGGTCGCCAATGGCGGTTTTTTGAGTGAAAAGTGGGTACTTTTAGCCTATTTCTATGAAATATTCTAACATATTTAGCAGATTTGGACATTTCATATCATAATTAACGTCAATGCGTTTCTTTCACGCATGTGTCTTGATTCATTGATAATTCTAGCTTTTTTGTACAAAAAATATTTTTTCAGTAATCCAAATTCATTCAAACGGAAAAATCGACGCAAAAGATTGAAATATCGCAAAATCAGAGCTTTGGGACCAAAAACACGAAAACACCTGGAACAAATAACATTTCTGTCGTGATTTTGTACATATATTTGCAGACTTGGACGCCAATGGCAGTTTTTCGAGTTAAAAGTGGGTACTTTTAGCCTATTTCTATGAAATATTCTAACATATTTAGCAGATTTGGACATTTCATATCATAATTAACGTCAATGCGTTTCTATCACACATGTGTCTTGATTCATTGATAATTCTAGCATTTTTGTACAAAAAATATTTTTTCAGTAATCCAAATTCATTCAAACGGAAAAATCTTGACGCAAAAGATTGAAATATCGCAAAATTAGAGCTTTGGGTCCAAAAACAACGGGAAAAAATATTTCTGTCGTAATTTTGTACATATATTCGAAGACTTGGACGCCAATGGCAGTTTTTCGAGTGAAAAGTGGGTACTTTTAGCTTATTTCTATGAAATATTCTAACATATTTAGCGGATTTGGACATTTCATATCATAATTAACGTCAATGCGTTTCTTTCACACATGTATCTTGATTCATTGATAATTCAAGCATTTTTGTACAAAAAATATTTTTACAGTAATCCAAATTCATTCAAACTGAAAAATCTTCACGGAAAAAATTGAAATATAGCCAAATTAGAGCAATGGGACCAAAAACACGAAAACTACTAGAAAAAAATAACATTTCTGTCGTGATTTTGTACATATATTCGCAGATTTGGACGCCAATGGCGGTTTTTTGAGTGAAAAGTGGGTACTTTTAGCCTATTTCTATGAAATATTCTAACATATTTAGCAGATTTGGACATTTCATATCATAATTAACGTCAATGCGTTTCTTTCACGCATGTGTCTTGATTCATTGATAATTCTAGATTTTTTGTACAAAAAATATTTTTTCAGTAATCCAAATTCATTCAAACTGCAAAATCTTCACGGAAAAGATTGAAATATAGCAAAATTAGAGCTTTGGGACCAAAAACACGAAACACCTGGAACAAATAACATTTCTGTCGTAATTTTGTACATATATTCGTTGACTTGGACGCCAATGACAGTTTTTCGAGTGAAAAGTGGGTATTTTAGCCTATTTCTATGAAATATTTTAACATGTATAGCTGATTTGGACATTTCATGTCATAATAACGTCAATGCGTTTCTATCACACATGTGTCTTGATTTTTTGATAATTCTAGCATTTTTGTACGAAAAATATATTTTCAGTAGTCCAAATTCATTCAAACGGAAAAATCTTGACGCAAAAGATTGAAATATCGCAAAATTAGAGCTTTGGGACCAAAAACACCAAAACACCTGGAACAAATAACATTTCTGTCGTGATTTTTGTACATATATTGGCAGACTTGGACGCCAATGGCAGTTTTTCGAGTTAAAAGTGGGTATTTTGAGCCTTTTTCTATGAAATATTTTAACCTATATAGCAGATTTGGACATTTCATGTCATAATAACGTCAATGCGTTTCTATCACACATGTGTCTTGATTCATTGATAATTCTAGCTTTTTTGTACAAAAAATATATTTTCAGTAGTCCAAATTCATTCAAACGGAAAAATCTTGACGCAAAAGATTGAAATATCGCAAAATTAGAGCTTTGGGACCAAAAACACCAAAACACCTGGAACAAATAACATTTCTGTCGTGATTTTGTACATATATTGGCAGACTTGGACGCCAATGGCAGTTTTTCGAGTTAAAAGTGGGTATTTTTAGCCTTTTTCTATGAAATATTTTAACATATATAGCAGATTTGGACATTTCATGTCATAATAACGTCAATGCGTTTCTATCACACATGTGTCTTGATTCATTGATAATTCTAGCATTTTTGTACAAAAAATATTTTTACAGTAATCCAAATTCATTCAAACTGAAAAATCTTCACGGAAAAAATTGAAATATAGCCAAATTAGAGCAATGGGACCAAAAATCGAAAACTACTAGAACAAAATAACATTTCTGTCGTGATTTTGTACATATATTCGCAGATTTGGTCGCCAATGGCGGTTTTTTGAGTGAAAAGTGGGTACTTTTAGCCTATTTCTATGAAATATTCTAACATATTTAGCAGATTTGGACATTTCATATCATAATTAACGTCAATGCGTTTCTTTCACGCATGTGTCTTGATTCATTGATAATTCTAGCTTTTTTGTACAAAAAATATTTTTTCAGTAGTTCAAATTCATTCAAACGGAAAAATCTTGACGCAAAAGATTGAAATATCGCAAAATTAGAGCTTTGGGACCAAAAACACCAAAACACCTGGAACAAATAACATTTCTGTCGTGATTTTGTACATATATTGGCAGACTTGGACGCCAATGGCAGTTTTTCGAGTTAAAAGTGGGTATTTTTAGCCTTTTTCTATGAAATATTTTAACATATATAGCAGATTTGGACATTTCATGTCATAATAACGTCAATGCGTTTCTATCACACATGTGTCTTGATTCATTGATAATTCTAGCATTTTTGTACAAAAAATATTTTTACAGTAATCCAAATTCATTCAAACTGAAAAATCTTCACGGAAAAAATTTAAATATAGCCAAATTAGAGCAATGGGACCAAAAACACGAAAACTACTAGAACAAAATAACATTTCTGTCGTGATTTTGTACATATATTCGCAGATTTGGTCGCCAATGGCGGTTTTTTGAGTGAAAAGTGGGTACTTTTAGCCTATTTCTATGAAATATTCTAACATATTTAGCAGATTTGGACATTTCATATCATAATTAACGTCAATGCGTTTCTTT